>JANPWX010019802.1:509341-548635 GCA_024734555.1 Trochalopteron elliotii
GCCCCCCGCTGCTCCCCTCTCCTCCAAGATAGTGAACCACCTGAGACCATGAGGAGGAGGATGACATCACCTAGTTATGCAAATGTCAGATTCCCATGGGACATAGTAGAGAGGGAATTCGCCTAGTGGAGACCCCTAAGAACAACGAGCCATGAGCCACTGTGCGGGTAAAGAGCTGAAGTAACACTTCTAACCAGAGGGGACATCGGACGACATCAAAGCTCTAGTCAGGATCCTTTGTCACCCTAACCAAAGTGAGCCAGGAGTGACATGGGGACCCTGAACCTGAAACCAGCAGGTGTCTTCTTGGGGACTCCCGTGAGGAAGGAAGACCCAGATCTGCCGGATGACAGAGCTGACATCCTCCTCCTCCATGCCATATCGGGAGCAGCGGGCCCCCTTCCCAGACTGTTCCTAATAAAGCTGAAATCACTAAGGAGCCGGTCTCCTAGCATTCATTACACAATGGTTAGGGGAGTAGTAGAATGTATCACTGCATTGAAAACTGGAGCTGTAGAATCAATGCTCCTTGGGAATAGGGGCACTCAAAAAGAAATGCTTTATTCTGTAAATGCATCTCCAACCTGCTCCCCCCAGGTTAATTGCTCATACGTAGGGCGCCATCCTGCGTTGGCAAGCGAGGGGAGCGCCCGGGACTTGCAGGGATGCTGGCTGCACCAGGACGCCTGGGGAGACAGTTCCGCCCTTCTTCCTCTTCATCCTGTACGTGCGTGAACAGTTGCTGCTTTGGTGCGTATGTCTGGGTACATCTACTTCATTAAAACAGCTATTTCTAACACTGAGAAGAGTATTTTTTGTTAATATTCCATAGTTCCTGCTCCTGCAGCAAATCATTATATGCAATGTTCGCATGGAAAAGCCATGGAGCACGACCTGCTCAGATGCAGCCAGATGTACCTGAGTCACATCACCTATCTCCATGGACAGGCACTGTGACAGATTCTGCTCAGCCCTTTCTGCAAACTCAGCAGTACATACAGAGAATGGGACAGGCTATCCTATTGAAGGGACAGGCTATCCCATTGAAAGGACAGACTGTGAAGAGACTTTTTTTTTTACACATTCTGCATCAGAACCAAGTAACCTTTTGAACAGACAAACACACATCACAGCCAATTGCCTCATTGCTGTGGTATCCTCGGGGGATTTGGGAGACCTTGCCTTCAAATCAGACCCTGCCTGAATCAGACTCAGGAATGTTCACGTTGCTGTCTGACGGCTGAGCTGGGGACTATTCTGGTGTTAAAGACTGGCCTCTTCGTGGTTGGATCTGCTCCATTGTGTATAGCTGAATAAATACTCATCAAGCTAAAAAGAAAGACAGCTTATCACTGTCTGGTTAGGGTCCTCACATGGATTCAACTCCCCGCTCTAAATCCAGCAAAGTAAAGCAAAGATATATGGACTTCACAAAACCCAGCTGGTCGCTCAGACCAACAAGTTATTTATTCCCTGTTCCAGACATTTTCTTGCTTAAGTCCACTGGTGTGTATATACCAGTCAAAACTGGTCTATTACCAGGAAAAGCTTTGGCTCATCTTTAGAAATTCCTGTCAGTGATTAGGATTTCTGATAGAACTACCATTACAGTTTGACTTACCCGTTTTGCTTTATCGTGTAAAACTATTTCAGAGTGATATTCAAATAAAAATAGTGAGCTCATTTGGTGACTTTTTTTAGTGTCCTCACCCCGAATATTATCCATATATACACGTTTTTATGAACTACAACTTTTTAGAAAAGAAGCTTGCACGGAAGTTGTACACAAATTCTTAGTATAAATGTTTCTTTGCTGCAATTAGAAGTCTTTCTAGGAGGGACGGTGATTTTACTCTGAATTCTGGTACTATGTATTAAACCATTTTAGCAACTATGTCTCAGAAGCTCTGGGTAGAATTACAAACTTACTGAGCACAAAGCATATTACTCTATGCCTTAGTGTTTTCTGACCATGGAAGTAAGTAGCTAAAGCAGTCTTGACTTCAGGCCTTTGAATTCTTTAGTATGTTAGCCAACATCTTGTAAGACTGGGAAACAATGTTTTTTTGTTTAAACAGACATTCATATTGAACTTGAATTTAGAATTGTGAGATGTATTTGGAGGTATTTGTGGTTAATTCCAGAAATATTACGTTTTAGTGAAATAAATATAGAAGACAAAGCAAGAAGGCAACAATTTCTGTTTCTGTAATGTGAGCTTTTTGTTACCTAAATATTTGGATGTATATGCTTGACAGTGTGTTTGTTTTGGTTTGGAGTTTTTTTTTCAGGTAGTTTTATCTGACCAGTGAAGATCTGAAGACTGTAACCTACATTATTTAGAAATATCCCAGCAGTGTTTGTGGAGAGAATAAACCTTTTAAAGAAATATATATAAAACAATGTTATAAATTACATAAATACTGTAAAATTTAAATACCGTATATAATTAAAATACTTCAATTGACCATAGAGTTGAAAAAGTAATAATGATAAACTTGAATTTACATGTGCTATGCTTTCTGTGGTGGTAAGGAGAAAAGTTTTTGATGTGCATAAGGGCTTCATTTTTAGCCCCCTGAAATAAAAGATTCTAGGGGCACTTAACGGTAATGGTGCTATTGAAATCCAGGATCTTTTACTGACTTTTCCTTGTAAATAGTCTGAATTCAGACTGCTTACAAATCTCACCTTCCATTGCAGGAAGAGATCTAACAGCATCTCTAGAAATGACCCCAGGCTATGTATGTTCAATTGTGCCTAACATTGCATTTCAGAGGGAGAATGCATATCAAAGTGTACTTCCAGTTGGAGAATGCATCCCTTTTGAGTTGAGCTGTTCCTGATGGCCCTCTAAAACAAAATTCACAGTGATGCATTTGGCTTCAAGTAGGGCTTTGAGGCTACTTCTGCCCAGCAATGCAATATTGCCAATAATGGCTTCATTTAAATAAGAAGAGCCTTGCCAAAGGCAGGACCCCCACATGAAACTCTGTGTTATGCTGATGTGGGGCTTATCCTCACCCAAGCCCCTTATGTCTGCAAGACCCTGTGAACCTGGACTACCCAATTGTTTTAGTTTTAGATTTAGAAATAAAACTGGAAAACTTAATGTCAGCTTGACATCCTCCATAATGTCCAGGCCAGTTTCCTCCCTGGTGAACACAGATGAGACAGGGCAGAGAGACCAGAGAATATGAATGCAATGAGAGTAACACCCAAAACTTGCTCAAAGATGGACAGTGAGAAGGGTAAGAGTAAGTATCTGTTAAACCCGAGTATCTGTTAAACCCGAGGAATCTTAGACTCATCAAATTGATTAGGGAAATCCTATAGCAGAATGGATCACCTCAAATTTTGTAGGCAGATCAGATGAAGCAGATGCTATCCTTATTAAGATTAGCACAGAAAATAAAGAAAACAAATCCAATGAAGTTCCACACAAGAACAGGAACAATAGTAAACAGAAAAAAATAGATAAATCAGATGAAGAAGTTGGATTTTTTCAGAGTTTTTCCTGCTTTGTCTATTTCCAGCTTTCCAAGTCGAGAGAGATACCAGAAAGATTAGGTCAGTAGGCATGTTTAAAGGGAGCATTTCCCAGCTATATGTGTTATAGTTTTTCTGTGTATTCTCATTTTGCTATTTTCCTATTTCCAGAGAAAGTTGTTCATAAGATCTGAACAATCTGTAAGACTTAGGGAGAACAAAGCTGAGACAAATTATACAATATGTGGAAAATGTGTATGTGGAAAATCTCTATGAAAAAAATTGGCAAATGGTATTCCTCAAAGATTAGTGTACACAGAAACATATAAAAGCTGTGCAGAAAATCTTAGGAAATACATAAGAATTCAGTTATTTTGGTTTTAGAATGAAAAATCTGGAATTAACTCACAGGAAGACCTGGCTATTACCATGCAGAACACTGCAGCATTTTGCAGTCTGGCACTCAGCTCCAGGAATGACACTCCTAGTGCAGAATTAGGCATCTTGGTCTTGTGCCTGACTGGCTTGTTTAGTTGGACTTGTTTTAGAATTGAAAGAGAGCGCTGATGAACATCACAGACATCACATTTAGTATCTGCTGAACCGTGAAGTTGATTCATTCCCCTTTTCTTGATGCACTTTATATATAAATGTGGACACACACACCAATGTCAGAGGTTGTAAAACCGGATTATGAAATGAGCACAGATTTATTTTGAATGGAAAAAATGGGACTTTCCATATTCCTGGATTGTATTGGTGGAAAAGATTTATTAAAGATTCTGGAGCATACCGTGCATACTGCTTTGGACACAGATTACATCTTTGTCTAATTTAGGTGGTTTTCTGGCATTCTTTCTATCTCACTGTCTTGCAGTAGTTTATAAATGGAAATATCTTTCATACATGCCGTTAAGACAATGGTTTGAGGAAGAATTGAAAAAAATCCCAGTACTCACCTCTCCATTTGTAACTTTTCTGTGTTACTCCAAAATGCAAAAAGTTACTTTGAATGCTGTGAAGTGTTATGTTAATGTGGTTAGTAAATGTGTTTCTTTCCTCTTACTTCACAAGTAACTTCATTATTTTCTTACAGGTTTATCACAGCACTAACATTTTGTGTTTAGTGTTCTGCTTTGAAGGAGTTTATTAAAGTCTCTTCAAAAAGTCCAGCATTTCTCTTTTTGACTTATTTAGGATTGGCTGGTTTTCCATAAGGCTGGTCTGTGCAGTAGTAAGTGCTCTGACCCTCATCTATGTGTATAACCTGGAAGTGATTAAACATTGCAGATTGGTGAGTAGAAAGGACTGCCATATATGCTTGTCCCATTTTTTGCCCAGTTAACTCAAGTTATCTCCTTGTAGGTGCACTTGGAGTCAAAATCCAGGGACAGGTGAATCTTTTGTTATGACCCAGCAGTTGGTTTTATGTTAAAAGCAGTCCTCAACTCCTTCAGTACAAATGTAAGGGGAATAGCTTAAAACCACCTACCACTTCCTACTAGTTCCCACTGCAATCCACTGGCATGCACACACATAGGAAAGAATCCACTGCACTGTTGACTTTCACACTGGGCAGCCCAGGAGCACACCTATATTGTATTTAGCTGCTCTGCTGTGAGACCAGTGATCTCCCATGAGAGAACAGTTATAAAAAGAAGTTTTGGAAAAGAACAGTTACTGGTCCTCTAGTAATGACCACAACTATTTGTCGAATGAACCTCTCAAAGACCTCTGACATTTATATGAATCTTGGGAGAAAGAACAAATATCATGATGCTTGAGATTTATTTGACACCTTCATAGTAATTAGTGATATGATTATTTTGTTTTTCCTGTAAATATTTTTGAAATACACTCAGTCTCGCATGTATTTTTGTTTGCTATTTGGTAAAAGGATACAGCTACATTCTAAAGATAAAACTAAAGTGAAGGACTTTAAATAATTAAAGATCGAAGATCACAATATAAGTTTTCCAGCATCAAGAGTATCTTTTTCACATTTACTGAAAACTTAGCTGTGCATTAAAATCACAAACAAAATTCTGATTCTGAGGAGTCAAAAGATTACCTTTCTTAGCTATGGGCTTATTTTCTGGGCAGAATCTAGAATTGAAATATTAACTGGGTTTGGCATACTTCTGTTCCTGCTATAGCCATTAGGGGATTATTAACATCAATATGCAAGTGATACTGCAAAAGGATAAGATTCAGTTTTTCTCAAAAGATTTTGGGATGCCTAATACTATGATTAAAGAGACTTATACAGTCTACGCTATCAGTTTGGCATTTTAATATGAAATAACCATAAAACCATTCAGAGATATGAAGATGATGTTCACAGATGCTTGGGGGCAAAGGAAGAGCAACTTGAAGCTGTGTTTGTATTTAGATGTACTTACATGATGAACCCAGATCAAAAGAAGCCTCATCCTCCATGTGGTCATCATTGCAAACTCTGGAATGGATTCACAGTGATTCTTGCATCTGCCTTCTGAGTTCTTGGAAGATTAACTTCTCCTAACTTCAGTTTTTCTTTTATACAAAACAAAACAATCCACAACCACCCCCTCTCTGTATTCCCACCATGCCTGAAATTCAATCAATGGCAATAACTTCTGTGTATTATTTTTGTAAACTTTTAAATTAATAGTATATCAAGAGATTTCTCATCCAGAATAAAAGTACTCAAACCAAATGGAGTATCAGCTAAAGAAATCTATAAGCTTAGAGAAAATTCTGGACATGTATTTTTAGCTAATTGCATCCACAGTTGCATCTACACAATTTCACCCACAGATTAGGTTATCTGGCAGAAAAATAGAGTAAACGTCTGTATAAAATATTGCATGAACAGTTTTTTGCATAGATTTAATTATACACTTTACACAACTCTTCCTGTACTGATTGTCTGTATAAAGTTTGGCTATTTAGCCAACTTAACATTGTATTTACAAGAAAATTCAGGTAAACACCTAAAGAACACAAACACAGACATATCCCACCTGCAACTGTGTATCTATGATTATTTTTTTCCTGCTGTCTTTAAAAGCAGATCTTCAAGGTTTGCCTATTTTCCATGCCTGTGAGTGCTTGAGTAGTGCAGAAATGAAAGTTTAGTTTTGTGCTTTACCAGGTATCATTGGTGTTTCGTAGCAGATCAAGTGGGACTGCAAGGGAGGTGTAATTAAGCATTATTTTTTTCATAATTCAAGGATCTGCATAACTCAGTTTAAATATGTGCAAGAACCCATCCTCCTTACAGCTGGTACAAATTTTAAGGCCAAAGTATCTTTTGATAAATTTACTAAAATGCAGTGTATTTTGTAAAAATATATTTTACAGCTATTTTCTCCATGGCAGGGCTGCTTATTCCCTTAGCATTGGCGCATACTTCTTCTGAAGTATTATTTTTAAGCATCACCTGTGGGTATAGCCTGTCCTTTCTGTTTAAAGTCTAGACACAGGGTATTTTTATTTCTCATCCTCCAAAAGCTGTCCCTGGCCATTCTCTTTCTCTGTCCCCAGATAATATATCTGACTTTCAGAGGTGAGAATTGGGATTCTCTCTGAATAGGCTTGGGGGAGGGTACCAGGGGTAACCTTTGCTCTTGCTCTGCCCCAGAATCTCGGCTTTGCACATGAATGAATACTTTTCTATTTGGGTCTTTCTTTTGGGAGATGAAACAAAAGAAAGAATACCAGGGATTTCACTTTGTGCACTGTCTCTGCAAAGGTTTTCTCTGAGGCTCCGTGAAAAAAAAGAAATTCAGAAACTTGAAATGTCCAGTGTAAAATTTTTCAAACAAGCAGGTCAGCCCCAACATTCATCACACTGTACTCTACAGTAAACCACAAAAAGCATTTTCAAACAAAAAATACTTACTAGCTTTCTTACCAAAGATGGGATGTAAAATGCATTAGTGTAATTCTTCTGAAGTACAGCTGTATTTTTGAAGATTAAGTTATCTGTTGATTGCTGCTCTCTAAGAAGGACAGAACCAGGTGGTTTTTTTGTGGATTGGTTTTTTAGGTTTTCTTTTTTTGTGTGTTTTTTTTTGTTTGTTTGGTTGGGGATATTTTGTTTTGTTTTAATTCAAGAATTTGTGGAATTGACTGAACTATGATGTGCAGAAAATAATATTTTTATCTTGAGAACAGGACCCTGGATGACAAAATGCACACTTTATTAAGTATAATTAGATACTATGATTGCTTTTATCAAAAAATCCTCATTGTGCTTGTGCTATAAACATGACATATGTCCTAGTAAATGTGCCTGGATGCATGCATTGCTACCAAAGTGTCTTCTGCCCCTTGCTAACATTTAGGCCTCTAAGCTTCTCAGAAGCTCCTCCAACTTCTTCATTACATATTTTACATGAAATACAGGAGTTAACCTTGTATAACTCAATATGAAAAGGCTGTAGAAAAGGATACAATTTTCTTTGTGCTTTCTTGGCTATAAAGTATTTAATATTACACTCATGAAATCTTACAGTATTTTCAGGTGAGCCAGTGACACTGATCAGCAATACTGACAATAAACAGCCATCAGCAATCAACAATATTTCATGGCTATTCTCATTCTGGCTCCCTCTCTCATCCTGGTTGAGGAAAAAGTGAATTCTTCCCCTGACCTCTGAGACATATTATGAATATTAATGGTAAATACATGCATTACTAGTGGTACCTGCATCCAGTACAGCAGTTCTTGCCTCTTACCTTGTTAAAGAACCTGGCACATACAAAAACCACTTTGCTGTAGATTAACTGGCAAGATCCTGTGGCTTTTTTTTAGTGACTTCAATACAAATTCATATTAAAAGAATTGTACTATTTTAATCAGGTCCACTTACATAGATTTAAATATAGATTTGTTTCATGAAATGATATATAAGTAAAAATGTAAACTGTACTTATGCTGGTATTGGTAAGGTAGGCAAGGCTACTCTTTCATTATTTTATTTTCTATAAAATAGTGCTTTGCTATATAAAAAAAACCATGAAACCTGATCATGTCCTATGGCTTAAGTACTGTCTTTAAAGATTCCTAACTTTGTAAAGATTCCTAACTCAGATTGCTAGCTTTTCTCATCTTTGTTTTTGGATTGGCTTTTTCTGAAACATACAGAAGGTTTGATAGTAGTGAACTCCTAAGCAGCATATATTTGCAATTGAGAAGTCCTTAGAGCTGAAAATGAGGAAAGGGCTCTCCCCTTGCTGATCACACATTAAGATTCAGCTTTTCTGACAGGTGCAAAGGCCTTTGAGATCTAGTTTACCCCAATTATTTTTTTAAACACAGTCAAATTTAACTTGGACTAATTAACTGTATAGTTGGAAAGTAATTTGCATGATTAATGAACATTGCTTTTTACTCCTTTTGGAAAATATAAAAGTAATTAAAAGGAATTACCCTTTTAAAATACAGGAAGGGTGTGTGTGATATACTTCTTATCCATCTTTATTCATGTTATTTTACCAAATTAAACATACCTGACTGTTTTTTCATAATACTGGTAATAAGATCAGAATCTCTCTACAAATATTACAACTTTGTCAGAATAGGTAATTTTTATTTCCCAACTTCACACTTGGTCATCAGGCAATCATCCCACATCAGGCAGCATAATACTTTAAACCTCTGAGCTATAAAGTCATAGACTGGCCAGCTGGAAGCAAAATAGGTTTCCCCTTACCCATTGCCAATGCTTCTGGACTCAACCAATTCCCTGAAGAAAAATGACTATATACTTGGCACAGAGCAGCTGCTAAATTTAAATTCCTCCTGCCTCCATATACTAAGCTTTCTATCTGATTCAACACTAAACTCCTATGATTTGGCCAGCTTCTATTCAGAAAGGGATCTTAGCCCTAAATCAATTTACTGAAAATGATTCTTTGCTTTCCTTTCCTTCATAGTACTAAAAGGAAGTTTCAGTGAAATAGGGAAAGTGGCAGATGCAGCCAACCTAACATGCCATCAACAAAAATTTTGGCTATTGCCTGCACCACTTCACATCTGATTGCACTGCTTCATTTCCTTTATGAATTACAGGTGTCTGTAGCAGTGTGCATATTTAACCAGCAAATCTGAACTGAATGCAAATTTTCTAGAGAGGTTTGGAAGAGGAAAATAGTCTGAATAATCACTTTTATAAAATGAAAACAATTTAATTTAGGTTCTCAGCTATTTCTGGGACTACATAAGATCCGTCCAACATCTTACGGAAGATCATTGTACCCTTCTCTTATGATTCTTTAAAGTACCACTAAAATGAGGGAACATTATCTGTGTGATTCAGCAGACATTTATTTAATCTACATGTTTAAGAGTTCTCTGATATCCATACTCTAGAGCAAATTTAGTTGCAGGATTAGCATCTTTATCTCAGATTATGTTATAAACTAGCCATGTGTGTTGCAAGCCTAATGGAAACTGGGTAGCAGGTGAATAAATATCAATAACTTTGGCTGAAGAAATCAATACTGAAACACAAGTGTTACAGAAGGAGAAGCATAATTCTCTGATATTGTGAACAATGAGTTCTTACTCTGTAATTACTGTATGTGCAATACATGGACTGAGATTTTAACATCATAGCAAGCAACAATTTTTTTAAAAAAAATCAGATACTAAAAGATATGGAAGTGCTTCTGCATATTGAATGATATATAAAAACAGCACCATGCTCTTTGTGTGTCATGTATCACCAGGCCAAAAGGGAGAAAACAACTTTCTAAAAATGATGACATCCTGTCTTATCCTTTCATTGTCAATTTTTATTAAAAGAATAGCAATTATAAACAATCTACTTTAATATCCAGCCACATAAAATATTAATAAAGCATTGTGATGATTACTTACTGCTTCAGTTTAGTTGAAACAACTTCCATAAAAGATGAATTTTTGAACTCTTTTACTGTTGTCAGGAAATCAAAGGATTTCCTTAGCCAAGCAAAAAGCAGGCATAGATCTTTGAAACAAAATAATGAGAAAATATATCACTCTCATTAATATGTTAAAATATTCTCTTTGGTCTGACTAAATTGAGTTTTGTCTTACAGACAACTGTGTAGTTTGCTAATAATTTGCCAAACACCCATATCTGAAAATGTTTTTTCCTATAAGCCTGACCCCTGCCATACATAGGCATGTTTACTGGAAAGCCTCACATTAATAATACTAATTTTTGCTTCTTAAATTGAGTTCTGAACTGCAACCACTAGTCAGTTATTTGAAAGGGTAACACGTGAGCTTGAGGTCAATTATTTCAGTGTCTATTTTCTTTTCTAGTCTCTTGCTTTTTAGAATTGGCACTGGGTTTGTGTCCCCTTGAGGAATTTTGTGCATGTTTGACTACCATCCAGAGTGTATTTTTTAATAGAAGCAGCTTGACAACAACGTTGCTAAAAATGTTGCAAAGATAACTTCGTTGAGCAGTTATGATAATGCCTCTTTGATGCTGCAGTACTCCTGTGGCATGGTTTCATCCCAGGTATGGCCCCACAGACAGTCTTATCTCCAATGGAAAAGAACTTCAGCAGGAATTAATTTGTCTGAGTAAAATAACTCTCTCTTGATTTAAGGTGAAGGCTTACATCTAACTCCTGGTAGTTCTGTATGGAGTTAGCTGATTTGGTTTAGGACGTTCCTGGCACAAGGAACATAGGAGATTTCTTCTTGTAAGCACTATTCCTATTGTACATCATTCTGGGGCTCTGTCTGTCCTCCCCCAATTTACTTTGGTTTATGTGACTTGGCTTTCTGAGAAGTGCTGCTTCTCTCGCAGTAACTCACAGTTGATGTAGTGATGTAATATTTCATGAAATTAATATCTGTGTTACATTATAAAATTTGAATGCTGCTGCAGCTACACTCTTCTTGATGTAGAGCAGACACTGTTTGACTAACAGTCAAGACACAGTTGTTATTCTCAGCTTCAGTGTTCTTGAACTGTAACCCATACATGAGAGCTCACTTTCTGAGTTAATCATCTCTTAAATTAGCAGTCCAGAGACTTGAAAATGTTTTTTAAATTCAGCTTTGTTGTTACTGCCCACATCAGTTCTAGCTGTAAAGGGAAATTTACATTCAAATTTGTGTTGTTCTTAGCAGAATTCTGCTGGGACTCTCATATATGCAATTATGGTATTATTTTTATACTTTCGCCAGTTCTTCAATATTTTGTCTTCCCAAATAATAGATTACATGCAATGTTGCCAGAATCCTGTCATATACAAGGAACTTTGATCCAGTTACAGAATTTTTGTTAAGCTTGCACTCAAATAATGCATTGACTGCTCAGCCTTAGTCTTCATAAGCAAAGAGCATTAAAACTAAGCTCCTGTTTGTGATCGTGACTTGTCCTGCATTTGGAGCCATCTGGCAACTAACTGATAAAGTCTAGATGAAATTTTAATTTGCAAAACAGGTAGGAGAACTATTCTGAACAGACCAACCTTAAATTCAGGTCAGCTGAACAGTTTCACCTCTCCGTTATGAAAAACACATTTGCTCCCTTTCTATTAAGCAGCTTCATTCACATTAACCTCAGTCTTGGATTCTTCCTTTAAATACAACAAAATAATCACCTTGTTTTCTAGAGCTGCAGTTCACTTTTGTAGGACTATAAGTAACATGTCCCCAAGTCTAACAAAAATACAACTTTCATTGCAATGAGTTTGACAAAACAAAACCTTTCACTTTTCAAGAGTGAAATAGACACAAATACAGAAATTATACTGAAATAAAAGCACGCTGCCCATTCAAGTAAAAACTTACACACCACTGCAATAGGTCATACATACACAGCAGCATTGTAAGCTTGTTCTTTCACAACATTTAATATAAATTAATAACCATAAGAGTTTTTCAGTCAGTGCAAATAGTCATAAAATTAATCACTCTGTTAAATAAAAGCAATAAAAGTAGCAAAGATTAATTTTATGACAGATATCAGCTTTGAGCACTGTAATTTTTTTCTGTGGGTAAGTTAGCATTTTAGTAAAGATGTGTCTAGATCATGTCACCAACAATAATTGCTTGCCTCATCAACAACAAAAATTGCCCAGTGTTCTATTAAAGAAAATAAAACACAATTACTTTATAATCTTAAGGAAACTTGAGCAAACAACTGTCAAGGAAATGAATGGACTAGTTATTTACCAAGTAAACAGCAACACAAATCTAGTTTAATTTGTGTTTTAAGTTTTTCTAATGAAAACTATCTCCAGCAACTCATTTAATGCAACCTAAATTAAAACTAGAATAGGAATACCACCAAAATTACATTTGTCTTGGCTAGCTATAATCAAAAGCTCATTTGCAAGCACCTGCAAGCAGCATCTGTTGCCAGATAGAGAAGGCAATATTATGTTTCATTTGACACAATAAATTTTCTGAAGTACAGAATTTGAAACGTTTGCAGAACAAAGAACTTCTTGTAACCATGACTGATTATAATTATGAGTAGTTCAGCACTGCTGAGGTACCTTGGAATGCTCATTGTTTAATCTGGAAACAATCTACTAAAACATGGTGTATTACCTGAGAATATGCACAAAATAAAGAGTCTCATTGTCTTAATCACTAGAATGTCATGCTTGGAAATAAGTACAAGTATTGTGACCAAACTATTTTATGCTAAAACAGTTTGAAGCAAAATAAATAAATAAATAAGCAAATAAAGTAAAAGTTCAAGTTTTACTTTATAAAGTAAAAGAACATAACAACCCTCCCAAAAAAACCGAAAAACAAACAAACAAAAAAAACCAAAAAACCAAACCAAACCAAACCAAACCAAACCAAACAAACAAAAAACCCCCAAACCAAACAAAAACCCAACTGCCCCAAAACAGCAAATAAAGCAAAAGCAGAACCAAAACAAACAAAAAACCCCTACAACCCTTCCTCCTAAAAACCACACACCAACAAAACAAAACAAAACAAAACAAAACAAAACAAAACAAAACAAAACAAAACAAAACAAAACAAAACACAAAAAAATCAACAACACAACAACAAACAAAAACCCCACCAAAACAAACGCAAAAAACACCCAAGAGTAAATCCAGTAAACCAAACCAAAACGCTGAAATGTAACTTTTTCTCAGAAAATACATGGACTGGCCATCTTTTGTGAATGATGACTTAAAAGATTTAAACAGCTACAAGACTGCTACCACATGCCTTTATTGGACTTTTCCTTTTTTAAAAAAAGCTTCCAATACTAAGTCTAAGATACAGAAAATATAGTGTCATTTTACCCAAATAATAATAAACATTCAAGAATTCAAGATAGGCTTATTTTTCTGAGGTTATGTCATATGCCTGTAACTAGCTACAGCAGTCTTCATTAGCATCACCTGCACTCTCTCAAAACCACTAACAAATCTCATGGATATTTCTGCCAAAACTTCACATCCAGAAACTTTTATGCCAAACTCTCAAAATTAGACATTTTTTCAATGCAGCAAAATGCAGATAAATATAGCAGCTGCATTCAATGCCACTATCAAAAGTTGAAAATCTGCAAAACAATTTTGTTATTTCACTAGGAAATCACATCAGCAACTTTGGCCCAACAGTCCTTTGCAGAGCTGAGTTTTTGAAGGTAGGCATGGTCTGCTCTTCTTTGTAACCTCATAATACTACCTGCAAGAAGGTCTTCCTGTTGCTAGATAATTTACTCACAATAAGAAGTTTGCTGTACTGATGTATTCCAAAAAGCAAGAAGGGTCGGGGGCTCTGCACATCATGCCCATTCCAGAAGAAACATTACTGTATAATGAGTAGTTTTTTAACTCTTCATGTAAATGCCAGTCAGATGTGTAGATCACACCAGATCTGAATAGCAAGTAATGCTCCCTTGGGAGGAGATTTTCTACAGAAACAGCCACAGCAGAAAGCAGCCAAGGTTTGGCATCTGATTCAGCAGGTGACTGCTCATCCATGAATTATGCCCTGGCTGGTGAGACAGTTGTGATTGACATTTTATTCTTTGCCATACTAAAACCACCAGCTCCATACTTGGAGAATATGGTATGTGTTAGATGGAGAAGCTGCCTGCTTATCTGGGTGCAGAGGCAGAGCTGTGATAGGTTTTAAGCAATATTCCAGAGATATGGGCCTAATCAAAAAGACCCAGCTAAGTACAATACTTCCCTACTAAGTAATGACTGAAATCAAAGACATCTGTCCTTTTGCAGGTTGTTACTGTGACATCTGCCTTGACCTGAATGGGTTGTAACACAGAGATTTGGGTTTACCAAGAAGCCCAATTCTCTCTAGACAGGCATGGCTGAGTAGGGAACTGCTGGTCAGCTAAAGGGAAAGAAACAAAGGCACAGGAAAACTGTCAGGATGACCAACTTCAACTGGCACTGCTCTTCCATTGCACCCGGGACACCACTGGCCTTCCTGGCCACAAGGACACACTGCCAGCTCATAGATCAGTTTGTCATCTTACTCAGGCTTGGTAGCTCTCAATGTTCATTTAACATCCTGGCTTTTTTTTTCTATTACCTTTGTATAGAGTTAAAAATTGACAGTAAGCTAAACAAATCCTTATTTCATAGAATGCACCTACAGTCCCAATATTAGCATTTAATAGAGGTGTTAATTCCAAACAAACAACTGTTACTTAGACATGAATGGAGAGAAAAAATGGAGAAATTACCCTACTCTTTTGACATACTCCCCAACGTTCCTCATTGTTGAAAGTACTGATGGAAGAGCTTTCTCCTAACTTTTTTCAAAAGGAAGATCTGTTCTTCATCACTGCCTTGATTTGCTTTGTTTTACTTCTCAGGATTTTTCTAGAGGCTAGCTTTGTTTTAGTCTAAACCAGGTCCTCTTAAAAACTGGCAATGCATTTTAGGCCATGAGAGAAAATGGATTCTCTCTTTCTACAGTTTTTCTTCTGTGGTATTGATTCAAACAACCCTGAGGAAAAAGCTCTACACTGAACCTTTGGGTTCTGAGCATATCCAGGCCCTAAGCAGAAAGCCTTCAGAGAACACAGAAGATACTGTGGAGCTGCACGAGCATCTCAGGGAATACCTATGTGTATTCCTCAGGGTCCAGCTAGTAGTAGGGTAGAGATTTCTGAACTTGCTCACTGCTAATTTTCTTTAATAACCACTCACAAATCTGAATTCTATAGGCTTTTTTTGCAAGTTCATATGTAATCCTACAACATACTTTATGGCAGTGAGTTTCATAATTTATTGTAAGGCTGTATGTGAGGTACTTCCATTTTAATGCATTCTCATATTTTACTTGGATGAGGTTTGATTTTGGTATGACAAATAATGAATATTGCATCTTCTTTAGAGCACTTGTTTATAGACTATCGTATCTCCTCAGAACTTTGGTTTGGGTTTGGTTTTGGGAGGCAGGTGGTATGGACTGGTATTTTTCTTCTTTTTAAACACAAGAGTGTTTAACATTTTTTCTTCTACTTATCAATGTCACAACAGAAGCGTTCATCCAGCGTCAAGGAAGTATTTGAGCAGTATTAATAATAAGGTGAAAGGTTAGCAGACTAGAAAGCATTTAAACACAAATGAAGAAAAAAACCCTCAAGAGACAATGCCATAAATCTAAACCAGAAATACAGGTATTTGAATTCTTAATTAAAAATACTGTAAGGTAAATATGTATAGATTAGTCAGGCTCTAGAGCTCATAGGTTAAACCACAACAGAAGGGCAGTTACACAAGCAATATGAACCAAAAAGAAATCAATATTCATGCACAACAGCACACACTACAGTTTATATGCATGCTTAATCACCAGTTGTGAGGGTAAAATGAACCACATTCACTCAAAACTACACAAGATGAATGATTATTATGTTTACCATTTAATTGGTCTACAAAAGGGCAATTATACTGGCACTGATATTAGACTGGTTTCCCTTGCCTCTCCATGTGTCCTTCCATCATCTTTACAAGTCATCACATCAAATCACAAAAACACCATTCTAAAAGCCATCACACAAAAACATTCTATAATATAAAATTCTTTATTTTTCCATCAATTGAAAAATCACAGAAGTTCCTCACTCAATAAACTACAATCTGACTAAAAAAGGACAAACTTTGTTTTCCAATGTTTTAATCGCTACAGATATGTAAGAGCACAATTTTTGTACTCAATAAAATACAATAATAAGGGCTACAGGAAAGACTGAGATTACAAAGAATGCCAGCATTGAGTCAGAAGGTAATTCTCAACAAAACAGAGACCCATTAAAAGCCTTGATAAATTAGGACTGAGAAAGTGAAGACAGACACTGTAAGGCAATATGGCCTAACACCAAATGGGCCATTTGGGAACCATGCAGTGAAAGGCACAGACTTGACATCTGATGCACTTTGCACAGAAAGATGTGTCAGCTTTTCTACGTGTTTGTCTTGGAGCCAGTACAATTGTTTGCAAAGGCTCTGAGAAACAAACAAGGCATAACACATTCTTGAGAGGATACCTCTCTGTTAGCTCCAAATGTTTGCAAGGCCACATACAGGAGGAGTGGTGTTATTCTGAATTTTGCCTCAACAGACTACAAGAAAGTAGTAAAGGAAATTGAGACGACTTCAGGCAAAATCTAAGAAATCTAAACCAGAGAAGTAATGTATAAAATGTATAATGTAATAATAAATGTATAAAGCAATAATAAAATGTAAAAGTCATTAATAAAATGTATAAAATGATTTTTACAGTAAAAAGGACTGTTAAAAGTCTATTACATGAATTGGCATCTTACAAAAGCAGTTTAAAACACCTTCCACAATGCAAATCTTGATATAACAAAATCATCCAATGAGAAGTGATGGTGGATACTAGAAAAGCTTAGTATGAAACCTAAATATGTCCTATCCTGAATTAAGAGTACTGGTGTTGTTTTGTTTTCAGGTGCATGTGTAGGTGACACTAGGTGTGGAAAGCTTGGAGGCGCATCCTGTTTGGATCTTCTGGATGTCTCAGGGCTATTCCATACCGCAAAAGCAGCTCAATATAAGGCGGCCAAAACGACTCATTGATTGTTATGTAAGGTTCATGTGGTGTGTTCATTAATTTGTTTATCAGAATCTGGAAGATAAAAAGGATAAGATTTAGGAAATTAACAAAAACAGCTAGACTTTTTTTCATCTTTAACCAAATTTTTACAAATTACTGTGATGTAGGCAATATAAGAAATAAAGGACTAAAGAAGAAACACGAGACAGGTTCAAAGTAGAAGTAAAGCAAAGGACTTCCAATTAACTTAATAATATCTTTTTTTGATGTAAAAATTAGAACCAGAATCCTCTTTTTTTCCCCTGAATAAATGTATATTAAATGCTGCATCTAAATACAGAACTAATTAATGGAGGTAAAAACAAAATCAGTTTTGTCATTCTTTCTCAGTTCATGGAGATCGTGTTCATGCCCTCACAATACTGCTCATGGGAAGCACATTACAGATTAAATAACTTTACCCATCCCATGGTCCTCTTTCTATTTATCCTAGATATTTCATCTTTCTACTCAAAGCTTTTAAATGTTACACAGTCCCAATTTCAGTACATACAAAATATTATTTGCCTCTTAGTACTAAAGACAAATTCAAAATCCTTACGACCAGATCTTATATTTTTGCACCCACTGCTACTAGTAAAAAACTGAAATAAACAACTGCTCTCATTTTTTAGAACATTCTGAAGAATTGTTCCAGTTAATATCTTTTGTACTTCCAATTACGAGAATTTATTCCAAATGCATTATTCTAGACAAATTTTTACTTCGTTTTTTCTGACATCTGATACTCCAAAATAGCCTTTATGGCTGTAACTTTATCTGTATCTCAGAAAACATTTTTCAAATTCAACAGGGACTTAAAGCTAGAACGACATGACTCAACAAAGAAAAACCTTCCAGAATACAAAGATAAGGGACACTGACACTTTAGGTCAGGATGCTGAAATTCAAAATGAGTCTGAATTTTTCAAACAGTGTGTTCTTCCAATTGGAAGTCAGACATTACTTGAATATGTTCACATTTTCATGAGATTAACAGTATCAGAAAAATAGGACAGGCAATTTTAAAGCATTAGAAGAACTTCAAAATTCTTGTTCCATAAGGGCTGTGGCTACTCTAAATTCTGATCTGTTTTCAAGCTCTGCCTAATTTTGCATTAACAGGTATGCTGAGATATCTGAAGCCTCAAGAAAAAAAATTTTCCCCAGGGACATCTTACATAAAGAAGTCTGGAAGTGTCTGAGGAACAGAAAATTTCACTTCAAATGCTACATTTCAGACAAGAAGGAAAATTATGCTTTGCAATTCACATTCATAAATTGCACTGTAATTAACAATTCCCACTAAGCAATGCTTATATAGTTATAAAACCAGTTAGAAATGCATGAATCGGATTAATTGATTTACTTGTATGAGTTAATAATCCAGTTAATGCACAAGACTATTGGTCCTTCTGGGGCTACATAGTAATTAGTCCATCTGTTAATATTAGTATTTCAGAAATATTTTTCTTGAAACAGTATAAAATAGAGCATGAAATGGACCAATATTTTTGTTAAACACAGTATTGTGTCTCCCAACATGAGCCACTAAGGCACATAGAACTTCTTTGAACTAAACATTGTAAAATCAAGAAATAAGAGATAGCTGTTCTCCAGCCTAAGCTGAAGATTATTCCCACACCTCTGGTAAAAATTTGGGGTTTACTTTGATAGGAATTAAAATAGAAAACTGACCTAAATTCAAAGAATGGTTTGGGTTGGAACATACCTTAAAGATCATCTCATTCCAAGCCCCTTGCCATGGGCAGGAACATCTTCCACTAGACCAGGTTGCTCAAAGCCCCATCCAACCTGGCTTTGAACTCTGCCAGGGATGGGGCATCCACAGCTTGTCTGGGCAGCCTGTGCCACTGCCTCACCACCCTCACAGTGTATAATGTATTCTTGACAGCTAATCTAAATATCTATTCTTTTAATTTAAAACTATTACCCCCTGCAAAAAGTTGCTCTCTGTCCTTTTATATAAGCCCCCTTTTAGTACCAGAAGGCCACAATGAGGTCTCCTTGCAATCTTCTTGTAGACAGAACATTCTTAATCATTCTAGATTAACTGTTTTAACTAAATGCCACATACTGTTATTTATATTAATAATAAACACTTTATGATTATCATCATCATTACATCTGAATATTTAAAAATTCCTCAAATATCTACATAGTAAAAGCATCTTACCTCTAAAATTTCTTTCAATGTTATCAGTCCTACAGCTGGCTCTGCAGAAGAGTTCTGGAAAGACAACCATCCCCCAACCAAATTAACAAAACCCAAAACTACTCAGCAAAAATCTTAATTGACAAAGTAAAATAATTACACAATTATTTGACTGCACAGTACACGTTGGATTAAAACTTTTACTTAGATTTAGTCCCAACAGAAATACAAAGTAGCATTTAAACCAGTTCAAAATCCTACACTTCAAATGTAACATTTTTTGAATTATCAAGAGAGATTAATCTAAAGTGATCATAATATTTTTATCTGTGTTTACATTTAAATAAAACCAAGTACATCACATTTATAATGTAGTACAGAACATTCTATGAACAAGATTTGTTAGAGGAAAAAATATTTTTCATGAGCTTTAAATAAATGTTTATAATACAAATTTGACACAACTCAAGACTTCAGGGTGCCTTAATATTTTTTCATTATTTGACAATGAATACTTACTTGCTTTGAATTCAACTAAAAATTTTCTCTTATCAAGATTGCTGTTGAATATATCAATCTGAGTCCTAAGATATTACCAGGTGTGCAGCACCTTGTACAAACTCCACTTTTGGAAAAGAGGAAGAATACAAGCAAGAAAAAGTATGTGAAAGGCAAGTCCTGGATCCCTTTTTGCAGTCACAGTTTGTAATAGTGTCACCAGCAGAGAGTCAGAAGTTTTCAGTTTCCAGGGAGAGTCTGCTCCATGGAAACTCTGCAAATCCTGGAGCTATGGCCCAGTAACATCTATCTATCTGTGTGCCTTTATTTTGATGCTCAGATGGGGAAATAGAATCTACATTATCTATCTGCAAACAGTTCCTTACAGCAAACATGAAGGTACTTCACAACCTCTGCTGATATATTTCCCTGGTCAAAATTACTACTAATACAGTAAGTACTGCCAATCCCTAATGCTTACAAAGTCATTAATGCAGGATGCTCAGCATTTCATTATTTAGCCTGAAAGGCACCTTCTTCACCCTTCCAATCAGACAGATTTGCATACAGAATATTCCTCAGCCTCTGTTTTTTTGTATTATTATCTTGGGAAAAAAAAAGTAGATTTTTATTGTAGATTTAAAATGCAAGATAATTGTTACTACAGTCACTACCTATATTAAAGGTGTTGGGCCATGGCAGTGGAAACCAACCTGAGCTGCTGTGACCCAGTCTTCACTCCCACTCCCAATCCCACAGGCATGTTTCCAGGTGAAAGGAGGGTGGAACCAGACCAGCAAGGTTTGGAGCAGCTCAAACCATGTTGCAGCCATGTCCTACAGACATCAACCCTGCACGTCTGCCCTCACATGGAACCACTGTGAACACAAGATGCTTCCACAGAGTGAAGCAAACTACTGATGTGCAGAGTTAAGAGTTTGGTGTTGCTAGACTGTTGAACCAAGTGTTCTCTATGTGCTCTCCTGAATCAACACAGCAGCAAATTTCAATGCCAGTGATCACAATTTGTATTTCTGACACTCAGTAAATGTAGGTAAAAATGGCTGGCTGTCCAGCCTTCACAGTCAATTACTTAGATGCAGATTAGGGGGTACCTGTAGTTAAGCCAAGTGAGTCAGAAGATATAGAAAAGTTATGAATTCACAAATAGTGAAAAGAAAGAAAAAGACTTGTCAGAAAACAGATTGTGGTTTAAAGTTCAGGAAATGCATAAATAAAATTTAAGCTAAGGAAAGATAAAACCTTGTGTTGAAATTAATCAAAGTACTTTCTTTGTTTAAGTAAAGTGATTGGTGACAGCCAACATGGCTTCATTATAGACCATTTGCACCCAACGAATTTAGTGGCCTTCTACATCAGTTACAGTATTTGTGGAAAAGGAAGAACAATTGATGTCATCTACCTGGACTTGTGCAAAGCATTTGACACTGTCCCACATGAGATTGTTTCTAAAACAGAGAGACTGAGAGCAAAATCTGTCACATCTACTAACAGCAGGAAAGGAAGGCATTGGTATGCAGAAAAACTAACATTCAACAAAATAAGATGTTTGAATAGTACTTTGTATCATGTCCTGACATCTCCACTTGGTATTTTTATGTCCAAATTATGTGCTTATGTGCAAAACACGTTTTTTGATTTTAATTAAAAGATCAGGATTCATTAGCTGCAAATTACAGACAGAAAAAGACAAGGGTGTAATTTGTTGCTTTGGTGATGGGTGTGAGCTAGTAGTTTTATTTATAATATTGTTTCTTAGCAGGTTACAAAAAATATGAATCCAAGTGAAAACAAACACAGATAATAGGTATTACTAGGATTAGCTAGGTAATTGAAAAATACTATCTTACAGGAGAACATAATGGCATAAATTAAATTTGAATTGAAAATTAAATCTGAATTTATAAAAATCAACAAAAATTGAACATAAATCAACATAAATTGAACGGAAGTTAAATTAGCAAAACAGAGAGGATATGAGATTGTTGCCATAAATATATCAAGAGGAATAAACACAAGAAAGAAACAGAGCTATTCTAAGGAAAATTCTGGTGTAAGAATACCAGTGGATCTGTGTTAGACATGGATAAATTTAGACTGGAAACTATGAGACAGTTTCTAACCAGAGTACTGAGGTACTAGGAAAAAAACCACAGGAGAAACAGTTGTAAAAAAATTATTTGTTCTAAAATAGAGCTCAATGATAACACTGAAGAAATTATATTATGTGGTTACCTGAAATAACAGAGAACTGGATTAAAGAAATAATTTCTACTTCTGTAAGGTTAAGTGTGCCTGAAATCAAAATCAACACTTGCCTTTTTTCATAGCTTTTTTTGTATCTATCAAATAGCAATGGTAATCATTTTATTTTTACTGAACATTTTGAATTTATTATGCAAAATAGTCCTTGGCTGCCTATTTTCTCTGAAGTTTTAAGATAATTTGTGACCCAGTTTGCCTGAACAAAATCTGATGGTTAACATTCCAAACTACTCTGTAATTATAAACACTTTTCCTTATTGTTCCAAAAACATTGCTAGACAATTAAAATTTGCTTTGCCAAGGAAAATAGGAATCTACTTGCCCAGTGAAGAAAAAAAAAAAAAAAAGAAAAAGAGTCGATTTGGACTGAACCCCACATCATTTCCAAATCTGGCATAGCTTGCAGTTCAGTAAGACGTACAATTTATTGCTATGCATCTAACTTGGTAAAGGATATATGCATTAAGAAAACAAAATATCTAGCTGGAAACAGCCTTAAATAACAAAAAACAACCTGAAAAGTACAAATTAAACATAGAGGATGAGCTGTAAAAACTATGCTTATTTCAAAATACAACTACTGGTTCAATGCTAGTGACTTTAAATAGATATTGCATCTAATTAAATATAAATTTAAAATTTAATAGGTAAGGAAAAGTCTTACCTTGTTTTTAGTATTTTCAGCTTCCTCTGGATGGGGAAAATGTTTATCCAGGAATTCACCCAAAGCATTCAAGAGTTCTTTCTTATAGGTCTTTAATTTCAATAATTTCTTTTTCATTTCATCAGATTCTCTAGTTTTCAAACAAACAGTACAAACACAGCAATAGAACGAGGGATCAAATCAAGTAACTAAAACGTCCTTCGTAAGTAGAAAAAATTACTATTGTTAGAAAAAATTATCTATTGTTAGAAATTCAACATCTTAAATCACAGCATATTATAACATTACTTTCATATTTCAAATATGGATTACTGAGCAATTATTAGATCTATTAAACAAAACAAGAAATACATTTTAAGAGTTTGCTTGTTCATTTGCTTCTCTTGATACAAAAATTCTTCAATTTATAACTCAAAAATGTAGAAATACCTCTTTGTGGAAGGTTGTTCAACTTGGGTATTTGTCTCTTCTTCCATTTTATTAAGAGTATCTAGCATCTGTTTCTGTTCCTCATACCACTGCTCTTCTCTTTGAAACATGAAAAGTAGGAAATGGCACAACAGATAAATAGTTTCTTTGGGCAGTCAAAAAAAGAAAAAAAGCTTACAGAATTCCAAAGTCCAAAATACTGTATTACCTTTTCAGATCTTCTTCCAATTGTTTATTCTTTGACCGAACTGTTGACAGCACCATTTCAAGATCATTTTTTACTTTCTGCAACTGTAAAAGAATAGAAATTAAACTACTGTTTCCAGGTAGCCCAGGCTGCAGTATTTGTTCTGTGTAAGGCTGCATCTGATAAAGAGGGGCAAAGCCACCTGTTACTTCTTAATAAACATTAAAATCCAGTTTAAAATGCAAGAGCTATTCAAAATGTCACCATGACCAGTTCCTCATTACTGTCTTCTTGAAGCTCCCAGAGCTTAACAAAATACTTAATTTTACCTGGAAAAGATTGTGGAGCACACACACAAACTGCTCAACTGACAAATGACTGAGGAGAAAATGTCTACAGCACCAAGGCTCTATTTTCTAAATTACTGCAGCTGCTGGCAAGAATGAATCCTTGCTACGTGTACCAAATAAAATGTACAGAAAATGAAGATGCATCAAAGAAAGACTAACTGCATCCATGAATTAAATGATCCTCAGTGCTATGGATATATCTGGGACAGGAAATATGGAGAAACAAAAACTACTGTAGTCAGAAGCTATAGGCATTGCTGAATGCAGGGAACAGTGGACTCTCAGTTGGCTGGGTCTTTCATTACAGAATCACAGAATGGGTATGGTTATGTTGAGGAATACATTCAGTGCAGGCAGCTCAGGGTGCAGCTGCAGTGGGAGCTGCAGGCTGAGCTCTGGGTTGAGCTCTGGCAAGAGGCCATGAACTGCCAACCCTGCACAACAAGGGGCCTGGGGACCTGTGGCCCTGCAAGGTGAGGGGACACTGAGACCTGACAGGAGCTGATGATACTTGGACTCTGCTGTGTTTATACTGTGAGGGTATAAAAGCCCAGGGTTTCCTCTGTTCTGGGTCCCTCCTCCTCAGAGGCAACCAGCTCAAGCTGTTATTCTGCTATTATGCCATGATCAAACTATTTTAAGGATTGGGATGTGTGAGACTAAGGGAAGAAGGAAACCTGGGGTTGAGCTGGTAAGGAAACCTGATCTGTCTGTGTGAGTGTGGGATGTGTAGCTGCAAATGGGCTTTGTGACTGACAAGGGTGTCAGCTGGATTGTTGTGACTTACAATGGCTCCTGGATTGTTGGACAGGGAAGTTTCCTTAACCACTGTGAGGGACCACAGTGGGTCATGCAGTCCAACCCCCCCACTGAAGCAGGGGTCATCCAAGAGCACCTGGCACAGGCTGCATCCAGACAGTTCTTGAGAAACTCCAGCGAGGGAGACTCCAAAACCTCTCTGACAATTTGTTCCAGTGCACCATAAAGAAGCTCTTTCTTGTGTTCTTGTGCATCCCATTGCCTCTTGTCCTACTGCTTGGCATCACCAAGAAGAGCCCAGCTCCACTCTCTTCAAATATATTTGTATAAATTTATGAGGTTCCCTTTAGAGCACTAGGGTCTTGTAAGCCTATCATTTGGATGTACTTTTTCTGCTTCCATACAAAATAGGAGCACTTGAGAATTTGGCCCAAAGAAATGCAAATTCTGAAAATACACTACAGAAGCAAATATGCTCCACATATACAACATCTGAAAAAACCTGAAATCCTCAGATATCAGACCAACATGCCACAGCTATACAGGAAAATCAAAGTGTGTTACCTAACAACTTTTTGATAGTGACTCTTAACAGTAGTCAGGTCTGCTGTTGTGAGTGATGCTAGAAGGCGTTAGACACCGGAATATTCTTGAGTCACATAGCATTCCTATGTCCCATCAATATAGTGCAATGTTACTCATAAAGACATTGATTTGCTCTTTCTTCAGTGGAGGAACTCAACAAACTATTTGCAAATTATTGCCACAGAACTCGATGTCTAAGATAGGTGACTCTTCTGTGTAACACACAGTATTACACAATTTTCTATTAAGTATGAAATGCAATATATTATAACGTTTTTTGTTTTAAAAAACACACACAAATATCTTAAAGGCAGATGTCAGAGGATAGGGTCAGACTCTTTTCCGTGTTGCCAAGTGATAGCACAAGGGGCAACAGGCACAAATTCAAATAAAGGAAGTTCCACCTGAAAATTAGGAAAAATTGTTTTACTGGAGGGTGACTGAGCACTGGAAGAGGCTGCCCAGAGAGGCTGTGGAGTGTCCTTCTTCAAAGATATTCAAAAGCCACCTCGACACAATCCTGTGAGGCACTTAGGGCCAGGGTTTAGTGGTGGATTTGGATGGCTGGACTCCATCATCTTAGAGGTCTTTTCCAACACAAACTATCCTATGACTGTATCTCCAGAGGTCCCTTCTAACGCCAGACATTCTGTGACAATTTCCACTTAGCAATTAAAGTTCAGCCACGGATCATGTTGAAAACACAAGCAAGTGGATCTGAGTGGATCTTCTTGCCCAAGCACTTGTGCAAGGTTAAATGAAAGCTATCTTAAAAAGTACACTGTGTAGGCTTCAGCCATAGAAATGGGCCCTGTTGCATGATGTTAATGATGGCTAAATCTTTGCAAGGCATGGCCATCAGTCTCCTTGGCAAGAGATTTCTTTCTCCTGGTGGCATCCAGCACAATGGGACTCCAATACTAAGTAAGGCCTTGGAGCATTAATGTAGCAGAGATGTTGATTATCACATAATTTTCACTGCATGCATGTAAACTTGTTGAACTACTGTGATCAGATGGTGTGTCCAGAGGCAAAATACTGTTTATTGGGCATTACTCAACGATTTGTGCAAAAAGTCAGTATAAAACCCCACTCATTACAACTAGGAAATTTTACTAGTTATACTACAGGGGAAAAAAAGCATTAGAACAACATAAATGGCTGAAGGAAAATACACAGCATTTTAGCAGTAGTGCACCCTAGGAACAGTCATAGGAAAATGCAGCAATTGCATATGTCGTTTCTCTTTTTTCCCCAACAAAAATTTTATTATCTCTTACAAACAAAAAGACTTACCTCTTCTTTTCCTAATTCTAACAGGACATCTGGATTGGAAGAAATTACTGAAAAATAAAATGAATTGGTTATTTTTTGGCTCTCAGTAGCAGTTTAACCACATGCCGTGGTGCCCTGCTGGGCTAACCTACTATCACTATTCAGCAAGTTAAATTAGACTGAAAAAAGTGCAGTGATAATGCTTGTGTGTCCTTTTTTTACACCTGAACTAGCTCTAAGTACATTGGTGTAGGTGCATAATGAATGAACATCACATTTCTGTACACTTCAAGACAACTGAGCCTGATGTTTTCAGCAGAAGGCTGAAATTAACATTACCAATGTGGGCAATCAAATTCTTCCAGTCCTCCAATTCCTTGTTAAACAGCCTCCCAAATGCTTGGTCAGGACTATAGGACCTAGTTCTAATAACTTCAGAAGCATGTCACTACCCTGTTCACAAGAACAGCTGTATGTAGGGAGATGAATGGCTCAGCAAGGCCAATATCCTAACTCAAACACTGAGCAACAGCAATACCTGAGTGAAAGCACAGTACAGTTCAAGAAGATGGAAATGTTTCCCCAGAACGCTTCTACAAAATGCAGTGATTTATGACTCATACATTTTCAGAATAAAAACTGCATTCTTCTCTTCTACAGCATTCAACAGGCTCCAGTCAGTTCTCAGATCCATGTCAACTTGCAGCTTCTGCATAAACATATGACTTTTTTGAACTATTTCAACACATTAACAGGAGAAATGAAAGCTATTGTAACAGATTAAAATTTTTATAAGACATATTTTTTTGTGCAAGTTTGGGTTTGAAATCTCTAATCTTACAAACAATTACTTAAATAAAAAAATCCTTTAACAAAAAGGAAACCCTTAACCCTCTCATGACAGCATTAATCTTCTAAATACACACAGTCGATTTAATAAATTCAGAAAAGTACTTTCTTTGGTAATGTTATAGTACCTCAAAAAATTTTAAGAAGCTTTAGGTTAGTAGTTTTAAAAGCACTGTTCTGAGATGAAAATCAGGAAAACTACTGAGTTAAAAGTGCATTAAATGAAATGCTGCAATATATTTATTTTTATTTGAAGAATTACTGTTTCTAAATCTTGACATGAAAATTCAGTACTGTGCTCCCAATTTAGCTTAAGAGCTGTGGGAGATACTGGTCTGTGCTTTATTAGAGTAAGATTTCTTTGTTTACATGAATATCCTACCTACATGTGATAAGATTCATGGGTGCACTTTTATTCACATTTACTGGCATATTTGAAAAAAAAAAACCCCAAACAATTCCTCCCCCTGCTACTTCCTCCTAACATGATCTTTGCAGCCCTCCCTTACCAATTATTATTATCAATTTTGACAACTGCCTCATAACACTTCTTTATTTCTAGATACCTAATCCTGAGTTCATGCTTGCCATTCAGTGCTCATATTGTGTGAGTATCAGAAGGCCCTGTCTTCCTGGGAAAGAAATCACTAACCATAATTTAGTGAAGGGGGACAACACACTTATGCCAGCTGCTGCTGTAAATTCATTGGTTGCTCAATCCATTATCAATTAAATATTTTTCAGTTGTAGAAGCACTGCACTTGCAAAAAATCAAATGTCAGACAGAATTGCTTTGTGATACAAAGTACAATTACAAAGAAAAATACTACCAGATGCTAGGAATGTAAAAGCAACTACTATGCACATGTTTATACAGAAACTCATATTAAAATAAAACAAAAAGGTATTTGGCAGAGTACTGCTATTTTGCAAAGAAAAACGGAAATTATGCGGAGACCACAACTGTTTGAAATGGTTTAAAATATGGTTGCTTTCACTTCCTGATTTTGCAAAGGTAGAAGTTAAATTTTATTTTTATAAGCCAAACGCTTTTTAAAAAGTTTTAATTCAGCTGATTTAGCAGATCTAGAGCTACAAAAATAATACCAGAAATCGAGAAAAAAAAGAGACTAAAGTAAAAGCTTTGCAAAAAAAAAATTTGCATCGGGTATTTAAGTCTGTTTGCCAATATTGTGCTCAAAAAAATGTAGAATTGCCAAGTTATAACCTCTGAAAATAAGGTTTAAGATTGAAATGCTGACAGGTCCTCATTTACAGGAAATGAACTGGCCACTACCAAAAGCAAAAACCAAAATAAAAAGACAGCCTGAAATTCATGCTCTATTAGTAAACTGTATTAAATCAGTAATTCTGCTATTTCTACTTAGATAAAATCAGACAATGTTTTCAATTAAGTAATTCCTCCTTCAAACCAAATAGTAGGTAGAAGAAGAAGCCAAGATAGAGAAGTAAGCAAAGTGGACTCCTCATTTTCATATAAGCACCATATAACTCATAATCAAATTCTTACCAGCAACTCTTTTCTTCCACTGGAAAGAGAGCCAAAAAAGGCAGAGATTTGGCTGTAAAGTATTAATTATAAATAGATAATTTCTCTATTACAAAATTAAGATTTCTAATAAGAAATATTATCATCTGGGAAGAAGTAAGAATGGTTGAACAAAGCAAGTCAGCAAGCCAAAAAAATAGGCCAAGGGTATTTTTAAGCCAATAGCTTGAAGTTTAATATACATATTTTAGTACGGAAATCTAACAGCCTCAGGTATTTTACCCAGATAAAAACTAAGTTCTTTCAATTAATTTGCTTTAAGCCAGCAGCTCATTCGTGAACAGCAGCCAGGAACCAGTATGTTCCAAATTCATTCAATGACATGCCTTTGGTCTACATACCTCAGAAGCACTGGAGGCTGACAGTTCTTGGAGTGAGGCTTACAACACTGAGCTATGAATTTATTCTAATAGAGCAACAGTATCTATTTATAAGAAAGAAAAAGTATTTTTTCCCAGCTTCTCTTATTTAGTGACGAGATGCAGCAAGTACATTGACTTTGGAAAAAGTTGGAGCACTGCCTCTAATATTGATATGAAAAGGCATTTCCATTTGGCTAAATGACAAAACACTGGGAATCAGTACGTGCTCTCTGTAACACGCTGCTATAATTTTGCAAATACTACAAAACCAAGCCTCTACTGGCATAAAAATATTCAAACTAGTCAATACATTAATTTAAAGATTAACTAGAAGTTTTACTGGATTGACAGGTGTTAACAGGTCCTTGACAGGAGACACAACCATGAGTACTACCAGAATATTAATGATAGTGTAGTGTGAACTGTTTTAGGAATCTCCATATGGGGGACATCTGAAAACAAAGATTACTTTACTCACACTTAGATCCTGAATGCTTTTATTTCCAGTGTCTGGCCACATCAGCCTTGCAAGAGAGTGAAATCTGTCACTCTCTTGCAGTGACATAAGCACAGTGGTGCTTACGTACAAAGAGAATTTTGAAGAACTGAGAAATTTATACCTTTTGACTGATCATGCCTAAAATAAGAACTACCACTATTCTCAGTGGTTTGTGCTTCTCAGGATCAGTAAGTGTTCTGGATTCCTGTGTCTCTTACCACTTTACCTTGACTTGAAACCTCCAATCCCTGTTAATTAAAAATAGGTATTTTACTACAGTGTAAAGGGCTTAGCACTAAAGGCCTACTTCAAAGTTTCAACTAGCACATCATAATACAACATACCTTTGTAAAATATTAATAAAAAAAATGAGAAGATGTATGATTAATGTATCAGGATGTAATTTGTCCTTCTTAAAGAACAAAACGAAGACAATATTATTTGCCACAGTATTTCTATTCTAAAAAGGAAATACAAATAAAAGATGGAGAAAAAAAATCACACAGAAGAGAATATGAAGGAGGGTATCAGGATAATGAACTTTTCTCATCTGATTAGGAGATCTGCTAATAGTTGTTTTTCCATTTAACTGACTGGTGTTATGAATCACACACTTACTTGTCCAGAATCATAGGATTAAGTTATAATGGAATTCACTTTCAGTGCAAAAATAACAAAGAAATGAAACATACATGCTACTTTTTAAAGTAGCATTAAATTTATTTTAATTTTTAAGTAGTTATGGAATGAAAATACAATCATCAGACATTCACTATACTCACGGCCTAGGAGAAAGAAACTCTGCAGAAGTTTATATAAGCATTCTTTGCAAGGAAACAGTTACTTACGTTCAGGATTTCTCGCTTGCCACTCCTGACAATCTGCTGTTAAAGCTCTCCACTGCAGCATTAACAAGGAAAGCTGTGTAACAAGAAAAGAAGCACCTCTTGAAGTGCGTTGGAGTTGCATTGGCATAAAATGAGGTAGAATGGGATAGAAATTGAGTTATTAAGTTGATACAGCAGAAAACAAAAGAGCATCTATTACAACAGGAACACCAGTTCCTTCAAAATATTTTACAGTCACAGGGATCAAGAAATGTTTCTATTATTTTTTCAAAAGGGGCAAATGAGAAGGAGTCAGAATTGGCAGAGTTGTGAAGGTCCTTCAGAGGAAGGTTCATATAGGTAAAGAAATGCTTTCTGTCATCTCTGAACCTCCCTTTGCCTATCTTTGAACCATTCTCACACACAATATCACTGGGTATGAGGGAGAAGATATCAGTATCTCCCTCTCCACTTCCCTGAAGAAGCTGTAGAGAGGAATCAGGGCAACCCCCAGTTCCTTCCCTACAAAGTAGAGAAGCCCAAAGTCCTCAGCAGTTCCTCACAGAATGTGCCTTCCAGCCCTCTCACCAGTTTTGTTGCCCTCCTCTGGATGCACTGAAGGACCTTCACAACCTTTCTAAATTGTGGGGCACAGAACTGCACTGAGCACTGCAGGAGAGGCTGCCCAGCCCTGAATGCAGGGAATAATCCCCTCTCTTGTGGCTGGCATTGCCATGCTCCAGGCTCCCGGGATGTGTTTGTCCCCTGGGCTGCCAGGGCACCCTGCAGGCTCTCCCTCAGCACCCTCAGATCCCTTCCTGCAGGGCTGCCCAACTGCCACTCCTTCCTGCTGTTTTTGTTGTTATTAAATGTCATGGCTTTGAGGAGTGCCCAACGTTCTAAGCCAGCTAGACCCCTCTGCAAGGCCTCTGGTCCCTCCAGAGTGTCAACAGCACCCTCCAGTTTGGAGTTGTCAGCCAGCTTGCTCATGGTGCATCCCAATCCTTCATCCAGATCCCTGATAAACACATGGAACAGAGCTGGCCCTGGAGCTGGTGGCTGGTCACCAGGCAGATGCAGCCCAGTCACTGCACCCTGCTGAGCTCTGCTCTTCAGCCAGGTCTTCACCCAGCACACTGTGACCCTGCTCATCCCACAGCTGCACACCTCTCCAGAAGGATGCTGTGAGGGACAGCATAACAATGGCATTTAACAAGAAGAAGTTACATTTGCACTGATTAGGACAAAATCCAAATAGGTATTCAAGTTACATCCCCTTCTCCTCCCATTTTGCTGCCTACGTTAGTCATTTGTCGTTAGTCATTTATTTTGTTTTTCAAAGTCAGTAAGAGAAAATCTGTCCTTATCTTGATCCATGAGGCTTCAGTTATATTCCCTCTCCCCTGTCCAGATGAGCAGGGGAGTGATGAACAGTTATGCTGGCCAGATAGGATCAAACCCACCACAGATGCACCTGAGGGAACTGGCAGGTGAAGTGGTAAAGCCACTATCCATCATATTTGAAAAGTCATGGCAGTCTGGCGAAGATCCCACTGACTGGAAAAGGAGACACACAACCCATATCATTAAGAAGAGAAAAAGAAAGATCTGGAAACTACAGACTGGCCAATCTCGCCTCTGTGCCCAGCAAGACCATGGAGCAGATCCTCCTTGAAATTACATTAAGGCATGTGTAAAATTAAGAGGCAACTGGTGTTAAGCAACATGATTTTAAGGACAAATCATGCCTGACAAATTTGGTGGCCTCCTATAACAGGCCAGAACAACCTCCTTGTCACTAAACTGGAGAGACACAGATTTGACAGACAGACCACTCAGTGGGTAAGGAATTGGCTGGATGGTCATACTCAGAGGTGCAGTCAACAGTTCAGCATCCAGGTGGAGATCAGTCATGAGGAGACATGGACAGTGGGATCCAGGGCACCCTCAGCAAGGTGACAGCACCAGGTTGTGTGGGGCAGTTGACACACAGCAGGGAGGGGTGGGAGTCAAGCTGCCTGAGGGCACTGGCTTGAGACTGTGGGAACTTGGTTTGTAGTTAACCTAACCAATGCTCAGCTTAGGACAAGCATGATTCAAGCAGCTTTGACTCCTGGGAAATAACATCGTAATAATTCTGTTCATATAAGGCTGTTGTTCTAGAAGATTGCCTAGTTCTTCCTCCCTGACTGGTTGTCAGTTGGTGCAGAGTTTTTACATATTCTGAATTATTGTTTCTGGTTGGACCTTTATCCTCAGCTCTGCCCCTCAACTGACCTTATATGTTTATCTTACCTACCCTATCCCGTGTCTTTGGAATGCGTCCTGAACTGTTGTTCTGCTTCTCCCGTTTGTTGTTTCTTTCATCAAACCCTTTGACTTTCCAGACAATTCCATCATACCTGTCCTTTTATTTATCACCACCTTAGTCCCAGGGCTGCAGAGCCAAGGCTGTGACAGGGAAGGGGCATCCAGAGGGGCCTGAGCAGGCTTGAGAGCAGCACTAGTATGAAACTTACTAAGCCCAACAAGACCAAGCACGAGGTCTGTGGGATGGTGCTGTGGGCAGTCTTACTCTTATTGCAGCTGTGTCTAATCACAACAGAGCAGAAATAGCCTTGTCCTTGTAAAGTTGCAGCTGTGTCCAATGAGGAGATGTGTTACAAAAGAGTGGGTTGGGCAGCTATAAGAGAGAAATGGAGGAGTCAGTGTTAGCTGGTCATGCTGCCTGTGGGATCCAACAGAGAGAAGGTTTGAGGGCTCTGATGTAAGGCAATAGGCTGTGGATACATGTACCTGCCTTCTGTGAAGGTCTCTTGAGCCTACCATTAGCCAGGGGAGTTTTTACAGAGAGTCTTTGGAGTGATGAGTGACTGAGGAAGGGGCTGCCTCAGTTGAGCCACCACTGTTGATTTGGTGCCCTATGTGAGGAGTGAAGTGGCTTCTCACAAAAGTCCTGTACCTGTGTCAGGGTAAGCCCAGATCAACACAGGCTGACTGAGAGCAGCCCTGCCAAGAAAGACCAGGGATCCTGGTGGATGAAAAGCTAAGACACTTGCACTTGCAGTCCAGAAAGCCAATCAAACCTCTGCATCAAATGCAGCATGGCCAGCAGGTGATTCTGCCCCTCTGCTCTGCTAAGACCCCATCTTGAGCACTGCCTCCAGCTCAAACATAAAAAGGATGTGAACTTGCTCAAGGAAGTCTGGAGGAGAACCACAAAGATTATTGGAGGGTTGGAACACCTCTCCTATAAAGACAGGTGAGGGGAGTTGAGGTTGTTCAGCCTGGAGAAGGCTCCAGGAAAACCTTGTAGGACCTTCCAGTACCTGAATGGGGCCCAAAAAAAAGAAGAGACACTGTTTATCAGTGCATGTAGTGATAGGACAAAGGGAAATGGCCTTAAGATGAAAGAGGGAAAGTTTAGATTATATATTAGGAAGAAATTCTTTATTGTGTAAGCACAGAGACACTGGAACAGGTTGCCCAGAGAAGCTGCAGATGCCCCATCCCTAGAAGGGTTCCAGGCCAGGTTGGATGGGGCTTTGAGCAACCTGATCTAGTGGAAGGCATCCCTGCACATACCTGGGTTAAAACGAAATGATCTAGATGGTCCTTTCTAACCCAGGCCATTCTGTGATTCTGGGGTCTGAACAGAAAATGAAATCTTTTTAAAAACCCACTGTCTTACCTTGGCATCAGCTGGTAGCAGTGTCTCAGCTCCTAGTAGCATTAGCTTGTTCTGACACTTGGTAGAAAAGAAATAAAACACAAAAGAAGTTTGTTTACCCTTCTCTCTTTTAAGAACAAAACACCATTCTTAGATATTTAAACATAACTTTTTTAATATAGGAATAAAAGAATTTTAACTTGGATCTTTCCACATCCCCTTACACCCTAACGCAGAAGAGCAAATTATGAAATGTTTTGAAATCATAGCACAGTAAAGTAGAACTTAATTAACTCTGAAGGAGAAAAGTAGCAGCTAAAGAAAGATGTATCCTTCGAGTAAAAAGGCAAGTTATGCGGGAAAAGTTCATGAGGAAAGGCATTGAGCAGATGAAGAACATGAGAAACTGGGAAGAGAGTCATGGACAAGGCTGAGCAGGGAAGCTGCTGAGAAGTAAACACATGTTCTGCTACTTTTCTGGCTCTCCAAACAGAGCAATCATTTTATAATACATATTTTTAAGTCATTTAGGGCAGTATACTGTACAGTTCAGAAGTGGTCTGATTTTTGGGAGTATACTACATCAGCTCTCATGACTGCAGTGGGGTGTATATGCAGTCTGAAATTCAGTCCACCACAACTATCCAAGGCATAAACAGGAAACACCTGATGAACTGCTTTTTTGGTTTTTTTTTCCTGTCACCATTTAACCTGCCCCCAAACAAGGCAGGATGTATTCTACTAAGCAGTACTTTGGAAACCCTGCTGTTAACGTTTGGATACCAGAACACTGTATAGGATTTCTCCAACAAAAACTGTTCATGATGACACACAATCATTGGAACATTACATGTAATCATAGTCATTTAATTAGCTCCTAAGTTATATTAGTTTAAATCTTTTTTTGAAACGTGAGTGCATTCAGGATGCAAAATCTGAATAAAAATCCTACTGTTTTCATCAACTTCCAAAAATGACACATCACTTCTTGTATTATTTTGGGCATGCCGGGAATAAAATACAAGATATCAAATATTTTCAATTAAATTCAGAATAGTAAACATTCAGATTTCCCTTCTAATTTGAATATTTCAAGGAAAGTTCAGGTCCTCCAATGTGGTGCCAAACAAAAGTTGCAAAACTGAGACACAGAATTCCCTGCCACTTGTTACAAAACTTATCAGAATACTCAACAAGAAATAAATCTCATTAATCTTTTTTAATCAACTTGTGTAAAATTATTGCACTGTGAGTAGTACCTTGTTCTGCTTTAAGTTTGGAAATACTTTTACTTTAGTTTATGATATTTTAGTGTTTTGAACCTACAACTCAGAACTCAAGCAAACAGCATGTAAGTACAATAAAAAATTGAGTGAAGTGATTAAGACTCTGAAAATATAATTTAGGACATGACTTCATCAGATTACACAGAATCTTAAAGGAAGAACAGTATTCTCAAAGGACTGAGAGAAGTTTATCTTTTCTGGAAATCCTGTAAATAAAAATAACCAGCCCTAAACTGTTATTTGTTGGCATATTGTACCAAGAGAGAAATTTTAACCATGACAATGTAACTGTCAGTTTGCATAAGTGCAGGGAAACATCATTGTCTTCCTCTGCCTCTCTCTCCTCTAGGATCCAAAGGACCTGTGAAATGGAATCCCATCTTTTGTGAGGCTAGAGAGAGAAGGGTCCCTCCCTGTATGCTGCTACTACCGCAAAACAAGTAAATAGTTTAATCTTCCGTAATTTTAACATATACTCCCACACTAACTAAATCATAACATCATCACACTGACACTACAAAGCATTCTTCACCCCTGCCAGCACTTCTACATTTGACCTGTCTGAGTATCTTCTTTCCTTTTTTGTTTGTTTGTGATTTTTTGTTTTTTTGTTTGGGGTTTGTTGGTTGATTTGGTTTTATTCAAGTGGCTTCTTTAAAGGGGGTGAGGCAAGCATGTGGTGAATAAAACAATTCTGAAAAAGCTCTATAATAAACCTAGTCTATCATTTATGTTTGCATACCTCTTCCATCTGCTTCCAAATACTCTCACATTCACTCAGCAGCTCTTCCTTGGCATCTACAGGACCAGCTGTGTTAGTGATTTCTGATAAACATTCAGCCTGTTAACAATCAAATAGAACAGTTATCATGTAGATCTAAAATGTGATTACTAAATCATACCTGCCACTTTACATCAGCTGTGTAACAGAATAAACTCCCTTAATCCAAAGCTTTTAGCTAACTCCTCTATAGTTCTAGAAAGCATCCAGCCATTAAGTGAAATTAGAAGACACTAATAATTTACTTTTAAAATTGAATGACAAAGTCCTAAATTGTCATAACTCACTCTGATTAACTGCAATGGCTTCTTTTCTTAATTTTCCAACAACTTTAATACAGAAACAGTAAGAGAATCTCACATCTACAAAGACACACTTTACCTGCATATATCTGTGAAGTTTTTAAGCAGTTACTTCTGCTCTGCCAATAAATGTGCTGATCTATTTCTCCTTCATTTGAATTCAGAATATTTCTGATTAACAAATTAAGCATCCTCAAAGTTACTAGAAAAACAAACAAAAAACCCTGAAAGATATACAGACAACCAAGGAAAGAGGGCACCTGGACAGCCAAAAGAAAAATCAACCTAAGTTAAATTAAAAACTTTGAGAAACTGTTGAGTCAGAAACACATAAAATTTCATAATTTTCATTCTAGTTTTCTCCCTTAAGTGATACCTGAATAACATCAGCAATTAACAAGAGAAAAATAAGAGGGGCCAAAACTTTTTTTTTCCAGGGAAAACAACAAACATAATGTACCAGCTTTTAAAAATACCTTAGTGGATCACAAAGCCCATCAAACACATAGAGATTAAATAGAAATATTAAAAATAGATAATAATTTAAAGAGGAATTACACTTCTCTACCTTCTTAATGAAGCACAAATGACTAAGTCAATCTTTTGCTCTTTTTCAGAACAAAAACACAGCATCAGAGAAAATTATGCCAAAAACCTGATTTAAAAGGAGTGAAATATTCAACTAATACTTCCAAAGTTCAAGTACCTCATAGCAAAGTGGATGAGGAAAAAAAATTAGAACATCTCACTAAATCCTGGAATTACACTGGACAATTCATATGTAGCCAATACTTGTGCTTGGTCTTCCTGGCAAATTTGTTGCATTTAAAGTGGAAACTACAAAATCTAGGTTACCATGATCTTGTAAGAACTAATCAGCATAGATTTTGCAAAGGAAAATCATTATCTTCTCGAGAGTCTTGGAATGTCTCCATAACATAAACAGAACGAGTTCCCACAATTTATTAAGACTTCTGAAATGCCTCCAGCAAAGACCGCCCAGAAAAAAGAAACTAAGAAAGAAACTAAGCAGTCTTAGTTTTTTCTCAGACCAAAAACTGTTAAGGACACAAACAAAGAGGGTCTGGGGGGATAGTGGGGAGGGAGAAGAATAAAAGGAAAGGGAGAAAAAGAACCCCATGCTTTGGAAATTTGACAGGGGTATTGGGGTGGGATAAAAACCTTTTAGCCTGTGTCCCCTTCAATACTACAATTAATAGCCACGAAAGCATTATATGAAACAAAACTCTGAAGAGAAAGCCAGAAAATCTCCATCACACAAAAATGATTAAATGATTTCATTGCTGACTTTAAGTTTACGGATCAATTTCATACAAGATTTTGAAATGTAAACACTGTGAGACATGACAGGGCTCTCACAAGCTAAACTGACTTGCAGTCCTCAATGCTGTGCTCTTAACCACCTTACACAGTACACACACTGAAGTGTCACTTCCAGATGTTATTTTCTTATAGCTTGCACTTTTCCCTATTTCAGTATGGTTAAACTACATTTTTATTTCCACACCATACTTGAAAACTGAAGGGTTTTTTGTCATTAATGCTAATGTCTTCCAGTTTCAACATGTTATTCCTTCTCACCTTGTTTTAGGACTATATAATTAGGTAAAAAATACACACATATCCATTGTAGGCTCCATGCTAGTCAAGGCTTTATGAAAAAGTCACAGAATGGGTCAGGTTGGAAGGGACCACAGGGAGTCATCCTGTCCAATTTAAGCTTAAGCAGGGTCATCCCAGAGCACACAGCACAGGATTGTGTCCAGGTGGGGTTTGAGTATCCCCAGTGAGGGAGACTCCACACCCTCTCTGGCCAGTCTGTTCCAGTGCACGGTCACCTGCACGGTAACGAAGTTCTTCCTCATGTTCAAGTGGAACTTCTTGTGCATCACTTTCTGCCCACTGCCTCTCGTCCTATTGCTCAGAGCCAACGAGAAGGGCCTGAATCCATTCTCTCGGCACTGTCCCTTCATACAGTCAATAAGCGGGCGAAACGCGTCATGTGATCAAGTTCAAAACAACCAAGAGCGGGAAGACAGTGAGGGAGGGAGAGGAAAGCTGACAGCAGGTCTGTGAAACAGACACGAAGGCACTTCAGGGAGCAAAATATCGGCGGGGTACAAACAACACCACAAAAGCGGCGACACAGGGAGCCCCGGCTGCCCCGACGCGAACCCCCCGCAGCCCAATGGCGAGGACGTGAGGCGGGACAGCCCCGCTCACAAGAGAGGGACGAACCGCCGCCCCGTTCCCAGACGGGAAGCCGGCGCCCTCCCTGCAAAACAGCCCCACCGCCCCAGCGGCCGAGAGCACCTCCCGACCCCGAGGTGTCGGAGCGCCGGGATGCCCCCGAGCGCCGGG
>JANPWX010019802.1:549035-587846 GCA_024734555.1 Trochalopteron elliotii
GATCCCGCGGCCGCGGACGATGAGGAGGAGCGCTGGGTCGGGCCGCTCCCGGGGGAGGCCGCACAGGCGAAGAAGAGGAGAGGTAAGGGAAGGAGCGGAGCTCTGCTGGTCGGGGCGGTGGGAATCGCCCGCAGGCCCCGCCGGGCGGGAGCGGCCGCGGGGTGAGGGCAGCAGTGGGGAGCCCGTATCCTGAAGGTGTGTCTCGTGTATAAAATGGGCACGCTGGGCGGAAACTTTCGGGTGCGGAATTACAGGGCTTGGGTGCCAGGTGCTGAGAAAGTTGTGGCCGTTCGTCCTGGAGAAAGGAAGTTTACATGGAGATCTCATAGCAGCTTTCTAGTATCTAAAAGGATTTAACTTAGAAGGAAGCCGGAGACGGACTCTTCGACAGGAACTGTAGTGATAGCACCAAGAGTAACGGGTACAAACTGAAAGAGGGGAAATTCAGGCTAGCTATAAGGAAAGAAGTCTTTACTGTGAGGTATTGGCACAGTTTGCCCAGTGACTTTTTGAGTACTCCAAACTTGGTGGTGTTCAAAGCCAAGTTAAATAAGGCTTTGAGCAGCTTGGTCTGAGGGGGGTTGGGACTAGATGGTATTTAAGGCTTATTCTCGCCCCTTAACATTCTATGATTCTAAGACTTCTGCTTTCTCTGGAGGACTCTTACAGGCTGAGAGCCCTACTGTGCAGGCTGAAGCTGTGCTCTTTATGGGTGTGGAGTTAATCCGTTTTACAGACCACTGCCCTAGGCTGGAGCAGCAAGAGAAACCTCTAGGCTGTATTTTGGCACGTGGTATTGATGCATGCAGCAACTCCCAGCTCTCTGGGTATCTCTTTAAGTAAACAGTGTTCAGTAGATGTAAACATGCAAGTTCAGTAAAAAATACCATTGTACAGGTGTTAGCAAAAACACAGGATCTGAACATCAGAAACAAAACTCAAAATCAGATTATTTTGGGTCAGCCAGTTAAACAATGAAATAGGTGGATACCAACACTTAGAATTGGGACTGCAGGACCTGTGTGGGACCACAAATCTTGTAAAAACAGCAGGGGTACATGTGGTTTTAGAATGAAATGAGGCTCAGATGACCTTCTGTTTTCTGGCAGTAACTTAAAAACTGTTAATTGACTTGGGTTTTTTGGAAACAATAAGATAGTTATGGTAATAGTTGCTTTAAAAGGGAAGAGCAACATGAGTTAAAGCAGCATTTGGGTGGCTTTAGTCCACAGAAAATGTGTGAGTCTGAGTGCAAAGCCGGAGTAAAAGCCCTTTAATTGTGCTTGCACAAAATCCTGCACATTTTTGACTAAAATATGAGTAAGCAATATTATCACTTTACTTAGCATTAATTTACTTTACTTATTACTTTAGCAATTATCTACTTACAAGGATAAGTAAAAGAGAGCAAGATATACGTGTGGCATTAAAAAAACCCAGATTTTTCTTTTTACTCCGTGTAGTTCTTGAATTTGAGCATGTTTATCTTGAAAATCTGCCGTCAGCTTCGATGTACGAACGCAGTTACATGCACAGAGATGTTATTACACACGTAGCGTGTACGAAGTAAGTACTTTTATTTCCCATTGTATTTCTTCTTCTGGGGTGTATTTTTGTGTATGCTAACAAGTTTCCATTATAGAAGTTTTATGATGGAAAGTTAACAGTGTCCTGAGGTGGTTTTTAAAGGGTGGTGGGTTTTTTTTTTTTTTAAACTAAGTGGCTTACCTAGAAGCAAGATAAAAGTTGTTTTTATAGGCTAAAGGAGGGTCTTAAAGTCCTTGTTAAAATATGCAGGAAATATTTAGAGTTTAGTAACTCTATTTTCAGAGTTACTCTCTCTGAAAAAATAGCATTCACCAGAGCTGCAGAGATCACACACAGGTGCACACACAGTAACGACTGTGAAACCAGACTTAAAATAGGAGTTATATTTACATATTCAAAAAGGATAGTGTTTTTTCAGTTTAGGCTATCAATTTTCATAGACTAATCTAGAATGCACTAAAATACCTGTTTTGTTTTTCCAGGAGTTATAGTACTCATTCAGACAGACTGTCACAGTAATTTCTTGAGGTTTCATTCTCTGCACAGCGTTAATTCTAGTGCAGATTACTGACCAATGGGAAGCTGCATTATTTGTGCATCTGTTTTCTTGTTATTATTTTTGTTTTGTAATTGTAGGACAGATTTTATCATAACAGCCAGTCATGACGGACATGTAAAATTCTGGAAGAAAATAGAAGAGGGGATTGAGTTTGTTAAACACTTCCGAAGTCACTTGGGTGAGAAGTTGCTCTTTTTATCTAAAGGACCTCACTTTTCTCACTCCCATGCTCTTTGTTTGAAGAGAGAGTGCAAATAGAGAGAGAGATTCTGGGATTCCTTTAGTGCAGTCAAAGATTAAATGATATCTACCGTCTTCATTTTATTCCTCTGTCCTGTTACATTGTGCCCCCAAGCTCTAGCTGGATGAAAATGAAACGTTGGGACTCTGCTTGCACAGATCCCCTGCAGCCTTTGCATTGCCTTCTGCCCTGCTTGTGGGAACAATATTTGGGTCATAAGTGAACAAGATACACAAAAGTGTTCATAAAATCCAGAGAAGTTTAAAAATACATTGCTTTAAATAAGGGTACCTCAGTCTTACTTTTTTCCCTTGCAGTCTGGAAAAAAAAGCAGTTATTTTCATCTGGAATTACTGTAACTGTAGAGTAAATTCTGCATTAGTGTTGTAATTATCAGATGTATTGCAATTAAGAGAAACTTTAACCCAATTTTCTGAGCTAATGAGTACACAAAGCTTTTCAACACTATGCTAAGCATTGAATAGGCTGGACGGAGAATGCTGTTCTCAATGGTATTAGAAATTATGATATGACTAAAGGAAAAAAATCCAGTTTGATATGCAGAATGCTACAGTAAGAGAAGTATTTAATAGTAGGTAGTAAACATATGGTTTCCTTTTAGAGTTACAAGAAATATTGAAGTCTGCTTTTGATTTTAACTATCAGCTTTTTATATATAGAAGCAAAATATGAGAACAAAACCTGCCATGGGAAAATCAGCATTGTGAGAACTTTATGAAGGCTCAGTTGCTTAGTTTGAGTATGGTGGGTGTAATAGTCTGTAGAATTCTGCTGCTTTTACCCTGTTGAGAGATGCAAACTGAGGAGCACGTGATGTTTACCCCATCATAATGTTCTCAATTTTCTAAAATCGACATTTTTAACTAAACTTGCTGCCATTGTAACAATTTACTGTGGTTTTGGTAAATTGTTCATTACCACATACCTGAGTCTAAACAGCGAGAGGCTATAAAGTGTCGGTTTGTTAATTTTACTTTTCTTAAATAATATTTTATTGAAGTCAGGTAGAGCTTTAAATGGAAAAGGTGACAAAACAGTTGGGAAATAGGTTTAAACCTCTGTAGGTTTTCCCTGTGTAATGAAGGATATCCTTCCTGTTTATTAATGGTATCTCAACTTAATTCACAGGTGTCATTGAGAGTATTGCTGTTAGTTCAGAGGGGGCATTATTCTGTTCAGTTGGAGATGACAAAGCAATGAAGGTGTTTGATGTCGTCAACTTTGACATGATCAACATGCTGAAACTTGGGTAAGTTACTCAGTTCTCTGAAGTGTTCGTTGGCATTGTCAGTGGGGGTTGTTTTGCTAAAAGATAAGTCAGTAATTTGGGGTTCTTGAGTTCCTCCCCTTCCCCCATGACCTAGGCAGATCAGGTTGAGTAAATTGCATTGTCTCAAATGAATCCAGTGGCTGGAGAATGCCTGACTTAGTAAAAAAAAATAACTACTGCAGCAGTAAAAGAGAAGAGTAGGAAAGGAGCTTCCTCGATGTTAAATATTATGCACAAAGATATGGGGTTTCTTAAAATATTTTCCTAGACTTAATTTTTTTTCTATTGTTTGGCACTGAATTTAAAAATTCCAGCCTATTAGTAGTTCCATTAGAGAAGGGATTTGGCCTGTATGCATTTTCTCCTTTGTTGTCATAGGGATACAATTTCCTTTTTCCGCTAGAAACAATATTGTTGTTTTCCTTAGTCTTATAGCATGTCTGTAGTTACACAGTGTGTAGCTAAAGGATCTGGGAGAAACAGGAATGGATGTTACTGGAATTATAACAGTACCAAAGGAAAACAAGCCCCACACTGTTAAAAGAGTGGATTTAAAGGGCTGGAGGATCAATGAATGCTACATCAAGAACAGTAGAAATACTGATTTCTCCAGAAACCTTTTAGAATTGGAAAACATATACTTCATAGTCTGTGATGTATTATGGTTAATTTTGAAACTGAATAGAAGTATAAAGTCAGGGGGAAAAGCTTTTTCTTAGGAACATCTAATAAAAGCATATGCTATCTGCTTTGTTATGGTTTTAGTATCATCCTTCAGATATCCTCCACCACACCTATTGGAATTGATTTCCTCTTGGCTGTCTGTTTTGGAAAAATTCCAGTTAGGCTTCATGTTTTTGGTTTTGCTGTTATTTTTGACATAGCAGCCCTGTACTGTTACTATATAGTTGATAAAATTATAGAAAAAAGAAAATAATACTCAAAAAAGCACCCCTGATCTTCAGAGCTTTCTAGTTCTGAGTAATCTGTACACTGTGGTTCTGTGCAAAGCCCCATGCTTTATGCTTCTGGAGTGATCTGGAGAAGATTAGCTGTTTCTGCAGGGACTTCAGATTTATTTGGTCCTCTTCATCCTGAGATGAAATGTTTGTTTTGACAGACGTTAAAAATCCAAATGATTGGTGTCTGTCATAGTGTCAGAATATCATCAGTCCATCAGCATCTGTTAGTTTGATTTGTGAAAGGATACTAAACGTGAGTTTCCTATGGAGACTCATTTTTTTGAGTTTGCCATTTTGTTTGAGTTCTAGATTTCAGAATCTTTGCTTACAGACTTTAAAACAGACATAACTTATGTTATTGACTGTATCTCTGACTTGTTTTATTTTTAGATTACGCTTTTGCAAGTAGCAAATTAGTTTCTTCTTAAATGCACTCACACCCTTATTGAATATGGGGGGATTGTCTTAATTTTGTTTGTATCACTTCTTGGAGAGTTTGTGGTTTTGTGTGTTTTTTTCTGGAAAGATCTAGTTGAACTTTTCCATAAGTGTGTGGCAGAGGTGCAGTTGTCTTCATTTCTACTGAGTCATTATGCACTTAACAGGTGGATTAGAAATGGTATTGACTTACATAAGCAGAGTGCTATTTATTAATGCCACTTGGGCTTTTTATCTGGATTTCTGTCCAAATTTCTCCTTTTTTCCTACTTTCTAGTTTAACTATCACAGCCTCTGTGCAAAACAATATGGAAGGAACAGAAACTGGTAGTCATCCACTGAATGGTATTTCTTGGTAAAGCTTGTCCATAATATGCTGAATATTAGCAAGATATGTATTAGTAAAACTAGTAAGTAAAGTTTGAAATTTGGTTTTGGTGTCTGATTTCAAGTTTATGGCATAACTTGGCTCTTACCTAAATAAAACCAATCCTTATTTATTTTTAAAATTTTTTCTTTTCTACTCTTCATTGCAGCTACCACCCTGGCCAATGTGAATGGGTCTATTGCCCTGGAGATGCCATATCTTCTGTTGCAACGTCTGAGAAAAGCACAGGAAAAATATTCATATATGATGGACGAGGAAACAACCAGCCACTTCATGTTTTTGATAAACTCCACATGTCCCCACTTACCCAGATACGCCTGAACCCTGTCTACAAAGTAGTTGTGTCCTCTGACAAGTCTGGAATGATTGAGTACTGGACTGGTACTCCTCATGAATATAAATTCCCCAAGAATGTGAACTGGGAGTATAAGACGGACACAGATCTCTATGAATTTGCTAAATGCAAGGCTTACCCATCCAGTATAAGTTTTTCACCTGATGGCAAGAAAATGGCCACTCTTGGGTCTGACAGAAAAGTCAGAATTTTTCGTTTTCTGACGGGAAAGCTCATGAGAGTCTTTGATGAATCTCTGAGTGTGAGTTTTGTCTTGTTTCTCCTTCTTTGAAATTTTGTCTACTTTTTTGGATATGTTTTCCAGCACATTCAGCTAAGTTATCATTTATTTCTAAAGGCAAGCTTCCTTCCTATATTTTTGTTGCAAAAAAGTCCTTCTGTGTTCTCTTGCTTGTCTCTTAATCTTCCTTTGCCCCAAAAAGAATTCTTGCTGGTTTGTGTTACCTGCACAGTGAAACAGGGTTGTCAATTTTCATTTGTGTTTTCATGCTGTTGATTACATTTTACTAGAAAGCAATTGTGGAAGATGGTGGAAAATGCCCATTGCAAATAACATCATCATAATGAGTTAAATTTGTCTTCTTTTAAGGAATTTGATGGACAACTGCACACTTTCATGTGTTTAAGCCTCGTCCTACAACATGCCTGTTTTATTGTTAAAGTAAAGACAGTATTATTTGTACTTACTTAAATCCTTCAGTTAAGTTTAAGTGGAGTAATCTCACTTGAATTCAGTATTTTCTAATCATGTGAATCAGTATTTTACTGGATAAAAAGTTTAAAATATGTTAATATAGTAGTGCTGGGGTTTTTTTGTAGATGTTTACTGAACTTCAGCAGATGAGACAGCAGCTGCCTGACATGGAGTTTGGCCGACGTATGGCAGTTGAGCGTGAGCTGGAGAAAGTGGATGCAGTGAGATTAATTAATATAATTTTTGATGAAACTGGACACTTCGTTCTCTATGGAACAATGCTGGGCATTAAGGTCATAAATGTAGAGACTAACAGGTAAGTTCCAGTGACACACATGGAGATAAATTTCTGTTTTAAAGTCTTTATTCAGTCAAACTTAGAGCATATTTAAAACTTGATATGACTGTGGAGGTGTCTGATCTTTTTGTGTTGTTATTTGAGAGCTTTACATTACACTGTGGAGAAGGTACTCCCATTCTTTGTAAAGAGTCACTGCAGATTAGAGCTTAGACAAATGAGGAGAAAACATGGCAAGCAGACATGTATTAAAAATGTGTAATTAATCAGTTAATCTCTTGCTAACTGGATGGGATAATGTAAATTAAAGGTAGATCATTTAGTTGGGGTTTTATTGCATAAGGAGGCTGACTGGTAAATTAAGGTAGCAAGTTGAGATAGAGAAACATCATAAGAACGATTAGTAAATAATGATTTTGAGAGGATTTTGAAATTTTGCTCTGAATCTTAGCAGTCAGAAAGGAGACATTTTCTGACTGTGAGCAGCTGAATATTACATCTCTTTACATCTTGTACTTCAGGTGTATTCGTATCTTGGGAAAACAAGAGAACATCAGAATGATGCAACTGGCTTTGTTCCAAGGAGTAGCAAAGAAACATCGTGCAGCAATCACTATAGAGATGAAGGCATCTGAAAATCCTGTTCTCCAGAATATTCAGGCAGATCCAACAGTAATCTGCACAGCTTTTAAGAAAAACAGGTTTTACATGGTGTGTATGTGGTTCTTATTTAAATAACTCCATTCTTGTGTTGATTTCTCTACATTATTTTTTGTTTTTCTCTTTGCACCTTTCTTGTGCTTTTTGTAGTTGCAAATGCAGTTTTTACAAAGGAGTCCCTTTATATTGCAAGTGTGCTTAGAATTTTTATCTTGAACCATTTATACAATAACTAGAAACAGCTGTAATGTTTTCACAGATTTTTGTTCCTCCAAGAAGATGATACCCTTTTGTTCTTGTTGAAAAATAACTAAGTAAGAAAAAGTGAGAACATTTAAAAAACTAACCAGATTTTATAAATAAGCAGTAATTAACTGTATGCATAAAAGGTATAATAGAAAAAAGATTCAGACCAGAATCAAGACCTGGTAACACTAAGGACATTATAGACAACCAAGAAAGAGGAAGTCATCTTCCTGTTCACAGTTAGTCTTTTAGGTGAGATGGACCCAAACAGACAAGCAATTTCAGAGTGGTTAGTAGCTGATTGGAGAAGTCATAGCCATAGAAGTTAGAGATTGGTCTGTCTGTTATGCCTTAAATTTGATGGGTTTCTGTAGTTTTATATTAATGCAGTATTGGAATAAGAGAATTCATTTTAATTTTGTAGCACAATTACAAAGCACAAGTAATCCTTTTGGCATAAAACCTGCCAATTTTGTCTGAGTATAGCAGAACAGCCTGGTATTCTCCACCTCATTTTAAAGAAAAGATGCTGAACTAGTACAGAGTCCTATTGTAAAGGGGAAAGTTTTAAGATAACAGATTATTAAAAGTTACTTGGATTTCCATGTAGTTTTACTGGAATTTGTGACTGTGGAAATGCTGGTAACACAACACAGCAGTGCAAAGATAGACTGTCTGTGAATTTTCCTTGTACATTTTAAATTGAATTGAGTGTTCAGCAGTTTGAATAATTATATTGATGTGTTGGGTGCAGAGCAGTGTGTATTTTAAGAGGATAAAAGGAAAAAGCAGTTAACTATCTGTTCTTTTGTGCTTACAGTTTACTAAACGTGAACCAGAAGACACAAAGAGTGCAGATTCTGACAGAGATGTATTTAATGAGAAACCTTCTAAAGAAGAGGTGATGGCAGCCACTCAGGCAGAAGGTCCCAAAAGAGTGTCAGACAGTGCCATCATCCACACAAGCATGGGAGATATTCATATCAAGCTTTTTCCTGTTGAGTATGTACTTCCTGTTTTTTCTGTTGGTTTGGTTTTGTTGTTTTCTTCTGTTCATTGTGGTTGCAGCATCCAAGACTTATTTCATGCTAGAAATAATTATTTTCTTTCCCCTTTTCTACCGTCTTTGTTTCCTGACAGTTTCTTAATGTGCCAAGGTAGAAATGTGACTCTTAACAAACAAAAATAAAGTAGGGTGAAAATAGGTCTAAATAACAGTCTGGGGCACAGGAGTTTTTGAAATTGTATTTGGATTTAATTAGTTACTGGTTCAAGGAAGGTATTGCTTTCTTCACTTCTGTTATTGGACAGGTCATGATACTCTCCTGTGTGAGCTCTGTATTGCAAGGCAATGCTGTTTGCTTAGATCTTGAAAAAGAATGATGATGGTGGCAACAGCAGTATATTTGGCAGCAGGTCTGTGCAAGCCAGAAGAATAGTGGTTGCAGCTTCCAAATGTGGCCAGTGTACCACATTTTGTTATTGCAGCTCCTTTAAAAGCAATACAACATTTATACCAGCATATAATACTAGTGTTGGGTATATCCAAAACCAGACATAGAATTGAAAAGTTTTATGTCATTGTAGATCTCTGGCTGCTAATCATGTTTATAATAGCTGAAGAGCTGTCATAAAAAAATTACACTTTGGTAGTAACTTTCAGAAGTAAAAAATCGAATCACAAAGGTGAAGTGGTTGGCCCTTTTTATTCCATCAACAATAAGAATCCATCTCTTCACCAAACAGTGTTGGTGAGTAGTTTCAAAGAATAACTGACTGTACTGACTGCAAGTTCTATAGTAATAAAACATTTTAATTTTACAGTTCTACTTCTTGCGTGCAACACTTGACACCTTTGCATGTATATCTTAAAGGAAGTGTAGAGGCAAAAGAGTGAAAACCTTTCTGCTTATGGAGCAAACAGTTTATCTACAAAACGAGTACTGCAGATAGAAAGCTGGGGAACCTATAGGGCCTTGAACTAGGCCTGGAGGAGACAGATTTGGTTTCTGGCTCTCATGGTTTAACCCCAGCCAGCAACTAAGCCCCTCAGAACCACTTGCTCACATCCCAGTTGGTGGAATGGGAGAGCACTGGAAGAGTAGGAGTGAAAACACTTGTGAGATGTGAGGTACAGACAGTTCAGTAGGGAAAGCAAAAGGCATGCACCCAAGCAAGGCAAAACAAGGAACATGGACAGGCAGATGTGCCACTGTCTCTGAGAAGACAGGGCTCCATCACATGGGGTGGGTATGTGGGAAGGCAAATCCCCATTACTCTGCATGTCCCCTGTTTTTTCCCTCAGCTTTTTTGTGCTGAAGATGATGCCATATGTGCAATGGAGCATCCCTGTGGTCAGCTGGGTTCAGCTGTCTCAGCTGGGTACCCTCTCCATCTCTTCTGCAGCCCCAGCCTCCTCACTGGTGGGTTGGGATGAGGAGCAGAAAAGGCCTCTGTGCATAAGACAGTGCATAACCCTGCTCAGCAGCAGCTAAAACATCCCTGTGCTATCAGCATGGCTGCTGCCTTCCTGTGTAATCATGCAGCTTTGTACTTCTCAAGCTTTTTGCTTTCAGCTCTGGGTTTGAGGGGGTGGAGATTTGTCTTTTCCTTACTTGGCGAAATCCCTTCCTACAGAGTCCTGAACCACTGCACAGCACAATAGGGTCTTAGTCCCAGCTGAAATCTTTATGGCCTTGTCACCAGACAAATATTATAGCCTGTGTTTTCTGTTACATGATTTTAGGTGCCCCAAAACAGTGGAAAACTTCTGTGTGCACAGCAGGAATGGTTACTACAACGGACACATAATTCACCGTATCATCAAGGTAACTTCCAGCATGTTAATTTTTTGTTAATTTACATAATGTATTCTGGTGGTCAGTCCTCTGTTAACATTTCCCTTTTGCACACAGGATTGTTGGACTGGCTTTAGAGTTCCTTGTAAATTCTGAACAACTCTGATCTTCTAAACAGCTTTAGCACTTATTAAAGTTGTAGTAGTTTTTCTGCAACTGATAAGGTAGCAGAAAACTGGAAATTGAAAGATGAGTTCAGCTGTCCTGCTTGAATTAAAACATTGCTTCATGTTATAAGGCCTTTCTTGTAAGGCTTCTTATTTCTGTCACACCAGAATCGAGTGATAGAACCTAAGAATTTGCAAAATGTAGAGATAGGTTTCTGTCCTTCACTAGCAGAAATAGCAGGTAGCCTTGCTTTTTTACAAGTACTTGATAGACACTTTAAAAAGCCTTGAATGCTTTCCCTTACACACAACATTTTAACACATTTTGTTGAAAGGTGTGAAGTAAGTTTGAAAAAAACCTCACCTAGCATATAACACTACTGGTTATGTATTCTATGCAATAATATGATAACATACAATTTCTGTGCAGGGTTTCATGATTCAGACTGGAGACCCAACTGGTACAGGAATGGGAGGTGAAAGTATTTGGGGAGGAGAATTTGAAGACGAATTTCATTCAACTTTACGACATGACAGACCATACACACTCAGCATGGCTAATGCAGGACCAAATACCAATGGATCCCAGTTTTTTATAACAGTAGTGCCAACTGTAAGTAATACTGAAAGCTCAACTTAAGGCCTGAGAGGCTACTTAGATAGTAAAAAAAATCAACTTTTTTCTCATGGAAAAAGGAACACACTAGTACTTTACAAATAAATGATGCACACAATGTGTAGTATGTAGGCTTCACTGAAACTGTCCCTTACGAGATGGAAATACTTTTCCATCACTTTGTGACCAAGAGGACTTTTCCTTTAAATGGAGGGTGGTATAAAATTCCTAGGCATGTTTGAAGTTATGTATTACTAGAGTATCTTATGTTAATAACACTGGTTTAAACTTGATGGAAAGATGGGTATTACTTGTATGGTTTGGATATGATGCCAGGATGTCTCTTTAATATTGCCTAATTGTAGCTATATAAAGAAGCCAGTGTTCAGGTTTGAAAAGTTCATTTGATTTGTGTATAACTTCAGAGCCAACAGTAGAAATTTTGGTATGTGAATCTAAGACATAAAAACCAAATCCTTAAAAGTTACACTTACAAAAACTGCATTCTTATAGAACTTCAAAGTAATGTAAAAAATCACCAATCTACCATAGTTCTGAGGTTTATTAAGTTGTGTGAGAGCCTATATTCAAATTAGGCATACTACATGAGTATTGAATTGGGTAGCATTCTGTACTGGCACTTAAAATTCCTTTGTGAAAATACAATGAAATAGAGAGACTGAAACAACATTTCTGTGAACTGAGAACACACTTTAAAATCAACTATACAATTCTGTTGCACTGGTAGAACATGACTTCTGTAGTACTTTAAGAAAGCAATTGAAAAGGTAAGTTCAAATGCATATGAATGTGTGTTAGCTGCATTCCAGATTTACCTGTGTGCTAGTATTTACAGGGTGTTAGGTTCCATAGGACACACAAAATGTATCCATGTACACTTACTCTCTTTTTGTTTTGGTACCTATCTACATGCTGCTTCCTCTTTTAACATGCTTTTCTTTTTCTCCTTCTGTGCTCTTCAACAGCCGTGGCTTGACAACAAGCACAGTGTGTTTGGACGGGTGACTAAAGGAATGGAAGTCGTTCAGAGAATCTCAAATGTCAAAGTCAATCCCAAAACTGACAAACCCTATGAGGATATCAGCATCATTAATATAACAGTGAAGTAAGGGAGGCATTGGAGGTTCCAGCTTAAGCATAAAAAAACTGAGCACGTGGGACCCAGAAAGGGACCTAGGAAGAACAAACATTTTTGATAGTTCCTAGATATAGCAAATACCAGGACAGAGCAATCACCAGTTCTGCTATTTTTAATGTACCTAAAGTGCCCTAATTCTGTATTTCTGGTAACTTTGTATTTTGAAGTAAAAACGTCTGCATGTTTCTTACAAAGTCTGCTGTCTTTCTTGCATCTCTTCTATGCAAAATTAAAGATAAAAACCCCCACCATGTCCCATGATAGTGTTTGTAACTTCTTCACGTTTATTTGCATCTTTCATTTTTAATTAATCTGTTTCACAGTACTGAAATCTTTGACAAAGGAAAAGGTCAGAAATACTAAGTTGAGTGAACTTCTGAATCCTTTGTATATGTATCAAAAATTAGATTAAGTTATGGTACTGTTTGCTATGAAAAGCAAACAGTGTAATCTACCTGTGTTCTGTAGAAATAGTGTGTACATGTTTTCTCTGTCCAAGAGCAATGATCGGCTCTTAAAATGCCAGTGTATAAAGTCCTTTGCAATTTGTTTGGTTTTCCAGTGATTTTTTCTTTCTGTGTTTGTTTTCTCTTTATTTTAGCCTAGTGAGTTGGTTTTTTTTTTCTGGCTTCATTTTTAGCCCAAGTCCCACAAAGATTACTGCTTCTAACTGAAACACTTAAATTTATTTTAAACTATGACAGTCATCTAAACCAAGCTTTTCATCAGCTCTTTCTGATGGAGTTATAGAACAGAATCAAAGTATCATTAAGGCTGAAAAAACCTGTTAAGGTCAATAAGTCAAACATTACCCCAGCCACACTACCATCTTTACCATTAAACCATGTCCCCAGGTACCACATCCATATGTTTTTTGAACGCTTCCAAGAATGGTGACTCCACCACTTCTCTGGGCACTCTATTCAGATACTTGACCCCATTTCAGTGATGATTTTTTTCCTGATGTCCAATGGTAATCTGAAGTCATTTCCTCTTGTCCTGTCATTAGTTAGCTAGGAGAAGAGACCAACATCAACCTCGCTACATCCTCCTTCAGGCAGCTGTCGAGATTGATAAGGTCTTCCCTGAGCCTCCTTTTCTTGTCAGCTGCTCCTCACAGGACTGGTGCTTCAGACCCTTCACCAGCACCTCAACGTCCTTTCTAAATTGAGGGGCTCAGAACTGGACACAGCACTCGAGGTGTGGCCTCAGCAGTGCCCAGCACAGGGGGACAGTCCCTGCCCTGGCCCTGCTGCCCACACCATTGCTGATCCAGGCCAGGATGCCACTGGCCTTCTTGGCCCCCTGGGCACACCCTGGCTCATGTTCAGTCACTGTCACCAGCACCCCCAGGTCCTTTCCAGCCCCTCTGTCCCAGCCTGTGGCCCTGCCTGGGGCTGTTGTGAGCCAAGGGCAGGACCCAGCCCTGGGCCCTGTTGAGCCTCCCACCATTGGCCTCAGCCCATGATCCAGCCTGTCCAGATCCCTCTGCAGAGCCTTCCTGCCCTCCAGCAGATCAGCACTCACACCCAGCTTTGGTGTGCATTTCTCTTGCCCAGGTCATCAATAAAGTTACTAAGCAAGACTGGCTCCACTAACTGAGCTCTGGGTAACACCACCCGTGTCCAGCCACCAGCTGGAGGTAACTCCCCTCACCACCACCCTTGGGGCCCAGCCCTCCAGACAGTTTTTAACCCATGAACTGTGCACCTGTCCAAGCCACAGGCAGGCAGTTTATGCAGGGGAGTGCTGTGGGAGACACTGTCAAAGGCTTTAGTGAAGTTCAAGCAGACAACATCCACAGGCTTTTCTCATCCACTGTGTGTGTCACACTGCCAAGAGAAAGAGATCAGGTTTGTCAAGCAGGACCTGCATTTCACACAACAATGCTGGCTGGCCCCCCCAATCCCTGACTGTTCTGTACATGATGGCACTCAGAATGAGCTGCTCGAGGATCTTCTCTGGAACCACTGTTAGGCTGACAGTTTCCTTGATCCACCTTCTGACCCTTCTTGTAGATAAGGTGTTACAGTTGCCAAGTTGTAGTCACCTCCCCCATCAGGGTAAATGATTTGAAGTGTCTTCTTGGCCTCTTAAAATGATTTAAAGCTGTTCCAACCAGTTCCCTCATGTCCTGGGTTGCAAGTATAAGATATGCACAAAGTATTCTATCACCATCTTCATGAACTGTTGAAACCAATTGCTGAAGCAGTGTTCTTCCAGATTTCCCCCTCCCTCTTCTGTTAAGGTGTCTTCTGCTAATGGGTCTCCTGCTAATGGCCTGCTGCATGACTCACAGGTAACTCCCTCCGGGAGTTCTCTCTCTTTAATGGGCCATCAAGGACCCCCTGCATGACTCATTATCCCACTGTGAGATGCTCCGCCCAGGGGGAGGAGCCAAGCATTCCCACCTGGATATAATCTGGGATTTGGGACAATATGGGGGACCTTACCCACTGGATTCCCAGAGGATCAGAGCTACCAGACCTTTCTACGGGATCACTGCTTCCATCATCCTGCTCAGGTTGTATTCTGACTCTGTCAGTGGTCTTTTGTATTATTGCATCTATTTTATTTTATTTTACTCTTTTTTTTCCTCTTCTTCCTATTAAATTGTATTTCTAACTTGAAGCCTCTCACTCGTTTTGCTTTCAAACCACTACACATCAGTAACCTGGGTAGTTCCCATCTGGTCCCACAAACTTGCAGCTAAGTGGTCTATCAAGTACTAACCACTACTAACCTGAATTATGAGGGCTTCATTTTGCTTCCCCTTCCCTGTCTTCCACTTCAGGGAACTGGATACTCTGAGGGTAACTGGTCTTACCATTAAAAACTGAGACAAAGAAGGCATTAACTTCAGCTTTTTCTTTATCCTTTGTCACTGTTTTCCTCTGCATACAATAAAGGATGGAGATTCTCACTGGCCCTCATTTTGTTGCTGATGTATTTGCAAAAATATTTTTGTTGTCTTTTTCAGTACTGAAATCAAGTATCAAGTATTTTACCGCTTTGGCCCTTCTGATTTTCTCCCTGCATAACCTCATAGTATCCTTGTAGTGCTGCTGAGTTGCCTGCCCTTTCTTCCACAGGTTATAAGATCTCTCTCTCCATGTTCCAACCAGAGCTCTTTGTTGAGCCAGGCTGTCCTTTCCCACTGACTCAGCACCTGGGGAGACCCTTCTCCTGCACCTCTAGCTAGGATTTCCTTCTGCCTTCCTGGACTCCATTGCCCTTAAGGACTACAGGACTCTCTCAACTAGTTTCCTAAACAGGCCCTACTCTGCCCTCTTAAAGTCCAAGGTGGCAGAGCTGCTGACCCCTATCCTTACTTCTCCAAGAGCAGGACCTCCTTTTGTGATCACTTTGCCCAAGACAGCCTCCAAACATCACATCACTCACCCATTTTTCTCTGTTCACCAACAGCAGGTTCACAACGAAAGTTCAAAGAGCTCAAGCTGTCGTGAATCTGTTCCTGTTACTATGCTGCTTAGTTAAATCTACTCTATAAACAGTAACATTGATCGTGGCTGTTAATGTTCACACCACTGCACTCATAAAAGACTTGGGAGTTTGCACTTCTGCTAACTTCATTTATGAATTGAGATATGATGCATGATAACCAAATTCACTTCCTCAAAAGCTGCACCAGGAAGTTTATCTTTAGTGAGACAGAGGATCAGTAAGAAAAATTCTACAGGAAGTTAAATGTAGCACACCTCTATTCTGATAGGACCTTAAAAAAAACTAAAAGAGGCAAGTTTACTAGAATTAATTCTCAAGGTTTTATATAATTTTATTGAAAAGAAATTATTTTCTGGGCAATGCAAATTGCAGCAGCTCATGAATTTTTTCTACTAAGAGCCCTTTCTTTGAAGGAATCTTTACATAACATCCACATCTACTCAACACTCTCAGAACCAGACCCTCATAGTCCACAATAATTTTGAAGAATACAGAAACAGTGATAAAACATGACTGTTCAGTTAGCCTAGACATACTACTTTTGAGATAAAGTTCTTTAAAGAAAGCCACAACACAGTCACTGGATGTTGCATTTACTCAGTTTCAAAATTACATCAAAATCCTTTGAAAAGTTAATTCAGTCTTTCCAAACAGTTAGCAATGCTTTAGTGAGTTCTAGTTGAAGAAATATTCCAATTATATATTCCATAAGTCAGTACACTAAAAACTAAAGTTCAGTAAAACTGATGAAACAAGCTTAAATTTATAACTGAAGCATTTTATATGTTGTATTAACGTATAATACGAGTAAACCTCTTAGTGTACTCTACACTGAAGAGTTCACAGACAAATGCAACACTTTCACATTTACGTCAAGTCATCTTAAATAAATTCAATTTAAAAACACTTTCATGGTAGCATTCCATGTGTCACAAGCAATCACTTGTACTCGAAAATATGCATGAGTGAGAATTTTTCCTTTGCCCTCAAATTTGTTACATAAAATACAAACTAGTCACCTTGAACATTTTGAAGTAGAACTATACTGAGCAGCATGTGTAACTGAAGCCTAAGCCAGCTAAAATAAAACTAAATCAGGATTCTAAAGAAATCTAAAGAATGCAGGTCTTCTGTTAAAAATATTACAGGAAAGAGGTATCTATCACACTTTGCAGAACTTGTTCATATTTCAGAAAGAGCTGTGAACAGTCAGCCCTAACTAGGTCAGGGGTTGCTCTGCAGTACAGGCTTAGCAGATGCTCAAGTCACAGCCACCAACTGTGTATTGTGCAAGAAGTTACAGGCTGGGAAGGATGAACAATTTTAAGTTTGGTATGTACAAAACTCCCACCTTTGACTCCATTATAAACAATTCCAAATTTATCAGGTTGTCTAAAGAAAGAGTAAACACTCTGTCTCAGTACCTGTACATGTGTAGGCACTGAAGACCACTTCACAAACATTAAACTATTTTAAAGTTTAGTGTTCCTTCAGGTATTATTCAAGTCATTAGACTTGCTGAATCTTAAGCTGCATTTAACATAATTTACCTGAAATTTAAGTAAAAAGAATACTACAAGTGTCATTAGAAGGAAGTAGTTACATTAACTGCTTCCTCTAGAAGAAAAGTGCAAATGTACTAAATTATTTGTTTATACATTCTTGGCTTTACCTAAGGTATGTATTAGGAATACAACATAAAATTCCTAATAATACAATGAAAGCAAAGCCACAGACAATGGGATACACTTCGTGTGCTAGGTGAGGTTCAGAGCTCTTACAGGCTAAACAGGTAAACACTTTTCAGCATGGCAAAAATATCTCTATGTTTGTGAAACAACACTGTTCACTTGCACTATCTGGTTCTCCTGATTCACCTCTACTCCAGTAAGGAAAGTGCTGATACAGAGTTTTGATCTACTGCTCACAGTCATTGTAGCTCCTCCACCAAGATGAAGATGGTCCATGGCTTCTTCAGCTGGCAGTGGCCATGGACTTGGAGAGAAGGGAGGAAGATTCTGGTGTGCATACCAGACAGATAAAATTGTTCGCTGCATGTCCAGCAGAAAAAGAGATATCACTAAGTCATTGCAACCTTCTCTAAATTTAAACAGCACTACACCCGTATTTCATGGGTTTGTGAATGAGTAATCTTCAAAAATAGAGGCATTGGTGACAGTTCCATGTAGAAGTACAGTAAAAACTGAAAATCTAATTATGGAAGGTTTATATCACATTTTACATCTACCCCTCTAAAGACTTATAATTAGTGTTCAATGGTTTTACATTGTGTTATTTAATATTTTAAGGCCACTACCTTAATCTGGAATCATGACTTCTACATGAAAGCACATAGCTAGACTGACATTACATCGCATTACTTCTTTAAGAAGTTTTTTTTTAATTTAATTTGACTTCTTGAGGAGCAAACTTAATCTCTAAAGGCAGATTATATCCCCAAGTATGCACAAAACACTTTCACCTCAGTATCACTATAGTATGTCCATAAATAATGCAGCATGAAAAACCCAACTAACCCCTGTCCCCAAGACATAAAACAAGTTGCTAAACAATGCCACAGCCCCTTTGCTCTGCAACACTTTTCTCCATTCTGAGTTTTCTTTGTGCAGTTATGCTGCCTTCCTGTAACAAACAAGGAGGTTAATAAATAATAAGGGAAGCATTTTCTTTACATGGTGTAGCTGCATGTAAGTTTCAATGCCACCTTTTATTTGTGGAATCTTTCAACATTAAAGAGTAGCACCATTTATTTCTAACTGATAGAGCTGGCTATTCTAATAAACTTGAGAAGGATTTTGGAATAGTTTCATGGGTAAGTATTACTAAACTACTCAGAATCTTTATAACATCAGAATCTTAATCTAATTAACTACTGTAACCGCATTATAATTATTACATGAAATCTGATGCACATTTTATCAGGAAAAAAATTTAAATTGTAACAATAGCATGAAAAGGAATTTCAAGGCATCCTTGTAACACTCTTCCATTCCCACTAAATGTAAATGTATCAACTTTCAAAATCACTATAATGACACAAGTTTACTGAACCAATTATCCAATCTAGAACAAAGGTTTATATTTTTTTGTAACCGCCAACTTAAATCAAGTCCCCTCTTCAGAGAGCAGACCTGATGACAACACCCTACATTGTGCAAACAAAACCAAACCATAAACTACAACATTAAATTGCAGCTGATGTAAAGTTAAGCCACATCCAGGACACCAGCAGCCACTAGCTGCCTTGAAAGCCAGTCCAATCCTTCATAAAGTCCTGTACCACTTCTGGCATCACAACCCTGAATATACCAGCTACGGCCACAGCAGAGTTTGTGGAGACTCAAAAGTTCTGTGATTTCTTCCACTGGAAGAGCACCTGCCACATCCTGCAAGAGAATCAGATACAAAGGCTCAATTATTCTTCTGTATTGTGTTTGATGCCATTTTATTGGCTAAGAGTGAAGCTACAGATCACGTAACAGCTCTTCAAACACAAAAGACAAATCAAACAGTTAAGCATTTACTACTCATTACTATAAAACCTCCCCTGGCTGTTCAATCTACTAAGCACGCTCAGCACCAACATCTACTTGGACCAGCATTAAACAGATGGAAAATATCTACATTTTATGCTTTCCACATTAGCACTCCCTACTCACAGCAGAGGAGGGTTCAGAGGGTTGGAATTTGAGAGACAAGCAGAGGAAAAAAGAGTAAAATCAAATCACAAGTACCTGTTTATTAGCAAAGATCAAGAGCAAGGCATCCCGCAATTCCTTCTCTGTTAATAACTTTGCAAGTTCACTGTATGCTTCACTGACCCTGTCTCTGTGACTGCTATCAACAACAAACACCACCGCTGTGAGAGAAGAGAAATGTTTTACACACATTCAAATATAAACTGCAAAATTAGCTTTCAGGTTATACAATTCCTTTTTTCTAGAATCTTTCTTTGTGAAGTTTCTCAGAAGTACACAACTTCAATTTTAAATCCAGAACAACTGAGAAATTCCTTACATACTTCCATATTTTAAACAGAAGTCTAGAATTCATTCTAAAAGAGGAAAAAATGTTCTAATTTTTTTTCCTAGTCTAATATAAAGGCCATGATATTTTAACTACTTAGGTCTAAAACCAGATTTACTATGCGTGGATTAAGTATCTCAGTTTAAACCATTTCTTGATCCATTTATACTCCATTAACTCCCATATGGCTGTTTCAGTTTCCCTTAATGGGCTGTAATATTCACAGGTTCAGCCAAATCAGCACAGCTTGCTTCAACTACAGACTGCACAATCCAGAAAAGACAGCCAAGGACCCAACATAGCAGCATTAGATTTTACTGTCCACTAGAGAGTAACTAAGATGCCAAAAAGACTGGAGAGTCAAGGGGGCAGAACTAGAGGACAGAATTTAAAATCAAGGGGTTTGCAATGAAAAAAAGCTCCATAATAACCTACTGCAGTTAAGCACCAGGATAACTGCTTAACTTTCTCTCCAACATGCAGTTCCAAGACAGGCACGATTCCATGCTACTTCACACAGTATGTTTTAAGAGGAAAACAGAAATCTCAAAATACAATTCTTAAAGGTTTGAAAAGATGAATAATTCAAAATGTTAAAGTCTGCACTTAAGGCTGAAATAAGGCACAAAGCGGAGCACATGAGCTGGTGTTTGTAATTCCTAAGTATTTTAGATAATTGTGAATGAATCAATCAAGAGAAACTGCTTTCTGAACTGGAAAAAACCCATAGAGGATTTACAAAGGACAACATGAATTTTTAAGTTTTTTTATTTACACTGCAATAGCAAGTCAAAAGTTACAGAACTTGGTAGAATATTTTAAGTTGCTATCTAAAGGCTCCTAAAAGCTGAGCATTTTCAAGTGCTATTTATATTTCATACCTGGCAAGTACTGCTTCTCACTATGCAGACTTTGGGACTCTGTACCTTGTCTGATGTCAGCTAGAACCAATTTAACAGAGGTTCTAATTTTGTTTGGCTCCATGAACTGTCTGATGGATTTATGGAGAATGCACCTTTATCATGCAGTAGACACTTTGACCAACTGGATTAAAATTTATTAGCTCATGAATCTAACAGCTGTACTTTGCATTAGATGAACAACATTCTACTGTCATAAATTATTTCTATTAATACTCTTTCTGGCTTTGAAACACAACCTAGAAGACAAAATGCATTTTAAGAGCTGTATCAGTATTACCTTGTGTATTGAGATAATAATGTTTCCACAAAGGCCTCAATTTGTGCTTTCCTCCTACATCCCAAATAGTAAACTTTAAATTCTTGTATTCTACTGTTTCAACGTTAAAACCTGGAATAAAAATATTTAAGTTTTACAGTCCTGCTCTCTATGAACATAAAATAACCAAAATCAGTGGATAAATCAAACATTCAGAAAAGTCATTACATTTAAATTATAGCTACTAACCTATTGTTGGAATTGGCTGCATGAATTCATCTTGCTTTAACTTAAACAAAATAGTTGTTTTGCCAGCTCCATCTAATCCTAAAGTAACAACCCGAATTTCCATTTTTGGTCCAATATGTACCCTGTTGTCCTGGAAGAAACAGCATACATAGAACAATAGCAAAATTTGTAAGTACAATTTAAAAAACCCTTATGTTTAAAACATGTCTTCTGTCACAATTGCTAAAATTATTAAATGGACGTACAAAAGTACAAGGCACAATTATCAATCACTTCTAGCAATAATAGAAACAAAAATATCCACTAATTTCTGTAGTGAACCTGCAACTTCTACCTGACTTGAATTACTACATGTCTTTTAGAAAGTCAGGCAGTTCCATGACAATATGTCTTGTATTTAATAAAATTTCAAATTCTTTCATCATTCTTGGAGACCATGTGATGAATGGTTTGTAACAATTAATTAGAGTTCTCTGACCAGAAAATTCTTTTTTTTCCCCACTTTATTAATGCCTCCACCTAGAGAACTACTTCCTTGCTGGAGGTTCCATCGCTTTATCTCGTCATGCTAAGCCTCTTCTGACCCTTTGCAATAGCAACATTATTAGCACTAAGCACTAATCTGTAATAATAGAGAAAAGTAAACAACACCCCAAGTCTTGCTTGGAGACAAGATCTGAGAATCAACTTCCCTTTGTAGTTTACACCAAGCTATTGTTAAGCATTGAAGCAGATGACACTGACAATGTGATCAAATGGTAAAGCATAAATTCTAAAATAAATGCATAGGCTGAGATTTTTTTTAGTATACATTAATATATATTCCTAAAACACATTTTAAGTACTTAGAACTGCTATCTTGAAGAAACATTGCAGTTTCAATCACCAGAACTATGTGGCAGTATATTTGTTCTCTTGCAAAACAGCAGAGAGCAGCGTCTGCTCCACACAGCCTCTTATTTCTTCCTACAGCAGAAATACTATTGAGTGTGAAAACACTACAACATCTCCTGGTACAAGACCAACGTGTCACCAGTGAGATAGGATATATAAACATCTACATCACACAATGTGAGATATCTAACTGTTTATCTTTCTATATACACACAGACACACACACAGGATCCAATATATAGCTGGATGTATCGTCATCATGACAAGCAACAGGATTCTCCTCCCTTCCGTCGTGGGAGAAGTAGCAGACTTTCAAAATAATCAACACAATTCAATGAGCTTATGCTACCACAGTCCTGGAAGACAGTAAAAATACCTTGAGAAACTGCTTCCTAAAAAAAAATTGAAAATGTAATTATGCAATTAACACAATGTAAAAGTCAGCAACATCATGACTGTAAGTGTAAAAGCCAGATCCAAGGTTCATCTCATCAAATACACTGTCTGAAACAAGGCAAAGCTGGACATGAAAGTAAGAAACAGGGAAAGCATGTAGTGCTAACTCTCCTAAATAACTTCCCAGTGCTTAATAGCTTGCATTAAGCAATTGCATTGCAATAGCTTCATGGACTTCCTGAGCCAACAGTGAAGTTTCTTCAACTAGCATATCTCAATGCATTATTCACCTACAAAATTGTCTGCTTGCTGCTTGAAACCTAAATGGGTCCAGATGGTCCTTATCACAGAACTCCATAGACTACCTATTCAGTATGAAATAAATGACTTGACTTGAATCTGTGAAAGGAACTTGTGTAAGCTCAGCAGGTTCAGTACTATGAAGAATATCTACAAGGCAGATGGTTCAAAACCAAAATACTATTTGAAATTTTGAAAGCATTGAGACTTAACTGCTTTTTTTAACAAATTTTGTCTAAGTTCTAGATATTTGGAGTCAGAGCTGAAATTCAGTGACAACACTGCAAGAGAACACAATTATCAGAATGGGCTATCTCATTCTGGGAAAGAAGAACTTGTGGGCAGATTTTTCACAAGCACATCAACAGCAAAGGTGCAGAGAAAGAGAAAAAAACACAAAGAAGTTTGCAGAAGGCTCAGAAGAATCTAAAAAATGCCATGTCTCCAGCACTCTTCTCACACTCAAACTTCAGTTCTGATTTTATCCAAAATTTCTGTCAATGAATCTCCCCCATTCTGCCTTAAAGGAAGAAGGAAAAGCAGCAGCTTGGATAGCTGCTCAGTTTATAGGTTTCTTGCAGCAGGCAGCACCCTGGCTATGGGCAGAGCTTGCTGACTGAGTCAGTCTGACAATCCTCTCACAGCTCCACCAGAAGCACCTCGACAGCTCCCATGGCTGGAGGGCAGAGGCAGTACAACTTAAATCAGCAGCGAAATTGAGGAGATGAGTGATGCTGTCAAATTTAGCCATCCTGCTGCAGTTTGCCTTCTCTAAGGCTTAGAATGAAAACATGCTGTTTGTATTCCCTCAGAAGGAATCAAAATGTGTGATGGATGCCAAATCTCCCCTTTTTCCACAAGTAGTTCCATCACTTCAAAAAAAAATTGCAAGAAAAGTTGCTATTCAGAAAACAATGTGTAGTATCTGCAATATAAGTCAGTAATAATGGACTATAAGTCAGTAATAATGGACTATTCATGATTGCAGACAGAAATTGACATGAAAAAGTCTCCCCTTGTTAATTGTATCACCACCTTTAGCTAAAATGTTGCTTAAAAAAATGATGAATAAAACCCCTTTGTGTCTGTGTTTTTGGCAGCTGCATAACTTGATAGCATACTTAAAAAATGGTAACCTTAGACCTCTGTTTAAGTAAAACTTGTTTTCTTAAATCTCAGTGCAGAAAAAAATCCACAACTATGATCTTCACTTTTTTGTCCTTGACCTCTTTCAAGAAATTTGATGAGACAAAAGCTCCCTGTACAAGTTTACTTAATGGTATCCTTAAGTGGTTTCCCTCTGTTAGGTTACTGTCTTTTCAGATACTCATGGTGTTGGTAAGGGTTAGCAGTTTCCCACAGTTAGTGTAACATCATAATGAGAATTTATCTGTCAGTTTCAGTCACTGTTTCCTTAATAGTTTTCTCTCTCTGCAGCATGCACATACACATATTTATGAAGACCAAATGCTTTTCTTGTATATAACATTCTACAGCCACTGCACTCATTTGACAGAACACAATCTTCAAATAAGGGTCATGCTGCTGGGTGAGGAGCCATTTCCTTGCCACCAAGCTAAGTACATGAAGATATCCAACCAGAATTCTCCAAATCCTCCCTTCAGAGCTCTGTATGTGGCAGTTCCCTACCTGGTTTATGAAGAGGAAATGGCACTATGCCTGGGTTTTTTTTGTGTCATCAGTGAAACAAAAGATATAGGTAAGATTTAGTAATTTTCAAGAATGAAAAGGACTTCTCCCTCCCCTCCTTTAATCTCCACAACTTTCACTGGATATTAAATGTTCCTCTGATCTGGTATGGTCTGAAATGCTATTTTACATTTTATAATGGATGCAGCCTTCAGTGTACACCAGCTCCTGAGGGAGACCTTTCCGGTTATATAGTAACAGCTTACAGTTTTTTATCTGAAGGTTTTATCTCTGCCTGAGATCTGTTGCCAGGTCCAGATCTTTCATGTACAAGCCTCACTGTAAGTCACAATAGTGGCCATCAGCATAATGGTAATCTAAAAACCCTAATCTAAAAACCCTAATCTAAAAACACAGTGTCAAGAAAGAGAACATTAAACTTTATCAGATGTGAGGAAACAGAAAGTAAGAGACTGATGGAATTACTTTCACCTTATTTTTTCATGGCTGCTGCTGTTTTTGTGAAAAATTACACTGGCTTTAGCACCTTTGAGATTTAGAAAATAAACCTTTAGAAGACTTTATAAAAATACAAATTGTTACAAGAGAAAACCAAGTCTTCTGAGTCCCCCAAGCCTATTTCAGGCCTCCTATAACACCTTAGCTGGCTCCTATCATTCTCTTTCCAAATGCTCAGAAATTCCCAATCAAAATTTTCTAAGTCAGATAAACAGCTCTGAAAGCCAAAACCAGACATTCAAAATCCCCCCTCTGACTCAGCAATTCTTCATCTGTGCAATGTGATTACCACTTCATTCATGGAATAATGAGCATTTGCAAAAGAGCTTCCCTTGGCCCTACCAGCTCTGGTCTCTGCTGAATAGGAAAGAGACAGGCAGAAGTGAAAATGTTGCATTAACATGGAAATTCAAATATACTGAGGTTACAAAATCAATTATTTTGAAGAAATTTAACTTCTCAAGTCAGCAAGAACTGACAAAGAATCCCTATGGAAACATTCATTTCCTTACAGTAAATGCTTCCACAGCTACAGTAAAATTCTCATCTTTGTCTCAGCAACAATAGATCCTCTTCCTCTTTCACCCATTCAGAACCAAAAAAACCCCATACATCAAAGCACTTCTTGTTCCTCGAGTTTCAAACTTATTTACTATCCTATGAGGAAAGTATCATAAATAATAAATACCATATAAATGCACCAAATAGAAGTACCATTATCGAACTTTGAATAATTTCATCCCTTTCAAAGAAAGTGGTACTGAAATTATATTGAAGCAATAAAACCCAAAACTACTTAGAAGACGAATCATGTCTAAGCTAAGCTATCAGTGAATACAAAGCAACTGTAAAACAAATTACTGTTAATTAACTGTAAGAAATGCATATTTTTTAACATTATAAACTGAAAGTTATAATAGTATTGCATTTAAAATAGGTGAGCAATTTTCAGGAAATAATCAGATATGTTTCCAAAGAAAGGTGTTTCTAGAACTCACAAATGGTACCCAATTTATTTAAAAGAAAACAGCTCATGTTCAAACAAACTTATTGATATGGTCAATTTCAAAAGAACATCTCTCACCCTAATTACAGCAGCACAGTGGTTTGTTGCTCAAATACCAGATTGCACTCATTAGGTGATAGGACACTGTGGCTCTAACCGATACTGAATTGTCTCAACTTGTTGCAAGAAATACAGCATCATAATATAAATATATCATTCCTACTTTGTTTTACATTACATTTGGCACTTCATTAAATGGATAGCTGCACTTCCATGAGATTAAGAATACCTTTGTAAAAGTGACAGGTATGCTAGCATCCAGCTGTACATGATCTGCAAGTTCTGTAAACTGCTGCTGCTGCTTCTGTAATGTCTCTAGCAGTCTTGTAATTTCCTGTTTGGCCAACACTACTCTGCAGTCATCCTAAACAGACAAAGAAAACAAAAGCAAGCCTTTCCTTTAGTAATTTACTTAAACATACCACAAATATAATATAAACATGATTGCTAGAAAGAAGGCATTTTGCATAGAAATATTCTACTTCAAGAAATTAACATTTACAAAATAAATCTATTTAAAATTGCGATACAAATATAAATATCTTAACAATTCTCCTTAACACTAATAGATACTAAATAGTTTCACAGGTTAAAAAAACCCCAAACTTTCTTTATGAGCCACTTAGGAGTAATATAAATTATAAGAAACAATAATAACATTATAACATACAAAGAATATTTGTATTTTTCATGTATCATTCAAACAGATAGAACAGAGCAACTATTTTGCAGCATATAGCAACACACTTAAGAGGAAAATATTAGTACCCACCCATTCATGATCAGAACATTTATACAGTTAAACCTGACTATGCAACCAAACAAAGCTCTAAACAAATCTGGAAAAAAGAAGTACAAATAACAGATTCATGAAGTAGCTTCTCACACTCAGTTTACTATTTGCTACACAAACTATTTACTTTTCCTATCATTAAACTGAATGAGTAAGGGATCAATAAGACACTCTCACACAGCCATTTTCTTCATACATTTAAGATGCTGAATTACCCATGTTACAAGTGCTACTGAAAGTGATTTAATCCTAAAACGTATTTTCCTACCAGCCATCTATGACAACCAGCTTCAAACATCCACACTTGTAATTGCAACTGTGAAATCTTCAGATAAATTCTGTAGAGCCTTTTTTTTTTACTTCAGTCTTGTCTTGCCTTCCCTTCCCACTAACCTCACAAATATCATCAAATACTCCAGAAAAGTCATACCACATGGCTTCCAGCAAATGGAGGACTCTACACTTTTGTACTGATTACCTTTGCCTAACACTCCATTGTAATAAATACTTTAATCTCATATTATATCATGATTGTTTTAATCTTATAAGAAAATAATGCAGAGTACCAACTAATCTCCTTTTTTGTAGCCTAAACTTTTTTTGTATTTATAATACAATCTGAAAATAAAATTTGTAGCTCCATGTATTTTGCCATATGCTACAGCTCACTTGCCAACCTACCTGTTGTAAAGTCTTTTCACAGTGAAGGCAAGCTGTTGAGACCTGTGACAGGAGAATAGTCATGTCTTCTTGCTGCTGCCTAAGCCAAATCAACTTCTCTCTCACATGAGCATCAACAACACTAAGAGCCATTTCCTCCTGACGACAAAGGGTTTCATGAAGATCAGAAAAATAGGCTCGGACACATGAGCGGGCGTTCTCTGCAGTTCCTGGTACCTGGAGCGTTGCAGCAAGGAGATATAAGAGATCAGGATGAGTTGATTCCAGAAGCAAATTTTAAATTTTATTCCAGATTCTAATTTATTTTCACATCTGCTTAGCTACATCACAGTTCAAGTCCCAGTTAGGGCTGATAAGACTTTCTGTATAATACCAAAACACTTCTAGAAGTTATTCCTATAATCAAGTAGCTCATTTGCATGTATAGATACCTTACTAAAAATCACCAGGAAAAAAGGCCTCAACAGTATTTTACCACCTGAGAACATACACAGTCTGTACACTAGCAGTTATACAACTTTTCTGACTGCCTCTATATTTTCATGTAGCCTAAAAACATTGCAACACACAAATTCCCATCTATCTGCTGACCTAAACCTCAATACTGACTTGCTGAACAAAAGACCTTAAAGTCTAGTCCTATAAAACCCATGCATAGTTTTCAAACAAAGTCCTTATCCTAATTATTACAGAAAAGCCAACAATCTGTGCACGTAGGGGAAGTAAAAAATTCTAAAAAGCATACATGTTCAGTATGGGCTATTCCAACTCCATCTTCAACTATTTGTTCTCCTCCTTCTATTTGCTGAACAATTCCAACTAATTTCCTGGAATAATCTGAGATTTCTTCTGTGAAAGTTCTTATACAGTGAGCCATGTCTAAAATGGATGCACGAATCTGGTTCGCTTCTGGTTCCAAGACAGAATGCTATTAATTAAAAGCAACATATTAAACATCAATCATAATGACCTTCCACTATGACCTGCATTTCTATTTTACTACATAGTTAATATACAGGTGCAAGTATAGGGGCATATATTTACACATACATACAGTAAAGCCAAATAAGAACATAAAATCATCTTGCAATTTAAAAATACAGTCAGGAATTACAGATTATGCTGAAACTAACTCAGACAATTACACAAATAAATACACAAGCAAATAAACTAGCAATTACACAAGTAAGTAAAAACTTGCCTGTTAATCATAATTTATTATAAAAAAGGATAGTTACATTGCACCAGTGATGTGATGTGTATGTAGTGTCTGCATTATGGAAACAGCTTTTAAAACTGGTGGCCCAGTGTTATGAAAAGCTCAGAAAAGCAGCAGATAAAGAGACTGCCCTTCTCCATATATATACACACATTAGTAACTCAATGAGTTCTTGGAATTTTTTTTCTCTTTATTTTACTATGGCAACTATCTGACATGAAGGGAAAATTAAAGAATGGGATAAACACATCAAGAATCTATCCTCCTTTCTTGACAACCTTTTGTACTTTAACTGGCTAAATAATTATGCAAACCACCCCATGCCATGACTAGAAATTAATTACCAGCAGTACCTTGTGACCTTGATGCTTCCCGTACTCTTTGCAGACACAACACATGAGAGGACTGGCCTGACAGCCCTCTTCCAAACAGACAAACTCAATGGCATGCACTTGGTGCTGGGAGCACATGGTCTTTTCGTGGGGCTTATCAGCAAGGGGCACACGCCTGTGCTTGGCCAGAGTCTTGGTGGAGTGAGTGAGCTGGGAGCAGTCTGCACACAGGTGAGTGGCACAGACAGTGCAGTACACGGATGCAACGTGGGCTTCGTCCTCATCGCAACGGATGATACTCTAACAATGGAAAACAGGCAGAACTGAACTGGTTAACACTTAACCCAACAACAGAGGAAAAATCAGAAGACTTGTCAACAATATAAGCTTTCTTTAAAAGTTATACACTAATAAATATTTGGACTGCTTTGAAGCTTGATTACAAGTTTGCAATGGAAACTTTCTGAAAATAAACGTTTAAAGCATTCAGTGATTTTATCAATAAATCCAAGCTTCAGTGCAAGTTGTAAAGGTTTGGAGGAGAAAATAAATCTAGCTCTAGGAACTTCCTCCAAAGCAGCTATTACAGAACAGAGAATTAGTTACAGAAAAATAAAACACCAACAGTCAAACAAGCACTTAGGAAAGTTATCTACATCTAGAATGGTACTGCAAGATTTGCTGTACAGGAGCTGTTAATACTGAAATGATAAAAGCAGCTAGTTTTGGTAATGAAGTACTATATGATATAATAAAATTACTATAAAAGGCAACTATTGACAAGAATAGCTGAAGTCTTTAGGAAGAATTCCTAAGAAGTTTTAGAAAACTGTGCTTATATGACTAAAACTAAAATATCAAAATAAGCAACTTTTTCTAAAAATCCTAAAGGCATAAAAAAGGGGGGAAATAGTAGGCATGTTTATTGTAAATACCAGTTTATTTTCTGCTTTAGTCAAGTATAAATTAGCATTAATTATGAACAATTAATTGAAGCATTAATACTAGATACTGGAAGAAAAGAACAGTACTATTGGTGGAACTACATGTGGCGAATAACTGATTTTCAATCTTTTTCCTATTTAGAAATAACTTCTAGCAAATGTAACTTTTTGAGTTTTGCTTCTGGTTTAGAACTCAGTACCTCTCCAGACAGACCAATGCCTTCTTCAGCTGTCCCATACTGCCCAGCAGGTCCATTCTGCAACCGTTCCAAGAGCTCCAACAAAGCAAAGTTCTTTTTCAATCCCCAGACACCAGAATCTCCTGTTTTTGACAGAGAGTGAAACAAAGGGGAGGAGAGGAAGAAAAATCTCAAGCACATATAATTTTGAGAAATTCCACGAACTACGGCTGAGATTTGGACAAATATTAAGAGCACATCAACTACATTAATATTAACAAAGTGAGATACAACTAGCATTTTTTCTGCAAGCTCACTCCATCTTCCTCCTTCCTTCGATCATTGAGCTATTTAGTGTTTATGCAGATTTCCCCTACTTAAAAAGATGCCAAGATTATTAAGAATTTAGAGAAACTTAGTAAAAACACTTGTAAAATAATCTGCAATAGCTAACAACTAAAGGATACGAGGAACACACAAACACTGTGTATCATAAGAATTATTCTTTTCAGGGTATAGTGAGCATTTCTACTGTACTAACAGAAGCCATCAAGAATTCCCTACTGAGAAACCTTATTCCTGGTATCAAAAGACACAACATCAATTGCAGATCTCATGCCAGCAAAATCTAGGAGTTAAAACAATATTCAGAAAGAAAACCCAAGGTACTACACTATTTGATAAAATGGAAGATCATTCATACCCCCTAGAGTAATGCAGAAGTCCATGTCTACTCCTGTATGATCCTGATTTTGTAGGAGTTAACATGAAGCAATGAGATGAGAAGCAAAACCAGAACTGTATCCCAATAACTGCTGCTAAAAGGCAACTATATAGTCCACAGAGCAAATGAGAATCTGAACGGTTGCTTCTTCAAGGAATTGTCATCCCTTGACTTTTTTCCAGCATAACTCTCATAAATTCAATGACATTTTCTCTGTTGCAAGGAAGAGGTGGCTCAAGAGATCAAGCATCATCTTTGAGCACTGGATCATTATGTTTTAACCATAATAAAATCACAAAACTGTTGAGTTTGGGAGGGTCCTCTTCATTGTTTTGCCAAGGTCACCTGGAGCTGGTTGCCCAGACCACACTCAGTCATCTTTTGAAGACCTCCAAGAAGGGAGATGCCATCACCTCTCTGGGCAACCGGTGGCAGAGCCTGGTTACTCTTACAGTCAAAATTATTCCCTTATATGCAAACAAAACTTCTGCATTTCAGTTTGGGCACATGACACACCAGCTACAAGAACTCATGGAAACAGTATTCCCCAATGTTTTCCCAGACAGCCCAGACTACTTGAACTGTCCAGTTGTTTCATGTTATTTCATAACTCCTGAATTATGCTGCCCTGTGGCAGTCTAGTGAGTATGTGCCCTTCATCCTTCTGGAACTCAGTGTCATCTCACTCATCTTTTACAGACATTAAGTCTTACTTCTTCAATATGGAGTTTGTCAAACACTCCATAGATTTGGATTTATCATTAGAGTGAAAGTGAGGTTCTAAATGACCAGACAGACAACAATTACACAGTTATGAGAAATATCCAGTTAGTAACCACATTGGATACCTCATTGCAGCTTCCAGTTTAACTTCATGAAACTTTCTTCCCTAGTTCATCCTCCTCACAGTTTAAAATATAGACCATAATACTCTATTTTGAATTTGGCCACTGAGAATTTATGTGCCTCACAGATGAAAAGCAATAAATGGACGATACAGTTTTCCTGTAGCTATAAATAGGAGAATTTTTAACTATTTTATCCTCCAACACTCTCAGTGGGTATATAACAACACTGACAACCTGTTTAAAAAAATATGCTTACCAGTAAAGACCATGGATTTGTGGCTTCCAGAAATGGACCTATGAAAGCACTGGTTAGTCATTTTGAAGTGAGATATAAAGCAAGGTGTTTTAAAAAGTCAGTGCTTTTAAAGGCAGTGATCTCTGCAGTCACCAGTTCCATGGTGGAAGCCTTCTCTGCTAGAGAGAGGCATTGCATTCCCAACACCCAATCTAAGATCAGTGCACTCCACAAAATAAGCTGCAAACAAACAAACAAAATATTTTGACTTTTATTTATCATATCTTGAAGGAGTTTACAGAAGGTATGTTTTGTCCCTCCAAAACTACACTAAGCCTGAGCAAAGTCATCTGCTTTGACACATTCTGACCTCAGAGCTTAGTAATTTTTTAGCTTGAGCACTCCTAACAAGATCACAGTTTGTTTCGTAACGAACGAGGAAGAGTCACCTCTTATTATAAGCTGAAGAAATACAGAGCACTATATCCACTTTAGAATTTAATTTACATCAAAACAGTTTGCAAACAGGGTCTGGATTTGCCAAATATGTATCTAGACAGACTAACTCTGAGAAAACAAAGCATTGAAAAGTGGCTACTTAGTTCCCTTCTAGTGCTTAGCACTTTCCCCCAGCAAACTAACTGTGCACAACCTTCAGCCTCTACAGCATACAAAATAGTCACATTAACAACACACCAATATAATGACTGCTGATACTAACACAGACCTTCTATTTTCAGATTAGCCACTAATCCAGATAGCCATTAATAGCCTGTACAAATGGATGTACATGTACCAAAAGGATAAACCTACTTAAGTAAGAGATTATAGTTCCTAGTCTTTAAGCAAACACAGTCTTAGCCTTTAGGCAAACACTGGGAAGGCTGAGAGAGGAACGAGCTGTTCAATCATGACAGAATTTCTTATGAAAGGCTTTTCTTTCACAGGTTTTACTGCTAATTAAAAAAACCCTAGACACTAAGAAGTACTCTTCTCAGTTCAAAACATTGTATGTGATTTTTATCATGCTAGTTCTGTTCCATGTCTAACAGTGAAGAGAAAGTCAAAATAGAACTAATTTACTGAATTGTAAACAAGAAGATGAGAAAAGATAAGTCTGTAGCTATTCTGTATTTCTTTCTTGGTTCATAACTCTTAAGATGTCTTGAAAAACAAAGATACACAGCTCGTACATTCTTTCTATTATGTATCATGAGACTTGATAATACAAGTACTAGCAATTGTCTAACATGTCCAACTTGGTCACAGCTGAAAAACAAGCAAAGCTTACATGCTAACTTTTAACCTACTAAAAGAGAATTTATAACCAGCACGCATCCTATAAAACAAAGAATCACAGAATAATCTTCAGTTGGAAGGGACCCATTAGGATCACTGAGTACAACTCCTGACCCTGCACAGGCCATTCCCAAAGACCACACTGTTTGCCTGAGAGCATTGTCCGAATGCTTCTTGAACCCTGGCAGACCTGGTGCTGTGACCTCTTCCCTGTTCCAGTGCCCAATCACCCTCTGGGTGAAGAACCTTTTCCTAATATCCAAACTAAACCCCCCCAACACAACTTCAGGCCATTCCCTTGGGTCCTGTCACTGCTCACCAGAGATACGGGATCAGTGCCTGCCCCTCCTCTTCCCCCCATGAGGAAGCTGTAACTTCCTCTGTAAAATGGGGTCTCTCCTCAGTCTCCTCCAGGCTGAACAGACCAAGTGACCTCGGCCACTCCTCACACAGTTTCCCCTCAAGGCCCTTCACCATCTCCATGCCCTCCCCTGGACACTCTCTGGTTCTGTCCTTTCTTACACTGTGGCACCCAGAACTGTCCCCAGCCCTGGAGGTGAGGCCACCCCAGCCCAGAGCAGAGGGGACAATCCCCTCCCTTGCCTGGCTGCAGATGCTGTCCCTGATGTCCCCAGGACACGGGTGGCCCTCCTGGCTGCCAGGGCACTGCTGGCTCACGTTCATCAGCCAGGACCCCCAGGTCCTTTCCATGGCACTGTTCTCCAGCCTGTCATTCCCCAGTCTGTCTGTACATCCAGGGTTGCTCCATCCCAGGTGCAGAACCAGCACTTTCCCTTACTCTGGAACTTTCTATGGTTGGTGGTTGCCCAGCCCCCACTGCAGGGCCTGGAGGCCCAGAGGGAGTCAACAGCTCCTCCCAGTTCTGTATCCTCTGTGAACTTCCCATCCCTCCCAGTCCTGCACCCAACCATTTATGAAAGTGTTGAAGAGCACAGAGCCTGAGGGGGAGCCCTGAGGAACCCCCCTGGTGACAGGTCCCCACTCTGATGTCACCCCACTCACTGTCACCCTTTGTGCCTGACCCATGAGCCAGCTGCTCTCCCATCACATGATGTGTTTATCCAGCCAAGTGCTGGGCATTTTGTCCAGCAGGACACTGTGAGAGAAGTGTTGAAAGCTTTACTGAAACCCAAAAAGATCACATCAACTGGCTTTCGCTGGTCAGCTAGGTGGATTACCTTGTCATAAGTATAGATTCTCATTAAAAAGTCATGTCTCATTTCACTGGCATCTATCATAACATTTACATACTTGCAAAAACGTGACTTTGCTCCTTTTTACTCTAAATCCACCTATAAAATTTTAAGGTACTTGACCCACACATTTTCAACACAACTGACCAAGTGCTCATTTCGTATTTAAAATCATTAAAAGATGAGCTGTTTCCATACATCCATTTACTCTCTTGGACTTTACCTCAAACTCTGCTTTGATCACAAAGTAACAGAGTCCAGTGATCTCATCCTTGTGCCTACAAAGAATGTCTGTGCCCATTACAAAAATCATTATGCATTCTGACTGTCATCTCAAAAGAAGAACAAGACATGAATAGCAGGAAATGTGTCAGCCAGGAATGAGATAGTGACAGAATGAAGATATTAAGCTAACAATACAAGATATCCAGCTAACAATACAAATGTCAATTTCAAAAGCATGAAGTTGAATACAAAAGTATTATAAATAATGAAAGAGATTAAGGAAAAACTTCTGTCTAAATATCTAAACAGATTAAAACCCCAGAGCCCAACAGAAACAACAACAACAACAGTAATTCAACACAGGAAGAGAGAAAACAGTTTGCAAGAAATTACTTGCCTTTTCTCCCAAATCAACACTCTTTAAGGAAAATCTTTGAGAGGAGCCTCTTTTTCTACAGACACCATTTATTGGATTTCCCCCCATATAAACTGTCTGAATCACCAATCTCCAGAATACATGATTTTAAAATCTTGAAAATCAAACAAACTTTTCCACTGCACCTTTTTGGTTTAAAAAATGTTAATCCAATTGAAGGCAACGGTTCATATACGTCCAGCATTTATATAATAATTTAAAATTTTCCATAAGAAGATTAATCACAGGCAACTTCATTAAAGAATTCTTTAAAAAACCAACAAAAATCAATGTTTTGTCTATTCTGCAATGCAGAATGATTTGGGCAAGATTTAGTCCTATTTGTTCATTGCAAAATGTTTTCTCTTGTAACAGGATTCTATGAACTATTAGAAAATTTTGCTAAGCATGTAAACAATGTTTCAATTTTCAATTGCAGAATACGTATTTCCAAAAATCCTGATCCACAAAGTACTTCTAGGCCTGCCTTCACATGCAGCTATATCTTGAAAGAAGAGACAGCCCTGTACATATAAATCAAGAGTCCAGTTCTACAAAAATACAGCTACATCTACCCATATAGAGATCCCCCAGCAATTATTTCAAAAAGTTCCCAAGATTATTTAGGAAAACTTGGATGAATATAGTAATATTTTAGCAATAAGAGCAAAAGAAAAAAAGGAACTATAGGTTACTTACTTAGACCAATTAAAAGTATCCACAAAATCCACAGTTACTGATTAAGAAACTGTTCAGCACAGGCAGCTTTATGTCCTAATTTTACAGCTTTTCTTTCAATAGAATTTTCTCTTGGCAGTGGCCCTATAGTCAAGATTTAGATACTAAACAACTCTCTGAGACTAGAGAACATTATTTCATTAAATCCATTAAATGGTGGAACGCCAATAAGGTGAACATGGAATGCACTTTCTCATATCCTCAAACGGAGGAAAGGGAAGTATGAAAAGTCCCCCTGGGCACCAAGTTCTCCCTCCCCACTCCTAAGCTCTAGAACAAAACAGACAAGAGCAGCAAATTTAACCAACAGCAGCAACTACCAGGTGATTAGAGCAAGGCAGCAAACATAGGGATGTCTCAAAGAGGGGCTATGACGAGCTGCACTCCACAAAACATCCTGGTTTCATATCCTGGAGCCAGTAATGTGTCTCAAAGCTATTGGATATGGCAAGACTAAGATCACCAGGCAGAACTTTTATTCACAGAAGTGTTTTTATTTTTAAGCTGTTTTGCTAAGATTTTCTACCCATTACTATGGTGAGCAACTGTTGATCACAGTGCATCCTTCTTTCTAGTGTTAGGCAGCAGGATGCAACTCTATTATCCTTGATAAATAAGAATCCTGAAGCTTTTCATCCTTCTTCCTAACTGTAGGGGTCTTGGAGGTTTAATAACATTTCACTGCACTTCATCAAAAGCTCCTCAGAAAGATGAAAAAAACAATCTGTAAATGCTTTTGTTAAGCTTCCTTAAGCTTAAGGAAACATGCTGAAAAAATATGATAGGATGCTTTCAGATGCCTGGGAAAAATTGCATAATAAAAACTAAGAAGCAACAAGCTCCCCATCACAATAAAAAAAACCAGTGGTCTTGGACAAAAATGTTTCATAACAACAGGACTAAGTGTTGTGCTCTAACATTCTCCCTCTAAAAGCATAGTTTCAGAAATGTTTAAACTGCTTTTGCAGCTGTACAGTCACAGATAAGAAGTCAAACAAACCACTGCTCTTTTAACCACTCTACTAGATTGGCAATCATTCCTGATTGTCATACTTTACCATCTTCCTCTGCCCAGAAAACAAACCCCTCTTTCATACGAGAGTGATATTTCTTTTCCTGATTTCTATCTTCAGAAAAACATCCTGCAGAGTGCCTTAATATTCCCAGCAGATTCTCGTACGGTCAAGTGAATTTGATACTTTCATGGTTTACCACATTAGAGATGTCCTTTTCTAAAGGTTTTCCTTTCAACAGGCTTATTTTTCCTCCCGTGCTATTCAAAACTGCTGGAGCCAGTTCCATTAAATAGTTTTGTTACAGCTTCATCTGATAACTTGTCTTCTCTATAACCCCACGTTAACTAGGTAATTCTTATTCTGAAGAAATTGTATGTATATGTCATCTTTTGTCTAAAATAAACTTCCACTGTAAGAAAAAAGCTTTATCTTATCTTTCAGATACCATGTGTGGACATTCTTAAGAGTAGGGAAATTCCTACTAATCCCTAATAGTGTGCCACTACCAATTATTGCATGCATAGAAGTCACTATCATTGTAAAAACCAGGTTTGTTATCACTTATCCTTCCCTCTAGATCACTTCAGCATGAATTCAGACAAACCTGTTGGTCAAAAAAGTTACCTACTCCATTCCATGTGTTTAGTGATTAGGACAATAGGAAACTAATACTCATTCAGGAACCCTTACAGAGAAACATCAAACAGAGGAGTCCCTTTGTAAATAGAGGGGTACAAGAAGATGTCCAGGTATAAAGTATGCAAGCCCAGGTTCAAGAACATAAAAGCAAAATCTTTATTTTCTTTTCCTTACTGCACATTCATTATTTGGAAATACGATCGCTAAGTGGAGCACTAAGAATCTATGTCAAACATCATCTTCCAGATATCCTTGGCTGACGGGTTTCAAGAATGTCAAACTTCTATTTCCTTACCTAGCTCAGTGACTTGTCGATCGAAAGGACAACGAACGGCTCTGCCATGGAGGGGAAGCCGGGTGAGACAGTCATGGCAGACAGTGTGGCCACACAGCAGCAGCCGGGGAACTTTGTCCCCTTGCAGAGAAAATACATCTTCACAGACCCCACACTCAAGAACCTGTAGGTTAAAAAAGGTCACGTTTGGTTCTGAGCTAATTAAAAAGCAAAACTTCATGCAGTAAGCTATATGACTTTATTTTACAGACGTTCATGCAACCACAGTACATAAGCTAAGTTAGTAATTTTGCTTTATGCAGGCAACTAAAGATCATACTATCGATTTTGTAAAAGTAAATAAATAATTAGACACAAACAGAACATTTTAACCCCTCAGCATCCTGCCTGACCACCACTAGCTCCTACCCACTTCATTTAATACACTGCCACACGACAAGTCTACTGCTCAACAGGCACAACCAGCAGAAACATCCTCGCAGGAAAAGGCCAGCAAGACCCCGCCAGAGCAGAGTGTTGGCGGTGGAGTTTCCCCTCGCAGCTGATGCTCGCTAATAAAGAGGTCAGTCACACCAAGTGAGCCACTTAGCAAGCTACAAACGCAGCACCAAGCTACTGCGAGCAAACAGCTGCAGGCCGGACTATCTCAGGCTGTAAACGAAAAGCAAAACTGATGGTCATATAGAAAGAAAAAAAACCCAAAATCAATCCATAAGCCCGGAACCTCGGGGAACACATCCTGCACCACAGGCCTCCCGCGCCCCGTCCTCGTCCGGCACCACCCGCCCCGCCACAGGAGCTGGGCCGAGCCGTCGCCTCACCTTCACTGC
>JANPWX010019802.1:588180-636678 GCA_024734555.1 Trochalopteron elliotii
CCCATCATGCCCCGCAGAGGCCCTCGCAGGCGGAGGAGGCGGTGCCGCGCCCGGGCCGCCCGCGGACCCCTGGGGGCTGTAGTCCCTCCCGCCGCGCTGCAGCCTGGGACGGCCGTGGCTGCTGCCGCCGCAGTCTGCGCGGCTCCTCCCGCTCCGCCCGCCATCCCGTGGGGTGAAGGCCATGGATGTCAACCAGCCCAAGCAGGAGCATTTGCTGGCTCTGAAAGGTACTGGCAGCCGGTTCCGGCCCGCCCGGCTCTGATTCGGTGGTGAAACAGCCTGTCTGATCCGCAGCCGAGGGTGTTTCTCGCCCGGTTTTAGAAGGAGGTGGAGCAGGGAGCGGCTCGGCGCTCGGGGCCCGCGGCCCTCGGTGCCCGAGAGCGGGAGGGAGCGGTGGGGGCTGTTCTGCCGTGGCCCGCACACCACAGGGTGTGGACCTGGCGTGAGGGGCTCTGCGCGGCTGCCCGCCTGTGTCAGTGCTTCGCATCAGGCTTCAAGGAATATGCTCAGCTAAAATTTCCTCTCCAGTTCCTCTGCTGCCTCTTTTGTTTGTTTGTTTTTCAGGACGAGAGGACAGAGTCTGAAACTGCGTCAGGGGAGGTTTAGGTTGTGGGTTAGGAGGTATTCCTGCACAGGAAGAGTGATTAGACATGGGCATGGGCTGCTCAGGGAGGTGGTGGAGTCACGGAAAGTGTTTACTGAAAAGCTGGACGTGGCACTTGATGCCATGGTCTGTTTAACAAGGTGGTGCTCGATTTTACGTTTGATTCCACGATCTCAGACGTCTTTTCCAACACAGTTGATTCCGTGATTCCCCCTTTTTCACCTCATGCTTAATACGTAGCTCTTAGGCTTACCTCCTTGATTCAGGGACGCCGAGGAGTGAAAATACAGTTGTGTAGGTCACTTGCATGCCTCCACAATTAATGCAGAAATCAAGAGAGCCCTGTGAAGAATTTAATCATTTCTAAATCATAAATGCTACTAGTTATGTATGCGTAATAAAGAGCTGGTTAGAATCTCACCTCTGCAAGCATTCTGGGTTAGTGAGACTGTCCAGATGGACAAAGTAGGGCAGGTATGACTAAAATCAGAGACAGTCTTCTCATTTTAAAACTCTCCTGGGCAAAGTTTTTAATGGTGTCTCCATGTGATGGTAAAATCTGTTGACCATAATTCAAAGCTCAACAAGTTCTTTTCAAATACATATACACTCACCATAAAGGCAAAAACATGAGAACATGAAACAACAGTAGCTGCCAAATGCATTTTGATAGTAATTCAAAGCAAAAAGCTTTTTGGTGGATCGTTTTGCTTTTATGAGAGACCAGTGCCATCCTTGGTTTTGCATTGAATTTAATCCAGGCTGTAGGTTTTGCAGGAGTGAGGAAGGTGTGGGGATTTATTTGTGTTGTGGCTGTATTAAACAAAATCTTGACAGTGGCAATCCTAGATGTTATTGTTTTAATATCATTTGTGTTGCTGCACTTCAGGGAAAGTGAAATGGTTGCAAATTTCTTGTGAGGAAAGAGGGAGAAGGGTAGGAGAGCAGCACTGTGCATGTTTTACTTATGTTTCTTGACAGTGTTTTTTGTTCTCCCTTCACCATGCTCCTGCATTTAATATAATCTTTGTATGGAAGTATAAAGCCTTTGACAACTTAATAAGTTGCTTAGTTATTCCAAAAGTCTAATAAATTAAGAAATTATCAGTTCCTTAAGGATTAAAGCATAGTTGCATGTGATGCTTGGAAGTTTTGAGGCTAAAACTAGATATGCAGTTCTCATACGAAATGAAAGCAGGCAGCTTTAATTTGCCTAGAGCACTTCCCTTTTAACTTTTTACTTCAAAAACTACTGTATCAGTCAGTAAGTACTATTTTGGGAAGGGTTTCTGTAACATATGTGTTTTCTAGTTATTTTGTGTGCCTTGGCTTAAAATGCTGACATATAGGAGGGAAATGTCTTTAAAAAATTGTCTGTTAAATTTGAGAAAATAGGCAGTGGTAATTGTGTGCCTTTAAATATGCATCACAACAATATTACCAAAATAATGATGGATGGCAAGTGTGAGATAGTGACAGTAAAAGAGTTCTGTTGGACTGTTTTGAGTGAGCATGTGGATAATGTTCAGTGCTCTGAAGTTACCCTGGTAGTGATGAAATACAGCCACTAATGTTCAGCCTAGATAAAATAGAATATCCTGATATATATCTCACGTATTTTTACTACCTGTTTCTTTCTTGAAAAATACCCTAGCAACGTGTGCCTTAGTGTTGGTAGTATCTTATTGTTTTATAATACTTCTGCTTTAGGTCCTGTTTTCCACTGATCTTTGCATCGTGGGGCAAGGAAATTCTTGTAAATAAGATGTTTCAGTCTAGATACAAGAATCCTTATCAAGAGACTGTTTTCCTAAGAATCACTGGATTCCTACTGTTGAAGCATGGAAGTGGTCTTGCACTATCGACCACATCAGAGGGATCTGATAAAACTGCAGAAATTTGCAGAAGCAGCAGTGAAGGAGTTTCCCATTCGCCAGTTACCAAGATTTGCACCCTGGTTTCCAAATGATTTAAACAGACTTCCTCTCAAACCAAAAAAGCAGGCACCTGTTATTTCTTTTGAGGAAGTGGAAGAATTGAAACAGCCTTCTACACCTTCAGAATATGTTACAGGATCTCCTGATTATGACTGCACAAAAAATCTCCTTGAGTTTCACTCTAGCAGGAAACGTGGTCCGACTTTAATTCAAGCACAGGCTGTTCACAGACCAATTAACTTGGACTATCAAGGAGAACCACCACCTAATGGAAAACAAAAATTGAAAAGGTCTTGGAGTGTCTCTCTCCCTAGTGCTAAACTCAAAGAAAAGATTCAACCTTTATCTCAAGAACTGCAGAATAATTTGGAAAGACTAAAGCTGCATGCATTTTGTAGAGCAAAATGGACAATTGAACAGTCTCTTTGTAAAAACCAGAATTTGGAGGACATATGGATAAAATTGAATAGACTCATTAAACAGAATGAATTACCATCTTGCAATGCTACTATCCAAAGATCTGTGGGACAGATATGGATTTTCTGTGATATATTATACTGTGAATATGTTAGAAATATTCTTAGGGAAAAACTAAGCCTTACAGATAAAATGAATTTGCTTGTACATAAATATGGGATTATATTTAGTGTATAACTTAAAATATAGTTCAATAGTAAAACTACTGTCAGAAATACTAGAATTTTAAAGCAGTTTAGAATATATAGACCTTAGAACAACTGATAAATTAATGGTAAGAAAACTACTGATAGTACTCTGCTACAGTTTTCTAGCTAAATGTTGTATTTCTTTAACTTTGTTTTGCCTCAAGACTTACATTCTGTTAAGATCAGTAAGTTTCTATTTGACTTAGTACTGCATTTTAGAGCTTTTCTCTGCCTTGGTGGTCTAAAGAAAAAAATTATAGTAAAAATTCCAGACTATTGTGGCAAGCTATGTCAGATAATAAAATTACTGCTTTCAATTAGGCAAAGTACACATCCTCTCTGCTTTGTTGGAATTACAAGAAGGAAAGATGTTTTAAAGTGAGCTGTAATAATTGCTAAAATACCTGTAACTGACATTAAGATTTTCAAGATCTGTTTATTTCCTGAAAGTAGTCATGAGTTTTTTTAATTAAGGCATATCCCTTCCATGAGGTACAAGCTTACTTTATGTGGGATATATGCACTGTCTTAATAGTGTTAGCTATATTTTCACAGAAATATTAATGATAGCTTCAGTGGAAGCTGTGGCTGAAAAATAATGAACAACTTAATAATTGCTGTTTTATGCATTTGATAATTATTTTTTTCCTGATGTTTCTGTTCTTTTGTCTCTAATTATGTTTGGGAACAAGAAAACACCAGCTTCCAGCTAAAAGTGAGGAAATTAAGAAATAAGACTTATATCTGAAACCTCTTGTTTGTTGTCTTTGAGAATTTGAATGCCTTTTATGGTCATAAAAGGCTGAGTTTAGCATGACTTTTTGTCTCCTGAAAGAATGGAGTGTTCCAAGGTCATGTTGTCCCTGCCCATTTGAATCTTGGGAGGGTCATTAGAGAAGTTAAACTGGGATCAATATGACTGCAAGGTTATGCATTTGCATTCCTGCTGATTCTAGATAGTTTTTCCATAGCTGGAGGTCAAGTTCTGTAGCCTTTGGAAAAGGGGAAAAGCAAGTGTTTAGTATTTGTAGATTTTTAGGTTGTCATTAATGCTGCTGACACCAAAGTGTGCATAAGCATAATAGAGATCCCTCTGTAAAAACAAAGTGAATTCTCTTTAGACTTAAATTTTTATGACATCCTTGTGTTGAATAATTATGTTTTATTATAGGCATTACATTTTTTTTTAATAAAAATTGCTCCATTTGAGTAATTGACATGTATTTTTAAACTTTGGCTGAATTTTTGGACATTTGTAGATGTCTTATATTGATGTTTGGGGTGTTTGTGACATTTATTATGACCACTTAGCAAAATTGATGCAAAGTGCTGTCTAGCCTGGATTATAACTGCACTTGTATAGCCAAATTTTTCACTGACATTATATTTCTGAGCCTAACATTAATAGAAATAAAATTTCTTTGTGCATTTTTGAAGAGAAAATGAAATAAAATGCAGCATGATTTGAGTTCTACTTAATGTACTTTGTGTCTAGGATCTTAGAAGAGATGATATATTTTCTAACATTAATTTAGTAGTCCTAATAAATGTGATAATATGCCTATCATAGTTTGTTATGACTTCATTCTGTGATGTATTAATTATTTTCTGAAACATGACAACTTTTTCTTTGGAAACAGCCAGCAAATACTAGTTATACAGTCTTAGTGTGAATTTGAACAAAATTAGATAATGCCAATAATACTAGAATTCCACTAGAATTCCACTAGATTAATTTGATATACTGACAAAGGAGCAAAACAAGCATTTTACTAAACAGAAGGAGAGGTTGTTGTCACTGTAGCTGCCAGCTTTGTGCTGCTTTGGTTCAGTTTGTATGTGAATAATGGCAGATGCCCTGGAAGCTGTCAGCACTTCAGCTGGTAACTGATTTGTAAGAGTGAACACCACCTTTGGTTGCTCTGCAGAATTACTGCAGGCTTGGTCAGCACCAGCATACAAGCTGAAATCCAGGCTTTCATTTTGTTCTCTTCAAAGAATGCTTATTTCATAAGCATGTGTGATTCAGTATCTTTTCTTTTTCATTTTCTATGTTGATTGTGGTTCACTGTTTACTTTATTTTGTATATCTTGGGTTTTGTTTAATACACTTCGTGGTTCTAAGTCTTCAAAGATCCTGATTTTTCAACTTTTCACCATAACAAAGATAATATATTCTCTTTTCTTTTAATTGAAAAGTGAGAATTGTTTGTGTCAATGCCAATTTGCATAGGTCTGCTATATGGTAGCATAACTTCTTGTGAACCAATGCAGCTCACTGTACCCAAATATATATCAAAGTAATTGAATGCTTTACACCACTGGAAGCAGGGAATGCTCTCTGGACAGTGTAGCTGTACAAAAATACAATAAAAATAAACCCACAATACACGTGTCAGTGCAAAGGTATTGATAAATTTGTTGCAATCAAGAGCAATCCTTTTGGTTTATTTTTTAGTTTTAGTTGGTGTTATGTTTGTTAAGTTTCAAAGAAAAAAACCCCTAATGTTTTTTACATATTCAGATTAACACCTAAGATTACAAATGCTCAAATTTTGTATCATATGAATGCTTTCATGATAAGCTATATACAAGTTTAAGACCTTTGGTTAATTTGAAGAGGGAGAGATTCTTTTAAGTGGTAGCACCTTAAACCTATCATATAAGTGAAAATGTAATTTTAAGTCTGAGTTACAATAGCCTTTGAAAATACCACTTATTTGAAGTAGAGGGCTTTTAATACCAAAATCTCAATGATTTTGATTTTGTCAGTATCGATAAAATAGCTTTGTTGTAAGTATTTTCGTGAGGTTTTTGCACTGGTTTTACTAGTTTGGGTTTAAAGTTTGTGACTTAGAGAAGAATAGAGTGGTATAAATAATGTAGGCTTTTAGTCTTGTGACTCTTATCTTGTGTAAGTGTTACAGGTTAAGATGCAAATGCAGATTCTTGTAGACTGGTGTTTGACTGAAAGGGTCCCTACGAGTCATCAAGTCCCATTCTAGGGCAACAAGGGTCACAGGACAGGCACTTAACGTGGGAAAGTCCACGAACAGAAGAAACTGATACATTTCTGAAGACCACAAAGCACTAAACACTGTAGCAGGTGTAAGACCTTTAGCACATCAAGCTGAAAGCAGTAGATCAGTCGGTTAATTCACCAGGGATAGAAAACAAGAGGGAACAGTGGCATTACCAGTGTTCTTGGATCTTAGAATAACATGGAGGTTTTCTTTGTTGTGAAAGGCCATGTGATCTGTTTTCAGGCTGAGATTTATTTGGTGGTTGTGGTTTATTGGGTGTTTGCTTTTTTTTTTTTTTGGTGGAAGAAGAGCAGGGCATAATTATTCTGGAAAAACAAAAATAGTTGTTTGATTGACTGATGGTTTTGTTGGTTTTTTTTTTTTGTTTGTTTTTGCAGTGATGAGGCTCACCAAACCTACCTTATTCACTAATATTCCGGTGACTTGTGAAGAAAGGGATTTGCCAGGTAAGTCTTTTCTACTGACTGATTATTATGTATGTTTTACCAGGTTTAAGCAGTGTGACCATCTAACACTTAGAGGAGTCGTGACCTCCCATAGACTCTAATCTGAAACAGCAATATATTTAAGATTTGGTAATAGCTAAAGGAAGGTAACAAGGTGCACTCTATAGCTCTTGACCTTTGACTTGATCTTTGAAAGATTGGTGATGATACTCAAACACATGACCTCAAAGTTTGAGCAGTTGACATACACAGTGAGAGGCAGTTCTGTGAGGGAAATGTGTAACTGGAGAAATACTGGCATTACTATATATTTTTTGTTAATTTGGAGAAAAGGCCCTGGTAGTTACAACATGAATGTTGTGTGGAAAAACAATCTTGCAAGAATCACTGGTTTTGAGTTGTGTTATGCTTGGTGTGCCATCATAAATTGGAAATCCCTGGGCTGTCTCCCAGAAATAGCTGAAGTCTAGAAGTCAAGTATAAGAGAGTCAAAGGAAAGATTCAAGAAGGAGGGTTGTGTGGAAATACAAAGCAAGCAGAAGAAAGTAAGTGAGGTTTTGATTAGTTCTGTTATGTAATGTGGTTTAGATGGACAGAATTTCTCTCAAAATTCAGTGTTAATTTGAGCAATGCCTTTTGGATTGTGCCCTTCAGTATGTATATACCGAGTAAATTGTTGGACGCAAGTGTCTTGAAGTTATAACTTATAAGCAGGCCTATGGATATATATTTCATCCCTAAATAAGTTTATTGTAAAAGAAATATATCTAAAATAAACTACATCTGAGTACATGATTAAATGTCTAACTTAAATGTAGACAAACCTTTGGACTTAGCAAATATTTAATTAATAGCAACTTGATACTTTTACAGGTAATTTGTTTAACCAGCTCATGAAAGATGATCCTTCTACTGTAAAGGGTGCTGAAACTTTGATGTTGGGAGAAATGCTGACTTTGCCTCAAAATTTTGGGTAAGAATAAATGATTGTAACTGTAATGTGCAAGGTTTAGGATTCATTTGGTTTAGGATTCATACTTCTCTTTCTGTTTGAATAGCATTGTTCTGCAACAATGTTCAGTCATTTTAAAAATAATATGTGGCTTGATTTATAAATATGTATGTGTATGCTGTCTGATGTTTCTTGTCTGTAGCCTGACTGAACCTAATAAGGATTGAAATTTGAAAGAGATTTGCAGCTGTGGGTGAATTTCTAAGGTAATGCACTACTATAAACCACATGTTATATTAGCAGAATTTACTGCTGTGATTTTTGTGGATACCGAAAGCCGTCTTATTATTCCTGTCAGACTTTCAGGTAGAAAAAACTCAGATTTGTTTGCTCTCTTTCAAAACTGGTTGTCTTAGAAGGATGACTTCAGAAGTATGGGTGTGGAAATGCCTAATTTCTTCTAGAGTTTGATCTGGCAAATGTGCATGTGTGTGAACTTAAGTGTTTCAGTGAAATGTTCTGGTTTTTAATAACTGTTACTAAATTTTTTTTTCCTGAAATACAGAAATATATTTCTGGGAGAGACATTTTCCAGTTATATCAGTGTGCACAATGATAGCAGTCAAGTTGTCAAGGACATCCTGGTGAAGGTATGTGAAGAGAAATCCACTTATGAAAGATTTATAAAAAAAATAAAATACAATGATTATATTTTCTGACAATATATTGTTTAATGCTAATACATAGACTCTTAGGAAATACGTCTCACTTTTTCCAATCCAGAAAATATACCTGGAAACTGGAAAGAGTAAGACATAAAAATAGAAATTGTTATAGAAATCTTCAAAGATTAAAATGAAAAAGTAGGATTGTGTCCAAAAATGGATTTATTACAGAATCATAGCGTTTGGGTTGGAAAAGACCTCTGAGGTCACCAAGTGCAACTGTTAACCCAACACTGCCAAGTCTACTTCTAAACTGTACCCCTAAGTTCCACATCTACACAGTCCCCTGCAGGGATGGTGGCTCAGCCACTTTCCCAGGCAGCCTGTTCAATGCTTGACAGCCCTTTTGGTGGAGAAATTGTTCCTGCTGTCCAATCTAAACGTCCCTTGGTGCAACTTGAGGCTGCTTCTTCTTGTTCCAATTGTTTGTTACATCTGAGAAGAGACCAGCTCACACTTGGCCACAGCCTTCTTTCATGTAGTTGCAGAGAGCAGTAAAGTCCCTCTCCTGAGCCTTTTTCTCCTGGCTAAACACCCCCACCTCCACTGTCCTTCTTTGGTTGTGCACCCTTCTATTTAGAACTTCTCTGAAAAATTGCTGTAGCAAAACTTCCGCAGCTAAAAAATGGAGTTATAGTCACTTACCTTTACTTTCAGTGAGGTCTTCACTTCCCTGTGAAGCATACACTGATCTGTATATTGTATGAATTATTTTCTAGAGAGTTGGGGTTTTGTGTTTATTGAACAAATAAAACACTAAGAGTAGAAATTGCAGAAATAATTGTGGAACTCAATGTAAAAAGTAAATAGAGATTTTTGTAAAGCTGCATGGTAAAGGACTGGACTAGTTACATGTTTTGCTGACCAACTGTGCTCTTACAATATGTGTGAAAGCATGTAGGGTATAAAATGCTCAGTGAAACCTAGTACTTTATAGCAGAAGTTACTTTTCTTTAGGTTGTGTTAAACAGTTGTAATTCTAACCATGCTTTGTTTTCCTGCCCCCAGGCTGATCTTCAGACAAGTTCTCAGCGTTTGAACCTTTCAGCTTCTAGTGCTGCAGTGGCAGAACTTAAACCTGACTGTTGCATTGATGACGTGATCCATCATGAAGTAAAGGAAATAGGAACACACATGTAAAATTTTAACTTTGTCTTTTATTAAATGAGCTTAAATGAAACTGCAGTACATGCATGCTGGTCTGCTTTTAATATACAACAAAATTTAAAGTAACACAACCTTTTTTTTTTTAATTTGTTTTTTTCAGCTTAGTTTGTGCAGTGAGTTATACTACGCAGACTGGAGAGAAGATGTACTTCAGAAAGTTCTTCAAATTTCAGGTATTTCATGAAGTACTTTACTTTTAATAAGTGTGTGAGTCTGGAAAACACATTTTAAAACATTTGATACTTCATAAGCACTTTAGTGTACCAAAAATCCGTTCCCTTTTAAAAGTGAACCATTAAAAGCCCCTGCTTCAGACTTCACACAAACGGATGTTTTCTAATTACCACACAGTTAAACATCTCAGAACTAATAAAAATTGCATCTAATAATTTTTACTAATTTATTGAGAAAAAAAATCTACTCTTAAAAAGTCACTTTTTATAGCAGACAGCTCTATGACTATTTTTAAACAGAACAAATATTGGTCATTCTGGCTTTGATACATCCAACCATTGAGCTTATATTGTAAAATTCTGATTTTTCTTTTGGTCTCTGTAACCTTATTAAATAGTGGAATTAACCTGGAATTAAATAGTTCAGTTTTTAAAGGAGTTTAAGTAAAGAAGTCTAAGGTATTATATCTAATACTGGCAGAAGTAATTGACAGAATTTAAACCTTTTCTTCCATCACACAATTTCAAGACTTGAGACAGAGTGACTGAGGAAAGCAAGAAACTAATCTGTGGACTGGTTCTGGTGTTTACTGTGTATTTCATGGATGCTTAATTTTTAGAGAAATTTATTGAGACTTGGATATTGGTGGACTAATCTTTGTGGAATGGAGTATTGCTGGACATGCTTTGCTGAATACATTTTTAGATACTATGACAGACCATCTGCTAATACAGTAGCATTATATAGTTTAGTCCTGAAGTTGTTTCAGAGGAGGTTTGGGTTGGGTACTAGGAGAAGGGTTGTTGGACCCCAAAACAGGCTCCCCAGGGAAGTGGTCACAGCAAAAAGCCTGACAAAGTTCATGAAGCATTTGGACAATGTTCCCAGGCATATACTCCTGGAGACTGGATTTGATGGTCCTTGTGGTTATCTTTCTGCTCAGAATATTCTATGATACTATGGGGTGATTGCATTTTGCTGTTTTCTAGTATTCTATCTAGATACTTCAGAAAAAAAGAATTTCAGTCTTTGGAAGGTTAAATTGCCATGCATTAGAAAGAACACTAGAGTGCTGTTAGTACTCATGGACCTTGAAATGCCAGGTACTGATTAGTCAAAGGAGTTTCCTGACAATCCTAGGGAAAATGGTTCCATATAAATTTTTGTGTTACCCTCCCTCTGAAACTAGCATCTCTGTAGAGTTTCTTCATCTTTAGTGAAGTTAATTTTCATCTTTGTGTGCTTTTGTCTTGCTCTCCTTATGAAACTGCTTCCCTTTCCATTTCTCCATTCAGTGTTGTTTCTCTGTCCCCTCTAGGCTTTCTCTGATTGCTTGCACATGCATGTACAAGCTTCAGATCTCACCTTTTCTCTGTTTGTCATGCTGTTCTTGTCAGAACTTTGTACAAGATGTTGATTTGTCTCCTTTAGATTTTGTATGCAAACTTACTTGTGCACTTTTTTGGGGGTTCTGCATGCATGGTGTAATTGCCATGGTTTTTAACTGAACCCAGCATAGGCAACTGAATTGTCAAAACAGTTGAAGCCAGCTATCTGTCAAATGTGGAACCCTTCATTCAAAGAAGGAAGCATAAATATATATGCACTTCCACACCTTCTATAAATACTCTGTGATTCATTATGAGGGAAGCATTGCACTGAGAATTTTGGATGTTAGTTTTTAAATTTGACATGGAGACACCAGTAGGAAACCTGAGACCAAACAAAAAGAAGTGTTACAGAAAACTGAACTATGTCTTTACAGTGAGAATTCATGACTGCTAGTGATTGAGATGTCACTAGCTATTTTATAATTTAAAAATACTCTTTTACAGATTCTCAGATTTTTCAGTTACATTTTCTAGCATCTTGTAAGTGGAGCTAATGTTAGTTGATTTGAATCAGCTTCTTTCTTAAACCATTATATGTAGTTTTATACTGATTGGTGGTGCCTTTCTGGTCCAAAGCTTTCTCTAAGTAATTAACAGCATTATGTTTTCATGGAGAAGGAATGAACCCTTTCTAGGGTTGGGTGGTTTGTGAACATCACAATAATTGTTTTTATTTTACTGGAATGCCAATTGAAATTTACTGCAATGAGTGGAAAGACTGTGTATCAGAAGAGGGAGAAAAAAATTAGCATGTTGGAAAATTTATAGGAAGCTCACTGAAGAAAAATATTTGACAGGAAAAATCATCTCTCAACCAACAAAGACCTAAATGAAATTTTTAATTTTTTTTTTACTAGAGATAGATAGTAATGAATACTTGAAAGATTTGAACTTAATGCCTTTTAAAATGCAGAAATCTCTGCAAAGAAAACTTTTTGATCTTGAATTCTTCAGTGCTAAAAAATTTGTTGACAACTTGGAACATTAGAGGTCTCTCAGGATGCAGTGCTCTTATATGCAAACAAAAAACTTTCCCTGTCTAATGGGAAACAAGTGTCTTCAGAAACAGAATTCAAATTAGTTTCATTACAAGTATGATAGAAGATTATTTCTTTCTGTTACATTGCTTTACATACTCCTCATGTTTGAATGTGTTAACTGCAGTGTTTTTTTGCACAAAATTCAAGTATTAAGAACCAGCACTTCATTATGATATTTTATGTCATCGAGTTGCCTTCTTTTCCTGATTAAATCTGATGAGATTAATATGCTTTATTAATTAATTATTTTATGTATTATGATTTTCTTTCATTTCCTGAAACATTTGTGTTTTCAAGGAGGAAGTGGAGGCTGATAAAGCTAAATGCATGGCTAGTTCTCTGTTTCATTTATGCTTAGAGAAGCCCTCAGTAATTTTTGTTCCAAAACTCTGAAGGACTTGTAAATGTTAGATAGCTCTTGCTCAGAGTTGAAAACAAATGCAGACCACTGCAGGATGGGTATGGTGTTGTTTTAAACACACAAATCTGCTTAGAGCACTGGATTTGGGCAGTTTTGTAAGAGGCCAGTGCTTAGGTGGACAATTACTTGTTTTCAGTGTGAGAAGACTGCTTAGTAGGAAAGCAGTCAAGTGTGCACAAGTAAGAAGCAGCAAGGATACACTCTTGAGTTGATTCTGTCACGCACCTGCTATGTGTAAGATCAAAGGAAATGTAACACTTTTTAGTAAAAACCCTAGCACTTGAAAACAGTCTATGCTGATGTTGTTTGAAAAACCAATTGTCAATCTCTCTTCTTTTCCATTTCATTCAGGTTCTTAAACCACTAGATGTGAAAACCAAGTTCTACAATGCGGAGGTGAGAACTGTGTGTATTCAGGTTTGTTTTGGCCTGCTAGGTTTGTTACTTAGATTAAATTCAAAGAGCTTTGTAACTACACCTTTCTGAGAAAAGTGATCAGTTCTAATGGAAAAATGGTGGTGGAAAGATATTGTATAGTTTAAAAATAGATAGGCTTTTGGTGGAGGGGTGAAAGAGATGTCAGGACCTTAATGTAATTGACTTACTACTTTTGCATATATTGTGGTTTCTCATGAACTCAAATACTTTCAGTTATTGCTTGTATGTTTAGGCTGATAGAGTATTTACTGTAAAGGAGATTAATTGTCCATAAAGGAGATAACAATTTATTGGAGTGGGGAAAATTTAAATTTAAATTTCTTAAATTTAAATTTTCCCTATGTAACACTGACCTTTCAGTTCAGTAATTTAAGTTTAAGGTTTGTGACAGTTACCAACAGTGCGTCTAAACTAAATGACCTTACATATGCCTTGCATATTTATTTGGACATACTTACATGTCTGCCTTTGTCTGTTCATGGGAAGAATTTGGTATGTATCTGTAGGCCACAGGCTTCAAACCATACATTGACCAGGTGTGAGATACCTGAGCAGGATTGTAGCATAAACACATAGCACTGGCTGAACTCTTTATAGGGCTGCTATTATCTGTAAGTGTGAATGTCTGGAAATGTCATCTGCTGTGATTTAAGAACAAAAATAACTCTAAGAAATGAGGTAATTTCTCTGTGAGCAAAATAAGTCTCTTATTTAGTGTGTGGATTATATTATTGTTTCAGCTGTATGTGGTAAGGAAAAGAGGGACAGATATCTTAAATGTTGCTGTCTCCTTATACTTGATGTGTAAAGTTTGTGATGAAGCACCTTTCTAAGGTAATTATGGGCAAACTTTTTACATGGATAAAAAATATTCTTTTTTTTTTTTTTTTTCATAGTTGCTATACTGACCGGTCTTGATAAGGGTCTTATTTAATTCTCAATTAGCCACCAATTCTTAATGGTAAAAATCTATGAGAAGCTTTGGTGTGTGAGTGAATACATGTGGATTTGGGTTTTGGGGGCTTTTTTGTGCCTTTTTTTTCTGCTGTAGAGTTTTTAAAAGGCTCTTTGATGCCTTTTGTTCTTTCTGTTCATGAATTTATGCAATTCCCATCACCATCTTACCCATTCAATTTATTGAAAAAGATTTTTTTAAAAGATTTTGGATGATATTAAGTGAGCAATTTCCATTTGCCTAGCAAACTGGTATGGTAGCAGTCCTGTCTAATTTCTGAAAGTATATGAAGTGTTGCTATGTCTTGTGACCACAGAATTCGATTAACTTCTAAAAACCTAGAAATAAGTCTTTGGTTATCTGTTGTGTGTGATAATACGTTGCTGTGAAAGCACCAAGAAATTCATCCTGTCTATTATCCTTGAGAGCAGGGGAGAAAAAAATGGTATGTGTCAGTTGTTAGTTAACTAAAGTTCTCTAAAGGTTGATTAACCAGTTAAACTGTTATTATTAAGACTACAGATGTGATGCTGTCTATTCATAATGCCTGTTACTAAAATTATTTTCTATTAATATTCTAATGATAATCCATAATTTTATTTCTTCTAAGACAAGGAATGATGCTGAACCTTAATCTTCTTGCTTATTGCTTATATTGCAGTAGCACCCAAATGGAGTTGATCACTGAAATTTATGCATAGAACACGTGTCCTGTTGCTCTAACCTGCTGCAATCCTGGGATTGAATTATTCTCTCACTGACTTTAATGTGCCTTTAAAAAGGTCTCTCTAAAAGGTTCTGTTCCTGCAAGCATGCACAGGGAGGTAGACAACAAAGTTTGCAATTAAAGTTGGGTCTTTGGATTGATGAAAATTCAAAAAAGAGTTTTTCTAGATATTATACCAAATTTTGTTATAACTTGCAACGTGGTAGCTTTGCTAGGACACATTACCACATTATTTTTGAGACATTATATATAAGGATACTTCAAATTGTCTATAAGGTGACAAGGACTGTTTTTCCATTTCATATACAACCCATTGCATGGATTGAAATTCAGACAAACTTTAAACTTACTCAAAAACTAACTCTCTTTTTTTTGAGTCAGTTTATTCTACCATATCTTGTCTGTGTGCCTTAAGCTCTACTTTGGATTGGTTCTGAAGCAAAGCTAGTAAGCCATGTAACCATACTAGCTGTAAGTTATTAGAAATGTAGTTGTCATCTTTGTTTGCATCCATTTTTATTTATGTTTCTGTCCTACTAATGCTATCTTGTTTAAATGGTGCAAAAAAATGCAGAAATGCATTTTGTTTGGAAGTTAGCCTCCTTTTTCTTTAACATTTAACCCTAATTTCTCTAATGTGTTCTTTTTTTTATTTTCCCATTAGAGTGACCTCAGTTCTGTGGTAATTTTTATTTATTTTTTTATAAATATGTATGCTTTTTTAATTGCTTAACTGTCTCTGTGCTTGTTATTGACATTCTTTACAAACATAATGGAAAAGCAATGTTTGTTCTGCATATCATAAACTGATGTTTTCTTGTCTCTGTATGTGCAGCTAATCATTTAAATGGTTAGCTCTTTCTTTAATACCCATTGTTGAAACTAGAACTTGATAGTTACAGATTCTTGTGGGGGTCCTCCTATAAAATACCTCACCAAAATTTTATGAGCTCTATAATTTGAAAAGAGAAGTTATTTCCTTCTAAATTTTTTCTACTTTTGACCCATGGAAATGTAGGTTTCACAACAGCACTGCTCGTGTAAGCTGTGACAGAACTTTTCACATCTGGTTGGTGGAGACAGTGGGTTTGAGGAGAGAGCAGCAGTTGGATGTTCTTCCTTCCTTTGGCTAGCTGGAACTGCACTTCACAATTTTAACTGCATGTAACAGTTGATTGAATTACTATGTTACTTCTGCAGTCTGATTTCACTTTAAGGCCTGCCTTGTGTTAAAATAAACTGCATATTTTGACAAGTTGTTTTTTTAAAAAAACATGTAATACTAAACCAAATTGGGAATAACACAAAACTAACTTGCTTTTTCATTATGCTGCTTGTTTTTTCTTTTCCCTTTCAAAATAGCTTTTTTAAACTTCTGCCTATGGTTGCTGTTTTGAAAACTACTAAAATTTGGGTAAATGGACACTTTGAGCAATGGATTTATGGGATATAAATTGTATCAATTAAAATGACAGGCAGTAGTAGTAATGATTACTGAGAACCATGTTTTAGTTGGGGTTATTTCCAGTTCCTGCAAGCATGAAGTGTCTCTGTAACCATTGAGGTTGCACAGTTTTCATTACTATATAGACGCTGCTTTGTATTTAACGTGTTTATAAGGCAATACAAAAAGTTACACAACTCTTCTGTATTTCTCCTTCTAACACAATTTTTTGAGACTAAACATATTTTGGCTATCTTGTCTCACTTTTATTTTGTAATTTACAAGCAGGACTCCATTTGAATAAAGAACCATTTATTTACACTTATCAAAAAGAAACTGTAAGTTTTGTTCCACCTTCCCCACAAAAAGTACTTTCTTAAAATTTATCATAACAAAATACTCAAACTGCTTCAATCTGAATCTGTAGAATAGACTATTACAGTTAGAAGGGACCTACAAGAATCACTTAATCCAATGGCCTGAATCAGTGGTTCTTTGTAAATGCAAATTTGGTATCCATTTTTTAACTGGCACTTCTTTAATTGTGGTTTTCACTTTTCTGAGAGCTCATATCTCTAATAGACTGAGTCTTCCATAATTATTCTATCCTGAGATTTGTAGACATGCAAAGTGACTTCACTGGTCTGCAATTCCACAAAAGAAGTGAAGCAAAAACTTCTCTAGTTCCATGGTTTTTCATCTTCTGAAGTTTAACAAGTCTATAGCTTTCATTTCTGTACTGGAATTGGTCCTTCAATACCCTCTTGAGGCATTAGCTTCAGATGTTCTGAGGGTAGAGCATCAGTTAAATTGTTGGATGAATAAAATATTGGTAGCCTTTGGCATGATGCAGCTGAGTGAGAGAAGGGGCTGGATTTTGCATTTTATCTAGAATGCTAGTGTTTAGTAATAAAAGCTCAGAGCATGTACCTGAACTATTTTACTTCAGTTAAAGAAAAACACACACATTTACTTTAATTTTTTTATATAGCTTGATGCACTAGTTATCTGGCATGGCATGTTCTTGTGCACTGCAGTTCCTCACCATTTATTCTATTTTTTTAATAATTTGGATAAAAGCTTGAATTGCTGTTAAATTGACTGAAGTCTTGGGAAGTGGTGATTTAATCCATTACAAATAAGTGATAGCTAGAACACAGCAAAATTATCCCACATCCATTGTTTGGCAAGATTCCTGTTGACTAACACTTTTGCTCCTATTGTTACTGGGATTAAGGTTTTTTCTTGCATTAATTAATTTGATTTGCAGGCATGAACTAAACATGTGTGACTTTTTTTTAACACTAGGACTGCCTACTCTTTTTAATAACACTAATCATATTTTCACAGACTTGAACTTTTGATTTTTTTCAGACAGATGAAGTGTTTCTGGAAGCTCAGATTCAGAATATCACTACCTCTCCAATGTTTATGGAGAAGGTTTCTTTAGAGCCATCTATGATGTACAATGTTGCAGAACTGAACACAGTTGACACAGCAGGGGAAAGGTATGTTCACATTCAGGACATTTGACTTTGAAATGCTTTGTATTAATATTTCATGAGATACAAGTATTAGTTACTCATTTGTCTATAATGGAAGGGATTGTATGTCTTTGCTTGAGTAAAAAGATCAAATTCCTATTATGTATTCAACTGGAAAAATTGTTACAGTTTTCTTTTTAGAGAAACTATTCTTTATCTATAATTCTATTAGTAGAGAAATACCCAGCCTAATCCTCAAATAATTTGTAACAATAACGACATGATAACATGGTGTTTCAGAATCTCCTATATAAAATTTAACCCAGATCTGGTTTTGACCTGATCTCTGTGTACTTACTGAGCTTTACAGGACTCATCTGACTAATCCTTGCTTCCTATCAGTAAACTGCTTACTGTTTTCAGTTGCTCTAATCATGATATAGCAAGGCACCAGTCAAAGTGGATCAGTGGTACACCCTCATGGAGTCTTAGAATATGAAAATTTGTCATGCTGAAATAAATTAAATTTAATTTAGTTAAATGCCCTAATACCAGAATAACTGAGTACAGTGGATACAAGAGCTTGTGAAGTTAACTCTGGCTGTTTGTGCTTTGCAGTTGCTTGGGATTTTGGAGGTGATGGTTGAGTACTTCAGCAGCAGGGGCTGAAGTGAAAATTCTGTCTTCTCCTTGCCTGTTGAAGGATTCACCTGCAGCATAATGAAGCTTTGTTCTTACCAAGTGTTTGCATCCACTGTAATGGTTTTTCTCCTGAATAGGAATCTTAGTTTCATGGCATTGAGATTTTCTGTGAGGGAAAACAAATAGCAGAAGAAAAATGACCAGCATTTTTGTTTAAATGATAAGATGCCATATAATTAATTAGAGTGGATTTCTATCTTAGTTCTCTCTGGCTGAGAAGAAGAGGTTTTCTCCATGGTCCTTGGTGCTACATAAATTCCAGAGCTATTTTCTGTTGTGCAAACAAAAAATATTCTATGTGTTTTACCATTATCATGTGTACACATACAATAAGAATGGTGGGGGATGGAGAAAAAAAGTTGGGTTCTTAAATTTCTTGAAAACAGCTGTTTAAATTAAGACCTTTTTCCTTTCAGTGAGTCCACTTTTGGTGCAAGGACTTACTTACAACCTATGGATACACGTCAATACTTGTACTGTCTAAAACCAAAGCAAGAATTTGCAGAGAAAGCTGGAGTAATAAAAGGTGTAACAGTGATTGGTAAACTAGACATTGTATGGAAAACTAACCTGGGGGAACGAGGAAGGCTGCAAACTAGCCAGCTCCAAAGAATGGTAAGTTTAACTTAAGTGTTAATTTTACTTGGCATTAATTTTAAGGAAACTCAATAAACAATTTTAATAATGAATTGGAAAAGTGCGAGGTGCTGCTTACTTTCTGAGCCTCATCTTTTAATCACACCTTTCTGTTTGTATTAGAGAGTTATTTTGTATATTTCTTCAGTGAAGTGTGGTAGGTTAATGGAGTGAGCATTTTAATTGTCCCATCCAGTGACCAGTGTTGCAAAATACCTTTGCTCGAGTAAAATTAACTGCTTGGATACCATTTGGCAACAAACTGACAAAATGACCTTTCTAAATGCACGGACTCTTGACATGGAAGTTGCTCCCAAGTTCATACAGACATGTTAGCTTGGAGTAATATTTTTTAATGAATAATATTATTTATCTTTCATGTCCACAGTTTTGATTGAGTCTATACTATTCTGGTTGATTTATTAATTTTTCTTCAATTTGAAATTGTAATTACTATCTTGCTTAAATCAGCTCCACAGCCATCTAATGCCTAAACCTGGCTTGCATCTTCTCACTTTCAGAAATATATGGAAAGGTAGTTAAAAAAACCTTAAGACAATTGAATCTCAGTCTAAGTTTACAGAGCTTATAATTGGGTCTCTCCTGTGTCTTGCCCCCAGTCCTCAGCCATTGGTACATTGAGCAGTTCTGTAGGGAAGTCACACTGACTTGGGACTAGGCAAGCAAACTTAGATCCTGGAAATTCACAGGAAAGTCACTAAAAAGTCACTAAGTCACTGAAACATGTTTTGATTTTTAATTGAGGTGTTGAATATGTGCGTAACCTCATGAAATTAGAAAGTGCCCTTTTTCTAAACTTAGTTCTGTTACTTTGAAACTTGTTGCTTATTTTTAACAATAAACTGTTTCATTTTCAACTGACCTTTACTATCATTTCTCTTTAGACACATTTCTTTTCCCTCCCTAAATCAGTATTGTCTTCTTTTTGAACCTTTGAGAATTGCATGTGAAGCACACACTTCAATACTACGGGATTAGTTTTGGTCACGCATTGTTCTGTGCCTTGTGATTACCAGAAAAACCCTAACTGTTTTGTGTACTTCGAAACAACATCTGCCTTTAGAAAAGCATCAGGTAGTTGGGTTTTCTTCCTTCTGAATTGCAGTTTAACTCCCTTTCCTTCCCATAATTTTTAAGTGCTATCAGATTATTTAATTTCTAGACCTCACCCTTAATCACTTTCCTCCTAATCCGTTTGGCAGCACTATGACCATTGTTTCCCATCCAGGCTCAGAATTTTACCTCTGCTATGTTCCTCAGTCACTTGTTATGGGTCAGATCAGAAATGCACATTTGAAACAAGTATCCATATACCATAATTTGTGGGTTTGGTTGTTTTTTTTGGTTGGATTTTGTGGGGGTGTTTTTCAGTTGTTTTGGTTTTTTTGTTGTGGGGGGTTGTTTTGTTTGTTTGTTTTGGGTGGGGTGGGTTTTAATGTGGCTTGGTCTTGGAATTCACAACTGCAGTTTCTTTGGGAGACAATAAACTAGGCAGGTGCATGTCCACAATATGCCAAAGGGTGCTCCACAAGCTCACAGGCATTCAGTACAGGACCACACTAGAACCAGTCTGAAGTTAAAGACATTATTCTTGAGTAGCACAAGCGGAAAATTGCCTAGTTGATTCCATAATCTGAGCAATTGCCTCAGTTCTGGATAAAACCCGTGTTACTCCTCTTATTGTTACTTCAAGGCCTTTGCCTCTAACCATCAGTTCTTGGAGGTATCTCATTTTTGAGTTCAACAGGAATGGTGTGGTCTCATCTACTCTGATCCTGTTTTTAATTGGTCAGTTGATTCTCTAAAACATTGCTTTTATTGTGGGTTTGTGTTTGTTGGGTTTTTTTTTTTCTTAATGTATCTCTGGTAAAAGAAGAGCCTAACGTTAATGGAGAACTACCTGTTGTTTAGGGAACTATGTATAATTTTTCCAGTCAATTCCTCCATGTCACCTATTACTGCTGAATATATTTGCATTTTTCCAGTGCTGAATAATTACTTCTCTTTCATGCAAGGTTCCAAATGCATATTGCTTGACTAATCTAAGTCCCCATTGGCTTGGCATCCCTTTGCTAACTCTAATGTCCAATTTAATATGCTTTCTAAAATGTCACTGTCATTACTCTGTAGCAAACTTTTATGTGACTAAAACCTGTTCCCAGCCTGTCAGTCACTGACTTCCTGGACCTCTTTGGAAATGCCTTTCAATCACACTGCAAATATAACTCACTACAGCATCCTCTTATCAGGAGAATTGGAACGTGTACAATAATTAAGCTTTGGCAGTCAGGACAACATTTTCCTGTGTTTTTCCCTCATGATCTATCATTTGTGGGGATTTAAAATATAAACATGCTTTTTCATCTGCAGGTTACTATTTTGAATCAGCCCTGATTGGTAGTAACAAAGATATTTACTATAGGTTTATTAGTAGACCATATGAAATGTGTTTGGTTCGTGAATAATTGACAAGTATTCATATTGTGTGGCTTTCTAACTGATGACAATTAATTATTTTGGCAGAGGCATAGAGGACCAAAATGGCAGATTCCAGGATGTGGAATTGTGGTGGGTTTATGCAGGGAAGTTTTACTGGTGTTGTCCACATGGATCTGTTACCTCCCTAACAGAGGTCTTAGGTTAAAGCTGATCTTCTCAGGAACTGTATATGGCTATTAAAACTTTAAGGATATAAACTCTCCTGAAAAATGTAATAATAAAGATCATCCTTATCTGATGGATTGTTAAACCTATGAAGAAGGTGTTCATCAGCTGAAGATGGAGAGCTGCTGTGATTTCCATACTAATCTAAAGCACAGTCAGTCTTCTTTCTTCAGATTTTTCTTATTCTAAGTTTTTTCCAGGAAATGAAAACTTTGGTAAAAACTTCACTTTTCCTATCCAACAACTGAGAATAGACATTCTTGTTCCTTTTCAGGCTCCTGGTTATGGTGATGTAAGGCTTTCATTGGAGACAATACCAGATACTGTAAATTTGGAGGAACCTTTTGACATTACATGTAAAATAACAAATTGCAGGTAACAATGTCATGTGATTCTTGTACTTTTTCCTGAGTGTGTGAGTTGTGGCTGGTTTTGTTTAATGTTTCACTACATCCTCCTGAAATTACTTAAACCTGGTCTTTACTATGATTTGTGGCAACACAAAACTACTTGAAACACAGAGATTAAAAAAAATAACCTGAGAAACAACAACAGCTAAAAAACTTCTATCACGATCTCTTAATACTGTACTGAACTAGGAGATAGCCAAAAATCTGTAGAGGAATTCCATTAATCTGTCTGCAATATTATTTATGATTGCACCTCATACTTAAATCACAACTCATCTTAGGGTTGCAAGTGTGACATTTAAATGAAGTAATTCTAAATAGAAGTTGAGCCCAGAGATTAAAGCATGTATCTGGCCTGCAGATACTTCTCATGAAAAGCTTGTAGGCAGTCCATGCAATGTGTAAACACTGTTATGTTATCCAGTATTGCTAAACCCATGACAGGGTGCTTGTGTCAAAGAGAGCTGCCTGCAGCTGAATTACTGTGCATTGCAATAAATACTGCTTGCTGCCTTATAATTATTTATGAATCTTGATTAATTGTAACATGAGTAATAATTAAGCTTTTACATGTCTGCTTAAAAAAGCCCACAGGTTTATTCTTGTTTTTCAATTTCCTCTAGCAGTGAAAGGACTATGGATCTGGTTTTAGAAATGTGCAATACTAATTCCATCCACTGGTGTGGAGTTTCAGGAAGGCAACTTGGAAAGCTGCACCCAAGTTCATCCCTCCATCTTGCACTTACATTGTTGTCTTCAGTGCAGGGATTGCAGGTAAGTTACTGGCACAGTTTTGTTGTAAAACAGCTGTTTTATAATATTAACAGTTCTTTCTAATAACAACTCTTATAAATATTTTCCCCTTCTAGAGTGTCTCTGGCCTAAGACTTACAGACACATTTTTGAAGAGAACATACGAGTATGATGATATTGCACAAGTCTGTGTGGTTTCTTCAGAAATCAAGCAAAGCTGAAGAAAAAAAATCTGTAGTTTTACCGTTTGTTTTTTTTTTTTACCAACTTCTTCATGTTTTTGCAGTCAGTTGTTTTAAAATGAGTACAAACAAAATCAAATTCCTATATAGCTGTAAATGTGATAAGATTATTTAATTTCTCTGAGCATTTCTTGAATGTTTCCAAATCTTTTAAAACATGCATATGCATTTTATCTACTAAAAAGAAAACCTTTGAAAAAAGTGTAGCTCTAGCAAATTTTATTGCCTTTTCATCAGCTCAGGACAGAGGGATGAGATTGATAAGAAATACTGGTATTTTGTGCTTATTTTTCTTATTTTAATTTTTTAAAGTATTTAAACCCTTTTAAAATCATGGCTCTGACAAAACTGCTTCAGTTCAAAGGAACTGACAAGTTTCTGGAATCCAAATCCAAAAAAATATAATACAGGGTACCTGGCATGGCAGTGTATTTGCATGATACATATATAGCCATAGGAAATGAAACCTGATAAAGGCATGAGATGAAAGAGTGCAGCTGGCACTGTTGAGGCACTAGGAGCTAGGAAGTGGAGTATAAGCCAAAGACTGTGTTGGCTGTAGCTCAGTCTTTGAAGAGGAAGCAATACAGCAAATCTGTCCCAATTATCTGCAGTCATGAGCAGAGTTGTGCATCCCTGCAATACAGGACATGCTGTTAACAGGCATATTATTTTCCAATTAGTAGGGAACTGAAAACTAAAATAGTAGGACTCAGGTAGTTTTTTATTGTTAAAATAAGGTGGTGCCAATTATTTTTTCCATCACTTAGGCATTTAAATAGATTTTTAAGGGAAAAAAAAAAGAAGAAAAAACCAATCCTGCATTGCTGTCTTAGATCAAGTCCTCTAAAGCATATAGAGGAAGAAGTTTAGTGAAGCACTGGTCAAGCACTACAGTGTGCTTTTCCCTAGTTTGTTTTGACAAAAACTGGAAATATTTTTGGCTGAAATATCTGTGGTCACCCAGAGGCAGCCATTTAGGAGATAAAAGGGTGACTGTCTTTCCTAGTTTTACACTAGGTAAACGTGTAGAGTGTTAAAAAACTCTAATCAGCAGCTTGTATTTCTCAGCTACCATATTGGCACTTAGCAACTGTATTAGTTTTGACACTACTTTACTTAAGGCTTCCCATGTATAAAATCTTAAGTGTAGTATTCAGTGTTAAAATATTGGATAAATTTAGGACCAGCCTCATATATTGAGGGACTAAGTCCATACAGGAAACAGTAAATTAAAAATGTATCCTGCCTATGTGATGAACATGAACAGGTATTTAAAGAATGCAATTTACCTGTTACTTGAGATACATAAAAAATTAAACCAGAAAACCACAACTATAGAGACAAAAAAGTATATTACTTTATTTATCATATATCTTCAAGTTAAACTACACAAATTGAAGGAGATGTAACCACATGGCAGTAAGAGGTAGGAGAGATACAGAAATAGTAGACAAGTTGCATTATGCCAATATGACTTTTTGTTGCCATGAAACAATCTACTCGAAGTTACAGAGCTATCTCAGTATGCGTGAGTGATTTTACCTTGCACTTGTTACAAAACCAAGAGTGCAACTGAAACAATTTCTAAGCTGAGTATTTCATTAGGTGTCTTTATGATCATAGTTAGAAGAATATACTCCCATGCAGGCAGGTTTACGGGAGTTTACAATTGATTGCAAAGTATTTTCTTCTCTAACAAATTATTATACTTACACACTGATGGAACAGTAATGATACAAAACCAATTAGGTGTAAATGCAGATTTGCTCAGTTGAACAATAAACTGCAGCTGACCTTAAATTAAAGCAATATTTACAGGGATTGTGGTTCACCACTTTATCTAGCAGGATGATAAATTTTAGCGCAAGATACAGTGCAGTTACTACACAGGAAAATATTCCTTCCACACCCCGTGATTAAGACATGTTGCATGACTGAAACAATCTAGGCAATTCAAAGAAAAGCAGACTTTAGCATAAATGATCTCTCTGTTCATGGTTTCAGTGGAAAAGCATGTAATGACAGCTCCTGTTACTGGTTTCACTGTTTTTTGTTTAGGCTATAAAGCCCTTTCTGTTAAAACACAAGAAACAGAGAATGTTTACTAGTAAAGTATTGTGCCAGTCAGTTGTAGCACATTCCTGAAGGCTTAGCTAATGCTGTTAAAGTTTTAATATATACTCTGTGTTATCTGAAGTAAAACCTAAACACAAAAATATTGTAGCATGTGAAATGAAAGTTACAGCTCCATGAAAATTACTTCAAGAGTGGTTTTCAGATAACTAACCAATGTTTCATTACATTTAACCTTGGGGAGGGTTCTCCCATAAATCCAGTAAGCTATGGAGCTTGTACTTGAGAGTACAAGTACACAATTTCTTCTGCCCTCTTTGGATATTAACATACTTTTTAGTTCTTAAGGAACTCCAATTAAATTCTTGACACTCTGTCTTACAGCAGAAAAGTAACTGAATGCCTGAGGATTGCTGTTGCAAAGTGAAAATAATTGAGTTTGTAGAAAGATACTGGCGGGCCTGTCCAGGTCACCATGGATTTTCTGGTTCCCCCTATCAAAGTTAGTGAAACACACTTTGAGCAGTTGAAGATATGAAAGAGAATTAAAAGGACCTGTGAAGTTGAACAGGGTACATACTAGGTGCAATGCTTCTCTCCTGGCACAACAAACTATTCCAAGTAATACCTGTATACCTTTTGTAGCACACCCAGAGCCTCCATAAATCTTCTTTCTAAATAGTATTCCTGTCCTACTCATTGTAATGGACCATAAGTAAGTTTCCTTGAATGGATTAGATTCAGGATCTGAGCTACCTCTGGAAAAAAACCCTTTAGGCATTTTCTTTCATGTCATCGGATGTTGAGTCAGAAACTGTTACTTGAAAATGTATTTAATGTAAAGCTTAAGTATCTCTACAGCCTGAAGAAAGCAGCTATACCAACTTAGAGAGAATTTTAGAAAACATTTTAATGCTGTACATAGGCACGCTAATCAATAAAATATGGAATGTCTTAAAATTGTTTATCTAGTAAGCTTTACTTCTTTATTCAACATATGGTAATATGGAGTTCCTAGATTTGTATTTTCTCCAATTCCTTTCATTTCTCCTTGGATCCAACTGCATTTTTCTCTCTAGTTTAGTGGAGTAAGATTTATACCATAGATGCACAACTATAATTTGTTAGAATCAAGTATATTACTTGGCCTCAACTTTTGCATTTGCTTCTGCTGGAGGAGCTCTTTTATGAGCACAAGATCAATTGGATAGAAAATCTGAAGTTCAGGAGTTCCTGTGTATTTCTCCATTTGGGAATCTGCTGTTACTCCTCCACATACCACCTCCAGACTAACTGGCCATGAGAGATCACTTTGTCTAAGAAATCAAAGCAGGCTCCTTAAATCAGTTTAGATATACAAAGAGGAAAGTGTTGAAAGGGTGTTGAGAACCTCCCTGGGCTAAGAACCAGTGTACTTCATATCAGAAAGCAGTGTGAACAATAAGCAGAGTAAAAAAAGTTGACATACTAGACATACAGAAGAGCAGCAGTCTTGCAAGAGTAATATTATCTGAGCAAGAAACAAATACTATAGAGTCGAAAAAATCTTTAACTTGACTATATAACCATCATTTTAGATAGATATGTGTAATTAAAAAAAATCCCCAATTGTTTAAGCCAGTGATTTATCACACAAGAATAGAAAAAGAATCCTTCTAAGGCAGTTCTTCTTTAAATTTTTCAGTACTAGTTATTTGTACAGTCACAGGCTCAGTTTTAGCTTATTACAGTTAAGAATTTTAAGTTTATATTAAATACTGCATACATACGGAATGTAATACAGCTTGCCATGCCTAGGAACATAGTGCCATAATTCTGACCTCCAGGACTACTATCATGATGTGAGGGTAAACATGGCAGTAGAAAAGCCTACAACTTCTCTTTACTTTCCCAGGACAAGTTCCATTTTGATTTCTGTGCATTATCCTACACAGAATTACTGACTTCTCTTTCTCTACAATGTGTGGTACTCCTTCATATGCAGTCATCTCCCTCTCTTCTGCCCAATGAAGTTGAAAAATACTTCCTGTTACTCAAGAAGGCCCCTCCACAGGATTAAGAAAACAGACTTCTCAAGCATGAGTTTTAAATACACTCCATACTCCAACACTACGTAATGCTCGTTACAGAAGGGCACATCAGATGGGCCTATTGCTTCAATATTTCAGTATTTCAGTGCTGTTTAAAGGAGTACAGCCATCATAATTCACACCATTAGAGTAACATGTCTTTTACACTGTCTAGCATTTTAGAAGTAGCTGTTGGGCAAGACCAGCACACTACAGAACTCTTCCCCACTCAGTAGCCCTGGAGGTCAACCTGATGTACATATTGAAATGACTTGGACTTGGGGATTTTAATAAATCACCTATTCAGTGTATTAATTTTCAGAGGAGTAACTATACATAAACGCTATGTTCCAAGTTATGTGCAAGAAATCTGTTTACCAGATTGATTCTTGTTTGCAAACACACACAAAGAATTTTCTGTCTTCTATTCAAGCAGAAGAGTTACAATGGTGCTTTTGCTACTAACTATGGTATGCATTTTGGGGTTATATATCATTCCAATTCATATGACTCCTTGAAGTCAGGAATGTTCTTCAGTGCTGCCACTCAAATATCTGCTCCGGATATGATTTCTCAGTTGCTCTATGAGCTCAGGATTCTGCTGCTGGATCTGCTGTGCAAACTGCTGCCCCCTGTGTTGAACAGTTTTAAGTGAAATCAGCAAGTGAAAGCAACATTTGTAAGAAAACAGGATATCCCAATACAGCTGAAAGGTGCATTACATTAAAATTAAGATTGAAGATATCTTGAGTTACAGTCTTAGGGTATTTGCAGTATTACGAATTTATCTGGTTGAAGTGTCTCCAAACAGATCCATCATCATAAATTTTTTCTTTCTTAAGTATTATTACTTCTACTTGATAACATGGAGGAGAAAAGTATCACCTTACAGAATATATTACCTTTTATGGTAAAATAACACATCTGCTCCAGTGATTTCTTCCCTTTTTGAGAGGATCCATTCTAACCGTTCGAAGTAACTACTCAGAGTTGGCATGCTACCTTACGTAAATGGTTCCAAAAATACAATATGCAGATGCCCAATTGTACTTGTGAGCAAGATGTCATTAGTTGAAAGCAAGCATACTATCAAATTTTTATATCTTTCATGGCTGAAGTAATAACAGAACTATCTGTAACAGTTGTAGCTTAAGAGTTAAATTAATAGGGAAGACTAATTCAATGTCTAAGAGAAGCATAACACTTGGTTACTAATAAAAAACAAATAAGTAAAAAAATATGACTTAATGAAAACCCTACCTTGTCCTCTCTGTTACTTCTAAATTTTGTGGAAGTAGCAAACTACAAAGACTCCTTCAAACTACAGTGCAGATTGAAGGAAAGCCACATTTTTATACGTCTGTGTAGTAGACATGTTTTGTGAAAATAGCCCTAGATTTTTGCAGTGAGACATTTCTGTCTGTGATGTAAATCATAAATTACTTTTGCCCTGAAAAGCTGAAACTTAGAAATAGTGTGGAATTGAAGAGAATGGTGAAATAAAGTAAAATTGTATGTGCCATAAGAGATCTTGGCATATAAGGACATGGCATGTTTCTGTCAGACCCTTCCAGATGGATATCATTGTTACAGTATAAAAACCTTGGGTCCTGGTTTTTGTAAAGATATTCTTCATTATCCTGAGTTCCCTGAAACATTCCTCATCTAAATGGAGGGATGTCAGAGTAGAAATTGGTTTGACTTAGTACTAAGTAAATCTGTAGCTTTCCTAACTAGTATCTGAGATAACAGGTAGTAAATTTATCCACACATTTTGAAAGCACATGTAGGAGTACTTAAAAGATTTAAAGGAATGTTTTTAGTAAGTGGCATTAGAAAATAACAACATTTGAGTACCAGAAAGTGAAGCTGAGCACTCAGCAGCTCAGTCATTCCATTTGATAGAAATGCATGGAGCAAACAAACAAGGTCCTGGAAAATAAGTCTTCGGGTTCTTGGTTTTAATAACAAACAGTGGGAATAGACCACAGTATAATTCACTTCACACTGCACCCTTTTAAACAGATGTTGCAGAGTAACCCTACCACAAATGTGCCAGTTAAAACTGTGCAGTTGTTACTTACGCGTGGATCAGGCTGGACAGATCCGAAAGGCCACCAACCCCAGCGGCAGGGCCACCGATGGCATTTGACATCATCCCTGACATCCTGGAACAGTTAGCACAGGGCTGGTATTGGGGTGTGCAGGGACCTTTACTCTAAGCAATAAGCCCCAGTTCTTTTTTGGATTGGTGAGAGGAAATAAGGTGTAAGGAGAAGAAACTACACTTTTACAGTGAGCAAAATAAAATTACAGTTTCAGTAATATATCTACATTTCAAAAATATAGCTATAAGTACTATACATCTTTTATTAATTCAAACATCTAAAGACATTTGTTTTAACAGTACCCCATTTTAATACTTACAGTTGTTGAATTTGAGGATTTTGCATTAAGCTTGCTGCCTAGAATAGACAACATACAGCTGAAATTATAAAATGTTTACTACTTGGCTGTCACTGAGAAAAACATGGCAAAAAAATCCACATGCTGCATTCTGTTTTATTACAAAATTAAGTTCACATGCAGAGCAAAAAGAATCACTACAGCAATGTATTTCATGGAAATGAAGCTGATACTATTTGTTATGTGTTACAGAAAAAATAATGGTTACAGATTCAGACATGAAAAATATGACAAGCCATTTAACATAAAAACCCAGTAACAGAAAACAAACAAATGAAACACTGAAGAATTGCAAGGACAAATGTTTTCTACTGGACTTCTGGGACAAAAGTTTGTCTTTTTTTTGCTTCTCAGCCTGGATAAATTAATTCTGCAATTATTAGTATTACCAGGAATTAAAAGTTAAGATTATGTCCCACGAAATATTGGAGCTCAAACCAGAGCGAGGACTTTCTTTGTAGCATGGTTTTGTGGTAATATATTATCTTCTCTGGTAACTGCATATTTTCTAATTTTGTAGTAAGCATAAGGATATTTAAATTTCTCATTCATTAGGTACTTCTAAAATTATATTGCATTTGCATAGTGTAACTGTGTCTATGGACTGATACTATAGAAAAAACCATGATTTTTCAACGTTAGTAATGTAATTCCTACAGAAATCAGTGTCTGTATGAATGCACCACCAGTAGACAAAACACAGTATGTGCTTCTTACCTTTCTTATTAAAGGTAACTAAAAAATCAGATATATCCAGTATTCATTTTATTGATCAATATGTTGTCATATATAGATAACTCAAAAGTAAATCAACTTTTTCCTTGAATTAATAGTTAGATGTAAAATGTCACATGCAGGTCAGTTCTGTGCTCAATACAGGGTTAGTTTCTTCCATCAGTAATAAGCCTTATCTAGTTTAGGGGCCAAAAACAGGGTACAAGCAATTTTCTCAAGGTCAGACAGTGAGGCAATTTTTTCACCTTAACAAAAAATCAAGTAACTACACCTTGGGAAAATAACTTACTCATTCCTGGAAAAAGGCCCTGTGTTCTATCTACTTCACTAGGCATCTTCTGGAAATGATGTAAAAGAGCCTTTCCCCAAAAACAGCTCCATACATCATTGATTCTGAACCAACACAGGTTGTCTTAAGTACATCATGTGGCCATTGAAGTAGTACACAGAGTGCTATTTAAACATGAATGCCATCAGAGAACTTGCTCCCTCTTTCCTTGCCTACTGTCTGTATTATTTGGACCATGTTATCGAGCCAGAGGTATGGATCTCTTTTGAGTGCAGCACACTTCCACACAAAAGCACTGGTTGAAATGTGCTGTTCCAGTGAAGCTTCCAGAGGGCTTGTAAAGTTTTAACTGCTTTCTTAAAGGAAATAAGTTTGGGGGTTGTTTTTCATGGGCTTTTTCATTTATTTTTTCTCCAAATTCCATTCTACAAAATTAATTCAGTTTAGCTAAGAAAGTATTCTTTTTTTTTCCACATGACTAAAGGAGAAATACACAATTTGTTATCGTACTGAACATAAAAGAATGCACTGTATGCTATTTATATTAATTTTTTGAACTCTTAAGGTTATTAGGGATAATTTTAAAGAGTAATAACAGAAAGATCTCTTGGATAGTTCTCCTGAAGGAGAGTTACTTTAGTCCTTGTATCACTGTTAACTGCTCTGTGGAGAACAGAAGAAATTTTCATCATGCTGTTGACAAGAGCTTTACTGTCATATAATACATAATAACAGCATAGCTAACCTATGTGTGGTTTTTTCTATAAGTAACAGAGTCAGCTGGAAATAAGACAGGCATTATTGGAGATACATGCTTCACTACTTGTTTTGAGTGCAAAATGATGTAGAAAATCAGTGAAAATTGATTGAATTGAATTGAATTTCAGTGTAATAAAACCATTCCTATAATAATAATGATTAAAATTGCTTGTGTTATTGAATAACAGTTGTTCTTAAAAGGTCAGTTTTTAAAATGGGATAATGCAAACCTTGAGATATACTCACCATACTAATGAAGGCAGGATTGTTTATCAAGCTTGCCATGTCAAAACTCAGTCCAGTTCCAGTCTACAAATAAATTGCAATTGAAGCTAAGTTTCCTACAAAATCCCAGTTAAAACCATTGTAAATAAATAGATACAGAGCAAACTTACAGGACTGGACACGTCTCTTAGTTTCTGTTCTGCTATTTTCAAATTGGACTTGTAAGAGTCATTTTCTGGATCAAGATCCAGTGCTTTTTGATAACTGGTAACTGCTTCTTCATATTTATTCACTGAGGTCAGAGCCAACCTAATGTGAAATAAAGACATCCTGGTTAGAACATAAATGGTCATCAAAAGCTAATGATACATTTTCTGTTCTAAGTAAAACAGTATATCACAACTGATTTTTAGCTTGACCACTTAATTAAAACAGGTTATGCCATTGTGGTACTACTGCTTAGTGTAAGCACTTGTTTTTGCAGAAAAGGGGATTCCTCAAGAACACATCTTGCATTGTCTGTTGCATATATATGCAAGTTTCATTAAGAACTCCTTGGTATCATCAAGTGACTTAGTCACTTTAAGAGCACAAGCTGGATCCAGCATCTGTGACTTTTTGCATAAGCTCTAAGTGTTTTTTCCAGTACTTTTGACCCAAGAGATTATTTAGAAACTTACATGGATAAGTAGGGCAAAGATACTCTTAATGTGAGTTATGCAATGTTAAGAAGCTGGACCTACAAATACTTTATTTATTTCTATAAAATAATATATTTAATATAATAATTATATTCTTATATAATTAATATATTACAAAATATAATATTTACTATATGAAATATTTTAATATAGAAGATGTTTGAGAATTATACTGTTGTCTTTATACATTCATATAAAGATTATTTCTATTATTAGCATTATTATCATTATTTTAAAATACTGGACTTAGAGTTTCAGCATAATGGATTTTTGTCTCAAGATCAGTGTAAAGGTTCCCCTTTCAGAGCTTGTACTTCAACAACTTGACAAATGGTTTATACAGCATAAGAAGCCTTTGTATCAGGGAAGCTTACTTAATGTTTTGAAAAAGACTGCTCCAGCAGCTCATGAGGGCACAGGACAGACCTACTACTTTTAAGCAGCATTTGTTTTCAAATTTGATTATCTACTACATTTAAAATATCATATTTTTTTGAACTATTCCAGAAGTCCATCTGGTTGCAGTTTCAATTCTATCCGCTGCTGTATTTTCAATTTATACTGACCAAAAAACTAAACTGATCTTTTCCACATTTTGTAAAAGATTTGTGTAACCCACATTCAGCTATTTAGTACTTCAGTTCACACTTTGATGCTGAGCTACACAGCCTGTGTTTATAAGCCTGTGCTTATGCCCACTAACAGACCTTGGGCTTTTATCTCATGCAAATAATTCAGCATTTTAGATACATCCATGATTGTCATCATTCTCAGTAAGAATATGAAACTCTAGGAATTTCCAATATTGCTCCTGGAGGAACCCACACAACATTAGCGTCTTTTCTCTTAACTCATTTATCCCCGTAAAAAACAGTCTCCCTTTTGGCCCATTAACTTGCCAAAATAGTTTCAGACCAGACAAGAAATGCAATCCATTATTTCTGTGATGCAATAGTGCTTTTTTACAGAAAAAGTATTTTACAGAGAAAGTTTCTTGGAGCACAGTATAAGTTAGAACAGCAGACAATTTCTTTCCTCACACCTCCTACCCAGACAAGCGGCCTTTCAGGGTCATGCTGGAAATATCACCTTTAACTGACATTCCCATTTAAAAATGGCTCCCATCTCTGTGTATTTGTGGCATTTCTGCATCTTTCTGTGACATACAAAGAATTTCTGTCAAATTCTGAGAAAAACTGATATGTCTCCATAATGCATACAGAAAGCACATCTTTTTCATAAGGACTTTTTGTTGAGAAGGTGTTTTGTACCCTGGGGGCGTGGGGGTGGGATTTTCACTTATTACTAAACAAGTATAGTTTCTTCATTCAGCCTATGCCAAATGTTTACTCATTGGCTTGTAACTCAAAATATGTCCTCTATTAAAACAACCAGACAATAAAAGAAAGACTTGATTGCCTGAGAATGGTCCCACTTTCAGTGTGTATCAAAGAAACACTGATCTTACACCCAAAACTGTAAAATAACCTCTCCAATCTCCAATCAAATCAGCCTGTAGTATCCCTTCATATCAGTGAAATCAAGGGAGCTTGTGTTGTGCTATATGAAGAAACAATCTAAGGAGAGTTAAAATGAAACAAAACCAATTCAACAACCAATTCAACCTAAAATTTTAAAAATAATTCATCATTTCAAAAGGTACTTAATCTAGGTTGGTACTAGTAAAATGAACTGTATTATGGAAAGTTTTTAAGTGATAGAATTCCAACACATTTTATCTTAAAATAAATGTCCCCTGTATGGTTTTGTCCCAGACCAACAAGAATTATCACAGACAGTTAGTTTCAGGGCATGGTTCAGAATTTAACACATGCAGTTTAGCAATAAGTTGTTTGGATGTGGCCACTCCATACTGCTAATTTTTTAGATTTTGTTAACATGGACATGAGCCATTTTGTGCCAACTGACTCAACAAACAATGCCAAGCATTTTTCAATTTACTGGTATAAATATAACCTCAAAAGACATATGCAGCATTAAGTTCACTGCCACAATGTGCTTCATTATTGAAAATGCAGAGTTAGACATTTTGGAAGAATGGGCCTTCACTCAAACCAGCAGCCTCTTAGAGCATTCTTGACATTGTTTTCAGGTAACACTTAAAACCGCCCTCAAGAGGCTACACAGTTAATCTCTCAGACATTCCTGAGAAAATCTGCCAAAGAGACATGGCTTATTCTTCCTAAAATACCTGCTTCCAAAGAGCTGCTGAACAGAAAAATTAAGGATTTATTCCTGCTAGTGTGGTATGTTTTTTTGCTGTTTTCTAACACCATCATTAGCAGATTCAGTGTTCCAACAGCAGATTTTTGATTACTTGTAACTAGTTAGGAGGTAGAAAAAAACTCATCATTACTAAACTAAATCCAGCATGTTGATAAATAGAAAGAAAAAAACTGCTAACTGATGAAATCTGATGAAAATGCTGGTGGAAATGCAACCACATATAAAAAGACCTGAGTCAGACAGGGTCATCTTCAGAAGACTGCTATATACTTAGACAACAACAGTGTTCTGTAAGTGAATAAAACAACCCGGCTCCACATATTTCAGAAAATCTGTGGTGATGTACACATGGCTCTTCAGTGTTTATTCAGATTTCTATTAGCTTACCCCATTCTTCCATATGCTTTGCTGTACTTTGGATCTATTGCTATGGCACTCTCACAGTCCTTTATTGCTTCCCTGAAGTTGTTGAGCTTACTTTGAGCAGCAGCCCTAAGAGAAAGATGGTAAGGAAATGAAGCTTTGTCAAAAAATCCCAATCAGACTATCAACCAACTAACCAAAAAATGCACAAAAAACCAAAACCAAACCAAACAAACCCAAAACGAAACAACCAAACCCTAAGCCTAGATATTCACATGTTTATGGCTTATTTAATCTTACTGACTTTTCATTCACTATTTATGCTATGTTTAAGTTTCTTTAATGAAATAGGACAAGCAAATGTTATGAGCCAAGTATGTGCCCAAGTGCATTGCTGGACTGCAGTTTTGGAGAACATGCACTCACCTCTGAGGACACAAAGGACAAATAGTTCTAAGGAACTGTCTAAGATCTAGCATATGGCTACACACAAAATAAATCATAAAACCTATTACAAGAAGTGAAACTGTCAAGTAGTAATTCATATAAAATAGCTTTTAAGGAGATGTTGAATTCATGTTTAAGGTGAAATATTTTATACAATTGGTGTTTTCCACCAAGAAGTATAATTTTATAGCCATTCAGAGGAATGCTGTGATTTTTCCCTAATCAGGTTTTTAGAAGTCACCTTAAGCTTGTAGGTAAATCACAGTAACATTTCTCAATAACCTCTGCATTGCTAAATTACAGTTGCATCTCTATCCTGGTGAAATACTAAATGTTGCAGATATTAATACAATAAGATTAAAGACTTGACCAAATTAAAAAGGACATTGAAACACATTAATAATCAAAATGTCACCAGATTGAAAGGTCTCAATCCACTTTCATTTATTCTTCCTTGGTTTAAAAATATTGTAGAAATTACAATATTTTCATTGTATAAAGCATCTCTCTTTTTTATTAAGAATCCTTTTTTCTGTGATTAGCTCCAAGTTGCATGGGTTTTTCTGACTTTGATTAAAATGTCTTCTGAATGGGACTACTTATCTATTTTGGGCTGTTTAACAGTTGTCCCAACTCCACAGATGCCAGTGAAGATTTATAAATAAAAGCTGGGGGCAATGCTTGTTCTCACATGTGTTTGAACAGAAGACATTTTTCCATGTTCACAAGAAGATTTACATGGCTAGTTAAAATTCTGAGGGCATATCAGCCCACTCATTTTTGCACTGCTGTGAATAAAAAGCAATCCCACTGAATCCAGCATGTCCCTATGGCTCCCAAACAAACTTAAGAATAAGGTATATACTTAATGAAATATTCTATCATCCACAAAATTCCAAACACCTCCTGTTCTCTTTTAAATAATTACATACAATACTGTACTGACTGACATCAAGATTCATTTTGGTCTCACAAATGTGGTGTGTGATGCAACACAAAAATTATTTCTGCTCTTGCTAATTACAACTGTGACATTTAAGCCCCTACTGAGGAAACTTCCAGTGATTTGGGGAAGGTTTTCAATCTGGTCTGATATTTCCATTTTATATGGACAGTGACTCGTGATCAGTTTTCACAAGGAATATAGATGATTTACGCTTTTGAACTGCCAACCTAAATGTGTAAAATGTTAGCAAACTGCATAATTTCCTTTCTCTTTAAACTTGCCTTTAAACACTGAATCTTTCATTTGTATTGATTATAAACTAAACTCTGGAGCAATGGATGCAGAGCTTCAAAAACAGTGTAATAGAGTAGGTACAGTTCCACAAGGCCATCCTGACAGCACTTAATATATCTTATATCCTTAAATTAATAATGGAGGCACTCTAGAGATGGGCTCATTCCAGTAGGGCCTAAAATCAAGGCTGCCTTTGCTCTTGGGCTGGTCTTCCAGGCAGTGTTCCACAAGAGCAGACAGCTGTGACTAGGTTGACATGCCCTTCCAAGCTTACCTGCTGCCAAATCACTATGTCTTCTTCATTCATGATGGTAACAGATTAGATAAGAAAACTGTAACAGCAGCATTGTTATTTTTCAACAGGTCACACATGAAAATACTGAGTATTTACAAAATGCTTGAAATCTCCAAAATGGTATTCCTGCATTGATGATTTTTTTTGCCAGAGGTACCTACTACTCGCAGAGGTAGAGAGAGCAGCTGAGTCACTAGAACACCAGAGAAAAAGGCTTTAACTACTCTCAGCAGGCTGGAAATCACAGCCTATGTTTTGATTTAATACAGACAACCGCACACAATACCTGATCTGAAAAGTTGTAAGTAATTTTAAAGCTCATTTTAACTGATATGGAGATGCTGAATGAGCTCACTTTCACTCTAATTTTACAAATCTAACAATCAATTTCTAAATAGTGGGTTTCTAGCCTCACGTTACTTTGATGTACTTCACAATTTATCTTTAAAATAATGTTAACAAAGTCGAGGAATGAAAGGTGTGTATCATTTTGGTTTTACCTGTTGCAGTAATAGACTGCATTGTTTGGATCCAGTTCTATAGCCCTAGTGTAACAATCCACTGCAGCACCATAATTTTCTTCCTTCATATGATTATTACCTGAAATGAATTATAAAAAGCTCTTAAGTAATTAGATGAGACAGTATGTAGTTAGATGAGACAGCTCTGTATGAAAGAAACAGAGCAGCTACCTTATAGCATCTGTATAAGTGAGTTATGACTGCACTTTTTTGAGATACATTCTTTTAAACAGAAAAGTAATGGAAAAATGCAAATAAAAATATCTACTATGTCTGTTTAGTTTATTATGTACATTCCAGTACGTCACAGAAACCTTCCTCTTTTTATCGTGATATTTCAGACTTTACAGCTAGTTTCTGCTGTTAAGGAAAGATCACTTCACTGAGAAGTGTCATTGTAATTTCAGTCCATTCTAATATAGATTTGTCAGTCATAACTATCTTTGCAAGCCCAATACACTATGTTAATTTTTTAATATAATTTTCTTATATGTCTCAACAAGTTGCTTTTAACTATCTAAATAACACAAAAAAAATCAAACAAAAGTAAAATTAATCATGTGAACCTCATTTTTGTGATACTACATAATTAAGTCATTAAGATAATGAAAAGTACTTATTGGGTAAGCAATCAAAAAGGATTCAGAAGTAAAATTTCTCAGCAAGGAAGCTTAGTACTCCTACTCTGTAACAAAATTTCACATTTCATATGTTTTAACTCCAGTGGGAAAAAACCCAGAAACATTTATGTAACTTCTCTATGGACAGAAAATTCTGGACTAAGGTCTTTCAAAGCAAAGACACCTTATGCATTCTTTTGTCCCCAACACGGCAATTCTGGTAGTTTCTGTCTTTCCTGATAACACAGTAGTAAAAAACCCTAGTTCAGACTGCCCCAACTTGTCTGTGGTCCTGCTACTATTAATTTTTGGCCAGCTGGATTCTACAGAAGCCTTGATTTCCTAAAATGTCAAGAAATTGTCAGGAAAATTACAGGCTTCCACTGACATCTTGTATTTCAGCCAGATATTTAGACCTTCTCCTAAAACAAACAAATCAAGGCATAGGTCAATAAGTTACTACTGATGTAGGTAACTGCGTAAGCAAAGGCTGGAAAATTCAGTGCAACAGTTTATCTCTGAGAGAATGCAAGACTGTGGAACAAGTCCTCAGTGCTGGCACTAACTGAAACAACTCTACGTGCATTTATTTCTGAACACAGAGCTTAGTGAACAAAACCGGATTTAAGTAACAAAGTATCATCAAAGTACAAAATCACATCCTCTAATAGTGCTGTACTAGACTGTAATTATAGTAAGCAGACCCTTCCAGTGAGAAGTCAAACAAACTGTACTTGCATGTATACCTTCAAAATACACACAGAATGTAACAATATCTTTCTTGTTTCTAGAGGCCCACTGTTTATGCAGCTTTCCTTTGTTCTAAGGTAAAGATCTGTACACTAAATTATGCTGTCACACAAAAAAGCATTGCAAGTTAGCTGCACCCAGCAAGATTACAGCAGTTAGTGTTCCTTTAAAACAAAAATACCATCAATGACTATCAACATTAGAATTTCTGGTACTGGTCTAAAGATGACCCAGGGTACAAGGCTAAGTTGGAGACAGTATCAGTGCATATCCTTCTTGTTATCTCTCTCTCCAGCTGCAACCTTGCTAAAGGAAAACAGAAAAATAGCTAGATCTACCAAGTCTGCTGAGATAAGGAAAAGCAACTATATTATTCCAATATCATACAAAATTCTTAAGACAAAAGAATTGCACAAAATAGTTATACTTTTGAATGTGTGTCCTCTATACTGAAAATACAACCTATTGTTATAATTATGCTGTGATAATAAAAGACAAATCTCCTTATGATCAGGCCACCATTACACTATACAAACCTGCACATAATCTGTGCTCTTACACATCTTACACTAAGCCAAAGCGTCAAATGATATACAAGGTTAGGTGAGTAAATTCAAGTACTGACTAGTCTGAAGGGTCTATTACCTCCTGGTTACCAAGAAAGAAAATTCAGCTCCCTGATTTTGTTTTGCCATTCACTAGCCAATTTGTACAAATATTAGGGCTGCTTTGAGACAAGAGGAGGAGCAGGCTGGTGGCCACAAAGATAAGAGAAGTTATTCCATTGGTAAGGGCATATGGATAGAAATGAAGAAATCACAGTTACAGAATTATGATATTATTGAAGATACATATCAAATAGACTTCCCCAAATTATCTAATTTATTTCCTAACTCAGGCTAGAAAATACTCATAACTGAAAAGCATGATAGTGGTGATAGATAATATGTGTGTGAACATGTGGAGGATCAAAACAACAGAGAAAGCAGGACACTAAGATTTAATTTTATTATGGGAAATTACCAGAGGCATTTCAAGCAGTTCAGTTGGTCCTTTGTTAAAGTTTAGACCCTTCCAATTTTTTTTCAGTAGAGCTGTGGAATTACTTTGGTAAAACCACACAAAGACTAACACACAGTACACACTAATTTCATTTCCTCAGTCTATTTCACAGACCCTTGTGGACTGAAGGATAGCAAGACCAAAGTCACAGATTTAAAACAGCTATAACATCCACAAACTGCTGACTATTCCTACTGTTCAATAACCATATTGAGACCTAGAGGTATTCTTTACTTTCCATGAGTTGGCAGTAACAGCAAAACAAAAGACAGCATGCACAGCAGGCAGGTTACAACTGACTAACACATTTTTGTGACCTAACCATGTTTGAACTCTCATTCTCAGAATAAAGAGCTAATGAGCAACTCCAACAGTTGGGAAAACTTTCTTTCAGAGCCAGTAGTGGACTGCATTTATTATTACAGATAACCAGTTTTAAGGTAAGAGAGACATGGAATTAATTTTGAAAAACAGTAGGACTTCTTCCACATTATTATGGAAATTTCAAGAGGATTACATCTGCCTTGCAATTAGAAGTTTACTTATTTTTCTTATAAAACTCAGCTACCTGAAAATCTGACAGGTCATAAACAATGGGATTCAGAAAGCATCAATCCATAACCATTCATAAAAGTTATTAGTGCTACATGCTTTTTTCCATTCCCCTCCCCTTCTTTTTGAGGGGAAATAACATGGATTCCTTCTTAGGCAGCATTAGTGACTTCTATGGTACAGCTGCTTTTCCTCACAATAACAGCTGCCAAAAGGAAAATAAACAACTGGCTTGTCTGCAGTTTTTATAAAGCACACAAATAATTTCACATATGTGAAATATTAACCCTAGTAAGTTCACAAGAATTTTTCCACTGGCTTCTGTTGGGTCAGTTTTTTAGCAATGTTTGACATCACATACCCATTTCAATAAAAGCAGAAACTTGTATAACAATTCCTTGCACAAACAGACAGACAATAGCTGTTCATTCTTTAAAGCTCCTGCTACTCAGGGAATGTTTCCAACTTTACATGTTATCCCTTAGATTTTAAGCAATCTCCAGAGCCAGGAAAAGAATAAACATTATTTCCTTTGCTCCTGGATGGAAAAAATCACCCAGCCCTCTAATGACATAGCAGTCACCGTAGAATCTATAAGCTGAAGTTTTTTTGTGGGGTGTGTGGTACCCAGCTGCTATACTATCACTACCCACAATAATGCAAAAATATAATAAATGCATAAGGCAATTTATTTCTATTTTTATTACAAACCTTCATCCTTCAGTTGGTCAGCCTTTACAACGCCTTCTGGTAAAGAACGTGAGAGAGGCAGCATCTCATTCTGTATGGGAAAAAACCCAATATTTTTTTCCTTTAATATATAAGCCCTGATTTTTATCAAAAAAACTTTCAGAAAGAAGTGAGAAGCATCAGCAAACTATGGATGACATCAGGCATTTATCTCTCAGAATTGCAAAATGCTTAAATGAAGAATAAAAAATCTTCAAGTGAGAATGAGGCATCCACTCTTTTTCTATATGGAATTTTCCTTGTCTAGCTGAAATTAATTCCTCCCACTGCCCCCAAAGATTCACATTATACTAGCTTTTATGGAAATGTAGTTTTTTGTCATCTTTTCCTTAAGTTTTCACATCATTTTGACCTATACAGCACTTTAATATTGTGTATACAATATGAAACCTTAGGACACATTGGCAGAGTAACTCTAGAATCTAAATTAAAATTCTTACCTTTTGAATAGAATTTGTGAACATTTCTATCAAATGCTGTGAGGATGCAAGATGAGTATCTTCCAGGGTAATCTTAAACACAGTCTCCAGACACTGAATTGCAACTTAAAGGAAAAAAAATTAATAACATAAGTCACCAGTTTCTCAATAGAAGCATAACTTCACTAATTTATTTATAAAGCTGTGACTCATTTCCTTATTCAGCTAGTAAAAGCAGCTCTTTGGAACATATGAAAAAATAAAGAGAGGCTACCTGATCCCCAGAGATTTAGCTTGCTGAAAAAGATCTAAGATATACACAATCTACATATAGTTTGGGAATTATATTTAAGCCAATTTAAAATTTAATTTCAATTCTTTCAGTTTTTTAAAGTTTTTCCTTTAATATAAAAATATAGTGATTTAACAAAAGCACCACAACTCATAATACAACTATGAATGTCCATGTGTCACATACCCCACCTCAATGCACACAGCTAGCATGTATTTGTGTGCCATAACAGCTGGAAGAAAATGGCTTATCTTTACTGTACAGAAAAAAAGGGAAGATACTTATTACTCTTATCTTTTTTTGGAATAAAATGTATTTATTTGAAGATACTTTATTAATCAAATGCTGTATTAATGACAAAACTTTATCCTATAAAAAACATAGCTGCAATATCCTTTCATGTGTTCTGTGTGTGCAAGGATTAAATGGCCCTCCCAAACCTGCAACAATGCAAATATACTCAACTTAAAAATGAGTATAAACTCATTTAAAGTAAACTTAAAAATGTAGAGCCATATCCTTAGCTGAAGTTTTAAAAAGAAGATCAGTGGCAATCACTATATACAATTCTGTCTATATACATACATAAATATATACATATACACATGCACAATTACAGTACTATTGCAAATGATATAATTATTTTCCCTATAATCTTAAGTCCCTAGTACAATGTTCTTTATTAACATATAAATGTTTTAGACTGAAAACTGAGGAGGAACAAAGAAGGGTCTTTGTAAAGCCTAGCTTGAACAGAAAAAAGGCTGTTTTAACACAGATTATAGACAAGCAGGAGTATCTGAATTCAAATTTAGTATCAGTAAAAGCAGATTCTTAGTATAAGCTTACCCTCAACCAATGTTAGTACAATAAATATAGTTTGAATTATTATTTGCATTACAATGAAACTGAATACTGATTCAAATTTAGAAAAGGAATATTACTGAAGGCTAACAACAGTAAGGCCAGTTTTTATCTTCTATGTCACAGCTAGCAGGAAGGGGGAGAGAAGAAATTTGTAAAACAGATAGTAAAACCTAGAAAATTATACAATAAAAATTTCTTACAAACAGTATAGCATGACACAAAGTTAAAGTTGATAACATGTAACAATGGAATACACTGCTAAATAAGCATACAAGTTGTTCCTATAATCTATAAATCAATTGACGAGGTCCTAAATCACCAAGTAAGAGCTGAGGGATTTGGGTTAAAATCCTTTGTCTCCTGCTATATGAAAAACTTAATTCTTATAAACACAGATTATGCTGAATTTTGAAATATATATAAACCCTTAACAGTAGTTTTTATTACTCTGCCGATTATAATATCAGTGAAATAACACATACCATTTTTCCTTATAAGACTTAATAACATTTAATAGGAAGCCACTTGCAATAGTTTACTTACTAATTTTCCCAACCAGTTTATTTTTAATGAAAGGCACTCCCTTTTCTGAATGCCTCTCATTTGCAGTTTTGCATAAATTCAAAATACAACCCCATCCCTTATCTTTCTCAAGGCATCAAGTTTTGCAAAATGCAGCAGTGTTTATTATCTGTAAACAAAATTATTCTGACTATAATATATTAGTCCTCTGCATTTTCATCAAATAATTAGTTGGTGCTATCAATTCCCATATTTCTCCTTTAAGTGGAAAATGGAATTTATAATCCTTCTATGTATCACAGATATAACATAGGACCTCTTCTAGGATGAATCAATAGGTTAGAATAACCACTGGCTAAATGCAAGTCAACAAAAGAAACCCACACAGAAATAAACATTGCTAAACAGAAACATTTTCAGATCAGAAAATACAACAAGTTGAGACAAGGTCAGTAACTACCCTGTTTTCATGCTACAAAAACATGACGCCAGTAAAGTCAAAGGAGTGGAAACTTGTGTTTTGCCTGAAAGGTTTCTCAGGAGGCCAGACTGCCAGGACCTGGCTATCCCATTTATCAAAGTGAGGCACTGCCAAATGCTGCAAGCTCGATATTATCAGGGCAAGACTTGATGCACCATGTGAGCTATTCACCTGAGATTTTTCCTATGTCTAGTATCAAAGGCCAAAGTTCTCTGTTCTCCCAATTAGCCCTACCATCATCCACCTAGATGGTGGCTGAAGCTTGAAGTGACCACCTTGCAAACTACTTCCCTGCTGAACTGCTGGGGCTCACACAAATACCCACTGTCTGCACCTGGGCTATGCTGGAACAACTCTGTGTCCCCAGTGCCACAAAGCTCCAGGATATTTGCTGTCCAAACACAAGTTTGCATCACCAAGCAGCACAAAGGCATCACAGCCAACATGCAGGCTGAATAATGAGCATTAATTGGGCTGCTGAGGTCCTCTTAGTTCTTGCTGTCATCCTGCTTTATCTTACACATAACCTTAGCCATGTCAAGTATTACATGCATCCACTGCCTTCCTGTTTTGGAAACACTGCCTTAGAGAAATTAGTTGTGGTATATCAATTATAGGAGTAAGAAGAAAATCACAGCCTTGTGCATGTTGTAGAGAGTTTTTGCTTTCATCCCACAGAAATAGGTGCTATAGAAAAGAAGAAAGAGAGAGTGACAGAAAAAAAACCCCAACCTGTAAACAGGAAAGAGAAATAACTGCAATTTAAACACAGTCTAAAATATAACTTGGAAGAAGGGAAGTTTCTAGTTCATACAAAAGAGTTGTCCACTAACCACCAGGGCTCTGTATCACTGCTCCAGATGCAAGAAGAATATATTTCTCTGGTCTACCTTGCAATTACTCTGCTTTCTCAAAATAAGGCATTTTTGTTCATCAAGCAAGTACAAAATTCCTAAAGCAAATTTACACTCTCACTGACATTTCTATATAATTCAAACATCCAGTATGCAGGTTGTCATCGAGTATAAATACATCTTAGACATTTTATAAAGGCTCAGGTTTTTTTTGTGATGTTCTATCTCTTTTTTTGTTGTTTTATGGGAAATGGGAACTGTTTGAATTACTTCTTGGCACATGATACAGTGTTTTGTCTTTTTACAGACACCAAGTAGGTACATAAGGTACCAACAATAACTATCAGTCAATTCTTTTCATCCCTGATGTTCTACCTAACATTAAACACTTCAGTGAGTAAGACTTGGCTATTGCTACTCCACATCCACTAAAGATATTTTGCACAACTAAAATGAGTCTATTTTTCAGAATGCCCGCCTCTTATCCTCTAACACATACCATATGGTACCATGCTTGTGGCAGAGCACAAATCTAAAAATAGGATTTCAGATCTGTATTGAAATGGTAAATTTTGCATTGGCTTTTAAGCACAACTGAGGTTTTGTAATATTTTTTATTTAGAAAACTGATTCTTAAAATCGATTCTTTCAAATACACGTTGGCTAAGGCTGCTATGTTATAAATTTTCAACCATAACCCAGTGATTACCAGTTTCAGTATAAAAACAAAAGTAAATCTCTTCATCTCTCATTACATTTGATTTCCAAAAACATTGTTTTCTTTCATCAGATGATCGTGATTTGACACAGGTTAAATCTGTTGATGCTTTTCAAATGTACAAAATGCTCCAGATTCTGACGTAAAACCAAATCTTTTGGCTTTTATTCCTTTGGGACTATCCTTTGAACATAATGACACAAAGCTTTCTTTCTTGTTTGCTTTTGTGAACAACTACACTGGGCAACCAATAGATAATGGAAGGAAGCACACTCCAGGTTTATCTTTTAATTTATGCCTCTGAGAAACAGGACATGCTTTGCAAAGTCTCTCCATGCCAAAGATTTCACAGAACTCAGTGATCAACTGCACTGCTGGTCCTAGACCTCTCCCTCAAATTCTTCCTCTGGCTGACTGACACAACCAAAGACTGCTTGAAACAGTAGAGATCTTTTTAAAAGGTGCTATGAAAAATTACTGCAGTGTTAAGACTTAAGTCTTCTCTCAGTTCCACATTCTGATACCACCTGACATGAAGGCTCCAGAAATTAGGGAAAAGACTAAGAGCAGTATAAAGGAGAACATCAAATACTACAAGGTTACAAAGACCTGGAGAGTATCTGTCAATAGAGAAATACAGAGAGAATACATCTACAAATGAAGTTGGATGTATAATAGAAGCTATACAATACTGAAAATATTCACTACCACATACTCTTTGGAGGCAGTACTCAAGTGAAAAAGAAATGCAAAGCATTTATCTTATTTTCTTAGGATGTCTTTTTCTTCACAAATAACACAGAATCCTTGAAAGTAGGAAACAATTCTTCTCATAAACCAAAACCAATATAGTAATTGTTTTACTTCCTCTGTAACCACCAGAGCAACTAACAGATAAAAAATGCAGAAAGAGACCAAACATAAAAGAGAGGAAGAAGCAGTAGAAATTTGTGGTACACATACACAAGTCATTACCAGTGTCTGCATTATAGCACTGCTTAACTTAGAATCATAGAATTGTCCAGGTTGGGAAAAGCCTGTGCAACTAATGTGATTTAAAGTACCTGTTGCTCAAATTAAGGCACTACACATTTTATAATACTTTTTAAATAAGAGATGCCTTAAAATTAATAATCTCAGAAACATTAGGATCATGATCTTTTTTGCAGATAATATTTGTTAGCAGTTTCATTTATGACACTTCAGTTACTTTCTGTGATATTATACATAAAGGAATTTAACACCTGTGTAGGTATTACATACATATACACACACATATATGTGTATATATATATATAAATATATGTGAAAGCATCTTTATTGCTTACCTTCCAAGCTTTCTTGTTCATCTGCAGTGAAAGTATCCATCTGACTCTGTTCTCTCAAGAAATGGATGACTGCATAAACCAAGCGCTTGACTGATGACATGTTGAAATTGTTTTCTGTTATGTCTTAAAAACAACAGAATCTCTTATTTCAGAAAAATGAATCCCGACATTATTCCAACCTCCTAGTAACCTCAGTAAGAAGGACCCAAAATACATAAAACCTTATCTTTCACCAGAAAGCCCAATAACACGATGCCCTGAAAAAAGTAGTGAATTTGCACAGATCAGGGAAAACTGCTACAATCATGTAGTCTATCTATCAGCAAGCAAGCACATATTTTCTCCAATTCATTCCTGGAAGAAAAGTTCACCAAGGCTAAAATAATTTAGCAACTTATTTTTCATTTATAGTTTTTTTTTAATGGTTTGCACTTTATTTACATATACATTTGCAAGTAGGAGCACATGCTGAAGTCAAAGCCAATTAAAAAAACACTGATAAATACAGTGATATGAAGAAACACACTTCAGTAGAAGTTGGTTCATGGTATGACTTGGTGTTACCCCTTATAAAAGTTGTTCTTTGGTCTGACACGGTGTTATCCTTTGACAAAAGATGTTCTGTGGTTTGACACACACGATGTTATCTTTCAATATAAGATATTCTATGGTGTGACACACACAGTGTTATCCTTCGATAAAAGGTGTTCTACGGTGTGACATGCACAGTGTTATCCTTCAATAGAAGATGTTCCATGGTGTGACATGGTGTTATCCTTTCATAAAAGGTGTTCTCTGGTGTGACAAGCTATTATCCTTTAATAAAAGGTGTTCTATGTGACACGGTGTTATCCTTTAATAAAAGGTGTTCTCTGGTGTGACAAGCTATTATCCTTTAATAAAAGGTGTTCTATGGTGTGACACGGTGTTATCCTTTAATAAAAGGTGTTCTATGGTGTGACATGGTGCTCTGAGCAGTTTATTGTCACTTTGGACAAAGAAATGGAACACCATGACCTCAGGGCATACTTGTGATTAGTGACACTACTGGCTCAGTCTGATTTCCATTCAGCATCAGCCGGGAGTTATATAACTTAGAGGACAATTTTAGTCACAACTTTTTCAAGTTATTTTTCCTTAAGTCATTTTGATTTAAAAGGGCACAACCATATCCAGTTCTCCAAGCACAGCGAGTTTAAAATATAGCATTAAATTAATAGCAAGATCAGGACCAGCCGCTCTCGCTACGTTATTTTCTCTCCACAACCCGCGAGCAAACCGGTGTGCGGCCAAACCCACTCCAGGCAAATCCCGTCGTGGAGAAGGGGAAAGCCGGGAAGGCCACCGGCTGAGGATGCACAGACACAAGCACTGGGGTCCCCTATCTGCGCCCCACCAGGGACAGCCAGGTCCCACCGGCCGGGGATGCACAGCCGGGGACACTGAAGCCCCCTATCTGCATCCCAGCAGGGACAGCCGGGTACCACCGGGTACCACAGCCAGGGACACGGGGGTCCCCTATCCGCATCCCAGCAGGGACAGCCGGGTCCCTCCGGCCGGGGATGCACAGCCAGGGACACGGGGGTCCCCTATCCGCATCCCAGCAGGGACAGCCGGGTCCCTCCGGCCGGGGATGCGCAGGCGAAGACACGGGGGTCCCCTACCCGCGCCCCACCAGGACAGCCGGGTCCCACGGTCCGGGCCGCGCTCCGGCCCCACGCCCACCTCTCGGTCATTCCCAGGCCCGGGTCCGCTCTCTCGGGCCCCAAGGACAGCTCTGCACCACGGTCTATGGCTCTACATGAAAC
>JANPWX010019802.1:637037-713492 GCA_024734555.1 Trochalopteron elliotii
GTTGTGGGTGAGGGCGGTGGGGGGCAGGGGGCAGGGGCCTCCCGGCCGGGCTGGAAGCCGAGGGAGCCCGGGACCGCCCCGACCGGACAGCCGCGGCTGACGGGAGGTTCCTCGCTCTGGGAGCCGGGCCTGACTCCCGGGCTGAGGGGGGACTGCTGTGGGCGTACGGGGCACATTCCGAGGGCCAGGCGGACTGTGGGGTGGGAAACCTGACTGCCTGTGGGGTTTGCTGCCTCAGCTCCGGGAGCCCTTCCCGCAGCCTGCCCTGCCTGCCATGAGCTTCCTTATGCACGGCTTCCAGGCGGGCAGGGCGGGCGAGGCGAGGCGAGGCGAGGTCTCCTCTTGGTACCCTTTGGACTGAGTCAGGCATTTCTCTCACTGCGAGGGAAATGGGCAGGAACACAATGGATTGAGGGATACGGCTGTGGCAGCGGGGCTCTGCAGCAGCCTGTGCGTGAAGCAAGACCGGCAGTGTGCTCGTAGTAGCTTTAAAAAAAGGTGTGTCACCACTACACGCTGTAGGACAGGTGAGACAGGTACCAGTGTGCTGTCGAAAGGTTTTAAAATAGAGGATTGCTGCTTTTCTCCGTAATGAACACGAGCTCTAAATGGACCCCAGAAAACCGGTGCGATAGAAGGCTTGTAGTCAGTTCTAGGTGAACTAGACATATGAACATAATTGCTTTTATTTTGGCCTCTCAGTATTTCTAAAGGACTACATTTGGGAGGAAGCAGTGAAACAGCAAGAGGGTACATTGTGCTAAAAAGGATGGAGCTGAATTTCAGCATGAAATGAAAAAGATGGTTGCCTCACATGGTCTTTTGAGAAATGATAGTCGTGTACTTACTGCACAAAGTATACAGTTTTTGTACTATTTTGCAGCCTTTGTTCTTGTCAAATTAGGATTGAGGGGTATTAGCAGATAGAAAATTAGAATCAGAATGTTTTCATATGGCTCTTGCTACTGTTGAAAATTAAGTGGTTTATTTTCTGGTGCTAAAGAAAGTGCACATCTATTTTTTCCCCCAAATTTACATTTACATTCCTTTTTTGTACAGTCATTCTCACTGTTCTCATTGACTCTTTGTCTTACAGGTTTTTCCATCAAAAACTAGGAAAAAAGGGTTTTTTTGTTTTTCTTTAGCTAAAAGGTTTAACTTTGGTTGCAGTTTGCATTTCAACAATGAAGACACCTCCTTCTTAAGTAAAAATCAGTAGACTGAGGAACGGTTGCTGCACTTCATTAATTTTATGAAGGTTTTTTTCCTCAAGTCATCATTTCAGTGTGCCCAAATAATTGTTTCATGAAAGACAGTATTCTTGAATGTGTCATAGTGACCTCTTCACTTTCAAAAGTTAAGGAGTTGTTCACAGAAACCTTGAATAAGTTCCGTCCCACCTTCTATTTTTCCTCAGGGCATCTTAACATGAGATAAAAATGACAGTTCTTAGCAAGTGTCAAGTATTATGCCTTACATTAAATAAAATGATATTAAGGTTTGAATCTTTTGGTTAAAATAGTCAGCTTTGCAGAAGGAGGCTTTTTCCAATTATTTTTTTCCCCATTCAGATTCAAAAGATTCAAGGATTTAGATTTAATGCAATAAAATACATGGAAGAAAACCTGACTAGATTAATTAGAAGTCTGTTTACTTTATGAGGATATTCTTATATATGAAAAAAATAAAAGAAGACACACTGATTTAAATAATTTCAGTGTCCTAAAATAATTTTCTTGGATTGGTGAGTTCTGGAGTGTTTCTTTGAAAACTTTCAGAATCAGGTTTTGAGTATGAAAATCCTTGTACATGAGTGAGACAGGTACCAACATATATACTGTAATATATACAGTATAATGTATCAATATAATGAAAGAAAGTGGAAAGGAACTCTGAACATTGTAATTTCTTTCTGAGGAAGAAAACCAGGAAGAAACTGAGGTGAAAAAGCAGAAGGAGGAATGGCACTGTAGGGCAAAGAAATGGGAAAAACTTCCATAGTAATTTTCTTACTTCATACTTATAACAATAGTATACCTGTTTGCTTTCATTGAAGTATCAGGTCCAACACCTCACAAATGGCAAAGGCCAAACAAGGCATTTGGGACATTTTTTTCCTTTCCCTATTACTTGTGGACTGCATAAACTCTTCCGTGTATGGCAGCAGCAATTTTTCCTTTGGTCAAAAGCTATAGCTACCACCTTTCTAACCACAGCAGGCTCCTGAAGAGCAATTTGTCTATTAGACAGATTTTGCAGAACAAAGTTATTTCCTAGACAGGAAAAAAAAAAAAGCTGTTGAGCTGGCAAGCATTTGTGGACTTTATTTGACCCATGGAGCAGCAGTCAGGCCATGGTAAGCAATGTTAATGTGTTTTGAGGACATACCTGTTTTATCATTCTCACTATAAAGCAAGAAATGCCTGGCTTGGTGTCCTGGTTTAGCACAAATTAGGGGAAGGTCTCCAGAAGGAGCCCCCCAGAAAACAAACCTCCACCACCCCTTCCCCCCCCAGCTCTGGGTTTGGGAAGGAATTCCTCGGATGAGAAGTGGAAAAAACCTATTTATTGACAAATAAACAAAGACACTCCCCAACACAAGGGAAAAGAAAAATACTCAAGCAGTTGGTGTGAGGGGAGGGCACAGAGCTTCTGTTTTCAGGCGTCGAGGACCCCCAGATATTCCCAGGTCAGGTCCGGAGCCGGTCCAGTGATCTTCGGGGGGGGCGGGGGGGGGGGGGAGAGAAAGAAAAAAAAGAAAAAAATGAAAGCAGCAAAAACCAGCAAAGGAAAAGAAAAAAAAAACAAGAGCAAAAGCAAAAAAACAAAACCAGCAGAGAAGTAAAGGCAGCAGCAAAGCAAAGCAAAGCAAAGCCTGCAGCCAAGCCGAGCTAGCAGCCAAAAAGCAAAAGCCCAAGTAGCCCCACCACGGCAAACACCCCACCGAGGGGGGGCGGGGGGCAGCTGTCAGACATAACAGTGCAGTACATAGAGATAAAGCTGCACAATTGGGATAGGAGGCACCGTCAACCCAGGACACTTGGGAACATTTCATTAGAATTGTTTGGGTTAGCTCAAAACTTTAACCTTTGTTCAGCAGGAGTCAGGATGAGGTACCTTAGAAAAGATAATGTAAGATAATATGTACATTCAGTATTATTTTTTCAGAACAGTCTAGGAATTAGGGACTTCTAACACAAAACTGGATTTTTCATATGATCTTGAATAGAAATCTGTCCAGTGATATCTTTTCATATTGAAACTGTCTCCTAAAACTCTCTTGCTGGTTGAAAGTCACAGGTTAAAAATTGATCCTTGTTCATTCTCTCCATCCTCTTCATGATTGTTTAGGTCTTTGAAGTACTTCCTTGGTTGTGCTTTGTTTTGTTTTAGTTTGAGGGTTTTTTTGTTGTTGCTGCTGTTTTTTGTGGGGTCTTTTGGTTGGTTTTGGTTGTTATTTTTTGGTCCACCCCAAGGAATCCTGGTCTAGTTGGTATTTGTGCTTTGAGTGGAATCCATTGCTTGATGCACCTGATTGTTTCTAAGTCATTGTTACTTGTAAGTCATCATGACTTGGTAGAACAGAAAAAGGTTTTGGCAAGTGGGAGAACAGAAGACAGGAGGATCTGTTCAGAGGATCAGAAATGCATGTAGTTTGCATGTGCTTCATGCATGCTGTATAATGAATTTCTGTATTTTGTTCTATTCCACCTCTGCTAAATCCTAGCATTTCTTTCTTTGCAGCTGCTTCTTTTGTTGATGTTTCTGTTGAACTGTTTTGTTTCCAGAATGATTAGATGTCTCACAGCTCCTCCTGTGTATGTAAAGTCAGAAGCGTGTGACATTTATTAAGACTGAAATTCACTTTGTTAGTGGTTTTAAACTTTTCTGTGTTGTGACATTCTTTTTCATCTTTTTGTGGTTGCCTTTCATACGCTGCATTATTATAAGTAAAGGACCATTAGTAAATTTTTTCACTTCATTAATCTCAGCTTTTTGTAGATGATGTATAAAGACATGAAAGAATACAGAACCCTGCATTGAACCCTGCAGGACCCACAGGTCACATAGGTCATTCAGAAAAATTAGCAGCCATTTTTAACAGCCTAATATTTAAAAACATTTACCTGCAAGAGGATCTACCTTCTTACCTCACAGCAGCATGCTTTCTTTAGGACCTTTTGGTCAACAGTCTGTGGAAATAAAATAGATTATGTTAACTGAACTATAGATTTGTGAGTCTGAATTTTATTACTGGGCACATGTGTTTTTCATAACATCTCTAACAGATACTTATTATTTCTAGAATGGAACGTTAAATAAGTGAACTTCTTTGCCATATTAATTGTGCTGGAGCAATATTTCACATAACCTGTAACCAGCCTGCAAAGCACAGTGTTACTGAATCACTTGTCACTCAAAAGCCAGAGAAGAAAGCAGGCTTCATTTCCTTTCCTAGTTTGTGGTTTTGAGCAGGCTGTTTGGGATTTTGCAAGCACTGAAATGAACATGGCATGTTCATAATGCACTGTCTTCCCAAGAAGAAGGGAAGATGGATTTGAGATGGTAAGCAAGTAAGAGTAGGTCATCATCTGCTATGAAGACACAGAGCTTTCCAACTAACTAGTGATGGCAAGAGAACATTTCTCATTGCTTTGACTGTATGAGACAAGATTAGCAAGAAATCAATGCATATTTCCCTGGAAGAGGCTGAACTGATTAGCACTGGGTATAAATGAGAGAAAGTATTTACAAACTCTCAGTGTTTTTCCCTGTCCTGCAGTACCAGCTCTTCTTCAGATGGAGTCAACAAGCTGTTTCTCATGCATTAGCTGATTGCATTCAGCTGCTGAGCTATCCTGGGAGTGTTGTTTGCACTAAACAGCCTGTGCTTCACCTGCTATTTGTGCTGTCATGATGGAAATATGATATATGCTTATGCAGCAGCACCTGAGAGAGCTGTAGGACCTTAAAACCATTTTTCCCCGCTATGTTTCCACAGTTCACCTGATATTAGAACAAACAATAAGACAACTTTAATTAATGCCTTGTGCCTCAGACTCAGTATAGTACAATTACTGTCTGCATGCAAGTGTTGTTAAGAATATTCTTTCCTAAGGTACTGCAAGCAAGTTACTTTGTTGGAGGTTTGCTGTGACACACAATGGATGCAGTTCACAGAATCCTGGGAAACCTAAATTAGTAGTACTAGTAATTTGTGGTTTGGGTTTTGGGGGTATATTGGGTTTTTGGTTGGTTGGTTTGTTGGTTGTTGGGTTTTATTCTGTTTCTTTCCCCAGAACATTGGATACCATAATTTTAGAGATCAGACACTGCAGAAACCATACCATAGCATTTCTGTGTGTTCCACTGCAGACTGCTCTGTGGAAATCACCTCCTTATATGAAAGTCAATCAGACCAGTTTCCAAATTCTTTTTGTTTAAAGACTGTTGAAGGGAACTGGCAGGAAGGGGAGAAGAAATAAGTAAGTTGTGTCATGTTCAAGCACACTGGTTTGAGTTCCTATTTGAGGTCTGGGCTTTTTGTTAGCTGCCATGGAACACCTTTTCAGATAGTTTTCTATGTTAATTCTATTGGAAAACCAGTAAACATTTGTTGTCAGATAGTAAGGTCATGTGCACTATGGTAATGAATGTATTGATAAAGATTTTTAAATGTTTGCATGACTTGTAGGTTGTTTTGGCTTGCTCATTTAGATTGAAAGAGCTAAAGGTATAGTTAATGTAGACTCTACAGTGAACTAAGCTGCAGAGCTTAGTTTGTTGGGTTTTTTTCTCTTAAAGGTGTGGTGACAAAATCAAGATTTAGTGTCAAAAGCTGCTAGATTTTCTATTTCTTCAAGTGCAGCTTAAAAAATCAGTTTCTAATGGCAATTATGGAACTTTAAATTAGAAAGTACTAAACATGCTATCCTTTTGCTACAGTAAGATATGTCTGTGCCAAACACAGCTATGGCGCTGAGCCAAATACTTTTCCAAGGAAAATGGAAAATTCCCAGGAATTCATGGCATGTATTCACTGTTCCATATACTGTTTAGAGCCAAACAGATGAGAGGACTGAGAAGTGGAATGGAAAAAGGACTTAATATGTATTTGTCTGGCAGGAATAAGTGATGATTTCTCTTGAAGGTTTATGGTTTAATTTCTTTGGCTAAGCTGAAATAATGTTGCCCTGTGATTAACTTTGAGCCATTTACCTCTTCTGTCTTGGAAATTTTTTTTCCATTCTTGCTTTTACCTTGTGCTACCCAGTTCTTTTATTTTGGTTGGTTTTGTCTTTGCTTTACTGTAAGATACACATTTGGTTCTAATCTGGAGTTTTTTGTCAAAATTGAAAGCACTATGAAAGTATATTTAAAATTCAAGCAAAAGCTAAGAATCTCTAAATAATACAAATATTTTAGCGTGTTAAATTTTTACAAAGCCCATTCTGTGAAACAGACTGACTGTAATGTACCTTATATTAGATACTGCTGGATACTTGTGATTTGGTTTTGAAATCCTTTTTGACTTCATTTAATTTTTTTTCTAAATTCCATTTTGTGTGAGGCTTGACTGTTAAAAACTTCACTTAAACGATGCCTGTCTGCTGTCATTTGTATATGTCTGGTAGCACTTGACTCTGACATCCAGGGAAATGCTGATGTATGGCATATTACTCAAGTACCGAATACCTTGTCCTGGGGCAAACTGTCAGTTTTTATATTGCTTTAATAGGGTGTGTCTCGGTTTTTGTTTTGTTTTTCGTTTTGGTGAGGCCGCTAGGTGGAGTCAAAACATTGAGCCCCCGTGGGTATCGATTTGCAGGTAGTCGGTGGGCACAGTCTTCACGTACACGGTGCTGCTTTCCAGCACGCAGCACTGCTTCCCCTGCAGCCTGGAAGACCAGGAAGCGTTGTTTAGCTAAGATACGCTGTTTCAGAAAAATAGAAAGACAAAAATGTTTCTCTTGAATTTGAACTCCAGCGTTTTTCATACTGTATGTTAGTGATTAAAAAAGTTGTTCATGGCATTAGTTGTGATTTGCAAATCAGCTCTTACTTATAGCCATAAGAATGTCCTCTGAGGGTATACATGACGTCCAGCAAGAAAAAATTAATTGTATTTATTTGTATTAGAGGATTTAAGAACTCAATCACTAAGTTATCTGAATTTGCTCACCCCCCCCCGCCCCCCCTCCATCTTTCTCTTTTTTTAAAATCTTTGTTCCCACCTCACTTTCTGAAGCTGTTATCTCATGTCTTTTGTTGGGAGAAAATATAGTCTTCGCCCCTGCATGAATCCAATATACCCTGATTTTTGTGTGGCTACATGGAACTGTCAAATGTATTTGCAAGTACAATAAATTGATCTGTATATATTTTTCCCAGGAATGTATTAGTTAATTTACTTCATTCTGTAAAATTATACTTGTCATTGTAACTAATACTGTTTAGGTGAAGATTAATTTGAAAACTGAAAGTGCCATTGAAGAGTCTTTGACAGAATTAAAACTATCACTTTGTAATCAGACTTAAATGAGACAGCAGTCTTAAATCCTGACTGTATTATATAATGATTCTCAGTACTAGGAACATGTTGGTTTTTGTCTGTATTTTCTAAAGCTGGTGCTATACCTCCCTGCTGCTTCTTCACAGATTGTGGCTTTCTTGTTTTATATTAATAGTGTTAATGGAACATGCCAACAAAAGGCTGCTTGGCACATATTTCAGTCGTGAAAAATGTTTCTAAGCAAAACCAGAATTACATAAATATTTAATATGTTTGAGACACTGCACGAGTTAAAAATCAAGTCTATAGATTCAATTGCATTGTTTGTCTTTGCAGCAGTTATGTTGGCCACTGTATTGCTGTAATAGAGTATTATAAAGGTTCTTCCCCTTTCTAAAATCAAATCAAATTTATATTTTCCAGAAGCAGCAAGTAATCAAATTGTAGATTTATTGGTAAAAGAAATTACCTGGCATTCTGCAATTATTACAGTCTGCAACTTAGAAGCTTTGCTTTATTCTTTAAAAACCACTTTTAGAAGTAGCTACTAAGTTTTTAAGTGTTATTCAACTTACTCTGCTTTTGATAGAAAATACCATTCTTACTGCTTTTGGGATTGGCAGATTAGCTGTTTTCACCAACTGTGTTTTCACAATAATCTGTGAAAAAAGATGTGTTTGTAATAATCTCTGTTATAAGTGAAAGTCCAAATGAAACCTTGTGTGCCTTTCCTCCTGATAGTCTCCTAGATGGATGAAGCACTGCACAAATGCATGAAATATTTCAATCTGCCCTGTATGTCATTCCCTTGACATTATTAGATACCATAGGACTCACCCCAGAAAAAGGCCAGCACCAGTTGCCAACAGAGGCCAGTTAAATATTTACTGTAAAAATGCAATATAAATGCAGTTGTGTTAATTTTGAAGGACCTCACAGAAGGACAGGGACTGGAAGGGCCTTCGAGATGATCAAATCTAGTCCCATGCTACCTTAGGGAACCAAGTAACAGAATACATTTAATAAGCTGGTCAAGCACCATGTTGTAAATAGAGATGTTTTTACTTGCTGGGACTTGCTGGACATCTCTTTCAGAATCTCACCGTCCTGATGCTTGCAAATATCTGTTACAATTCTAGCTTTCATGTATTCCTGACGAATTTGTTCTATTTTGTTCTTATGCCTGTATTGCCTCAATAGCACTTTTTACTTTAGGACATTTAAATGGTATGCTTAATGACAGCATTCATCTTGAGACTCTCTTTGGTAGACTAAATTCATGATTTCATATGTGTTGCTAGCAGTAGTGCAAATTTAGGTTGCTACTGACACTGTTTACTTCACTGACACTTTGTTTGGGCCAGCACAGCTGTTTCAGAGTCACTCATCAAATGGGTGATGGGACTGATTAGCTGGTAAAATGCTGTAACCCCGGGTGGTTTTGGTTCACTTTATTTTCCACCTATATGCTGTCCTGAATAATTTCTAAGTATGACCCTGGCAACAGTTGTGCTGGTGCCGTTGATGTAGTGAGATACAGGGGCAGAAATGAGCAAGGGAGGGAGGAACACTGACACAACTGTCATAAGGCAGCACTGTTGCTGGATGTGAACCTTGTATTTAACCCATTGTTCAGATAACCTCTAGAGCTCTACACCACACCAGAGAAAACTGTGTGATAGCTGAAACAGTTTGAACAGAACAGTTCAGGCATTAGCAACAGCCTGTGCAAGGCAACATCCTTCCATCTAACTTAAACTGAATCAACTTCTGATTGCTCAGTGCCAGCAGTGATTGGCTGTTCAGTAGTGTTGGTGCTGTTTGCCAAAAGCAAGTCTAAAGTAATATTTGTACCTGCTTGGTTCAGTGTTTGAAGAAAACTCTTTGCTGTTGCATCTGGTTCCTAGCATTATTAGTAGAACCTATATTCCAGCTATGTATCTGGGAAGTTAAAGGGTCCCTCAGTGATACAATTTAATATTTTCTCTCTAATAGGATGACAAATGTAACTGCAGAGTATTTTTGAGCTTCATATTATTTTAGTTACACTCTTTCTTGTTTCTAATTATAATTTTTGATCTTAAAATTTTGCTGTCTGATGCACGTTTGGGTTTTTGGGAATTTGAGTTTTGGGAATTTATTTATTTAGAGTTTTATGTAGATAAATAATTCAGGACACTAAGCCATGAAAGAAATGGCCAGGATTTCACCCGTGCATATATATTTACTTGCACAATTTTTTATTAAGCTGGTGTCAGTTAATTTGGTTCTTAGTAGAGTCTGAGTGACTTGGTAGCAAGGTAGCAATATGTCTGTAAATGATTATTTGAAGAATTATGTGTAGCAACTGATTTTACATGAAATGTTATATTACAGTTTTTGAAGGCCCACCATCTCATTTGGTGATGAAAAAACTTTCTGATTTGTACTGCCTTTTTTGATCTGTATGAATGACTGCATCTTTCTATCAGCAGGAGCAGGCAAGGTATCAGCATTTCAAAACTGGGCAGTTCTGTGTTTTCCTGTTTCTAACAGGTAGTCAACAACTTGCTGGTATTTATGCCTATAATTTATACAGCCCTCAAATTTATAGGTATATTCTTAATTAAACTAGCCAATATACTAAGAAAATCAGGTGGTGTCTTCTTTTAGTATTTAAAAATAGCATTCTCTGGTAATCTGAGACCCTACATTCCAGTTAATGAACTCAGTCCAACTTTAATTATTAATAAATCTTGTTGACAGGCTGAAATTGATGTAATACGTCAGTGCTGTGACTCTTTTAGTGTCTGTTTTGGATGATATGCAATTGATCATCAGTGGCAGGACTGTATTGTCTACATTTCTAGGTGAAGATACTGAATGACCTAAAGCCCTAGGTTCTCTCTAGAAAGAATATCTGCCTAGTATCCTTCACTTTAGCATACTTTCATGTTGCTCAGGCTGTTGTTTTCCTTTGACTCCACTTTACTTTTATTTTGACTTCAGTTTGAAACATTGTGTAGTCTTTCTGATGTTCTTGGGTGTGGGTGGTGTGAGGTAGAGTTCAGAGCCATGAACCTGTTCCTGAGGAGCTTCCCCTTTATCTGCCAAGAGATTTTACCAGACCTGTGCCAGCAGTGTGTGAAAAACTAGACACAGGGCAGTCCACTGAGAATCTGTTCATGATTTAATGAAGTACTGTTCTTTAATGGGTTTGTAGATTCAGGGTGGAGTTCAGCGGATTTTGGGGATGGGGAACTAACACATTCCAAGAATGTTATTACTTAAGCTTTTGCTTTTGTGACAGCAGCTTCGTTTATCCTAAACTTCTATTTGAAATTCAAAGTTTCAGTATTCCAGTGGAGAAGTTACTAAAGCTTTAGTGCCAGAACTCAGTTGGTATCAGAGAAAAGGAACAGAGGTGGAACAAATGTTCTTTATTCATGGTTCATTTTCAAAGTGACATTGTCAGTATTCTGGACATTGATGTTTCTGTATGCCACTAAAGGGAAACGTAAACAACCTGCCTACATTGGAATGGGAAGATTTGAGGAACTGTGGTTACAAGGAAAATAAAGTTTCGACATAAAGCATAGGTAGAAATGTTGTCTTTTGGTTTTGTCTTGCATAAAATAATTTTGCTTAGGCTACTTCTAGAGAAATTCTATTATAGAATTGGAAGACTTTTGTCAAAAAGTTTTGCCTTCCTTCAAACAGAAGCTATGCATGCAGCTGTTCTCAGTTTGTTGGCATTTCACTCTTCTGCATTGTTATTCCTTCGGGCTGCAGTTGGCTGTCTTTTGTGCATGCTCCCTGCATTGTATGCCAAAACCTCTCTGTGCACTAATGCACATACCAGACAGGTTTTACAATAAAATCAATACAGGTGCAATGGCTAGTGTTAGGAGAAAAAGTTATTTAATGTAAAACAGGGTTAAATAAGCATCCCTTTATTAGCAAGATCTCTGTATATATATTTTTGTTATGGTTGAAAATTTTAAGTTGTTATTATTACCATAACAACATGAGTTGCTGTTGTTTTTTAGTTATGTGGCTGAAATAGGAAGACAGAAAGTGAGTCTCTGACAGCCAGGGATCCTCCTATGATAGTAAACACTGCAGGGAGTTTGACTACCTGAATGCAAGCCTAATTTTAAAGAAGCTGAAATATAGTTGATTAGAACTGTAGTTGACAGATCATTAATACATAAATCATAGTAAAGGAATGTACCTCTTCTGGTAAAAGAGTGAAATTGTCTATTTAAAATCAAACAGAATTAAAGGAATAAATTTGGAAGTGAGTAACAACTGGAAGGTTTCCTCCCATGCTGATTATGTGGCAGACATCCTGTATAAATATAAAGTTATTTGCTATAATGAATACAATCAAATGATATTTTTTATGTCTTATTTTGTGCAACTTTGCAGTTCTTGTTCTTTGTCATCAGCAAATCATGGTGTGGGTTTTATTCCTTAATTCAAAAATGTTAGTCTATTTCTGTAGAGTTCCAGTAACTGCAGTGCTGTTTTCCTTAGAAGGTTGGATCATAATTTAATCTGTATGGGTTTGTCAATACCAAAGTTTTTGTCCCAGTTTGCACTTAGTCATACTCTAAATGGAAAAAGTAGAAGACAGATTTATTTAAAAATTAGACCTAATTGATAAAGATAACAGCTCTAAAAAGGACTTCATTCCTCCTCCTAAAAATGTTCTGATGCTGTTTTCTTAATATTTAGTCTTAATGTCTCTTGAACAGAAATCTTGCTATGCAAAGATAATTTTTTTACTTTCAGGTCTGTTGGGCCACAGCTTGTGTTGAGGATGACATTAGGAGCAGAAATTACAAGCCAGCTCAAGGCTTCTTCATACATAGCACCAGGACGAAACCTTTTGAGATGGGACCTGTCACCAGAGGAAATCAGAACAAGAACAGAAGAGCTCATCAGGAAGACAAAGCACGTGTATGACAGTGTCGGGAAGCTGGAAACAGAGCAAGTAACACAGGAAAATACTGTACGGGCTTTGGCAGATATAGAAGTGGAATATGCAGGTCAGCATGTGTTTTCTGTGTTTCTTTGCATAAGGCATTCCACCCTGCACATAAGGAAACATGGAGAAAAAATAGCTGTTGCTTCCAACTTTAATCCCTGCTCTTCTTGTGTAGAATGTGTAGAGGCCTCTCAAGAGTCGTCTGGTCCTAATAATCCTTCAGGATCTCCCAGAGGACTGCAGTAGTCCCCTGTTTTGGTTTTGCATGTGGCGCTCCACACAGTTACATTTCCAACCACGTGCAGCTGTCAGGGGACACTGCAGCAGTGCAGGCTGCAGCCTCTGTGGTATGTGTGGTGCATCACACGTGGTAGAGCAGTGTTTTTTTCAGGCACTGCGGAATCTGACACAAGCTGAATGGAGTAATGGAAATGTTGATAAACTGCCAGTGGAGCAAATGTGATGATGAGGAATTTTTCAATGTGCTATTGAAAGAAGACTTCTCTACTTGCTCCTATGTAAATTGTGGCCTGTGAGGTCTTGAAGAATCCAGGGAAGTGTTGGTTGTGCAGTCACATCTAGATTGTTCTGAGTGAATTATCAAACCATACCAAATACGTGGATGCAGTTTAATGGTCAAACACAGGTCATTCAGTTAATTTGCTAATAATTGTCAGAGGAGATGGGTAAAATACAAACTGCATATTGGATACCTTTGTTGTGAAAAACCTTTCAAATGGTGGCTGTATTACTTATAAAACAGTGGGTGTAATAGATGCCAAATTCTTTTAAATACTCTAAAAAAATCTAGCCACAGAGGTGCTAGAAATAGCCACCTTGGCTTGGAGCAAAATCTTTGACTAGCAAAAAAGCACAGCTGGCATCTCAAATGTAACATTAGGCTGGATTGCACATTACTTAAAATTGCACATCCAGTGAATTGGCTGGAATTTATTCTGGCATACTCAGAAAGACAGTAATCTTCATTCGAAAAGCCTGCTGTCAGATTCCATTTTAGTTGTACCAATGTACCAATATACTGATTTGGTATAATTATTGTAAATCTTTTTGCAAGAAAAATTTACAGAAGGAAAATCTGTGTTTGACTCAGAAAACAGTGGCCATCAGATTTTCAGCATAGCCACGAAGACTTGATGGAAGATGTACTTTTTTCACTACATGCTATTGCAGTAGTGGGTCACATTTAAGCCTTTAATGCTAATCTTCAAAGCTGTGTGTGAAATTATCATGACCTGCTGTGAAACCACAGGAAGTATTACAACAGCAAGACTTCCATAAGAACCTTGGAATTTAAGGCCTATGTGTCCCTTTCACATAAAAGACCTACCCTGGTAACTGCAACTTATTATTGGAAAAGACAGAAATGACAATAGACCTTAAATTTCCCTTGGAAGCTGTCAAAACTCACTTTATAATTTTGAAACATCTTGGCATAAGGGCAGGAGGTGAAGGGGCAAGTTTCCAGTGGAGTTCAAGAAGAATCATATGCCCATAGTTGCATTTCTGAATCTGTCTCGGAGCTCGATAAAATGACTGCCCGTCTCATAAAATTACAAAGCTTTAAATCATCCTAATACATTGTTACTCTGAAATCTGCTTTTGGAAAGGTAGATGGTAGAGACATTGTAATTTGATTTTTAATTAAGCAAATTCATTTCTATTTTAGGATATCTATTCAATGCCTCTATAAGATGTAATATTCCTATAATAGCAAGGATTTACCTAATCTCAAAAGTATATTCTAAAAAAGTAATATTACTCAGCTTCCAATCGGTAGAAGCTCAGAATGCATGGACAGCATCTTCCCTGTTTGCCATGCTGTTTCTCTTTAAACACAGAAGAGTACAGTACATGGGGATTTGACACAGTGCTCATAACAATGTAAAAATAACTTCAGGACAGATGGGCATGTTTGAAAGATTCAGAGCTTCTGACTTTAAATGCTAAAATGGAAGCATCTGTGCCAGCTACAAAAAGTCAGTCTTCACTTACATGACTTCTGGAAGATGAAGCATTTCTAGTGTATTTATATACCATTCAGCTGATTTTGTAGAAGATGATAAGATAATTAGGCTTGGGGTTTAGAAATCTTCTGTAAAATGTTTATTTGTTACAATGGCATGTGGTTTTGTCCTTTCACCTATTCAATTGTGTATTACATGTAATCACTTTATTTGCTGTATGTGTCAAGTTGCTTTGGATACTTTTTTCATATGTCTTTTATAAGTGTCAGAAGAGGGAAAGCTCCTTATCATTAAAGCATGTCTATCATTCTGTGTTTATTGCCTCTTATTTAAACAGTGGAAAGAAGCATGTTGGATTTTCCCCAGCACGTCTCCCCTGACAGAGAGATACGCTTAGCAAGTACAGAAGCTGACAAAAAACTGTCAAATTTTGATGTGGAGATGAGCATGAGAGAAGATGTGTTTCAGAAGATTGTTTATTTACAGGTAAATAACAGTATGTCTGCATAAGTGTGACACGTATCTAAATTTATCTAAAATTAATTGGTATACACAATGCTTTTCAAGATGACTTCGTTTTTCCTCTGTGTCTGTGCCACTCAAATCTTTCCAGTGGGACACTGCTATACAACAGAAACCAGTGTATCATGCTGTTCCTACTCTTTGCCTCTCATATCCAGATCTGTGTATCCTTTTCTCACCATTGCAATAGCTTTGATTTTTGTCTAGTCTTCCAAAGAACTGATACAAGGAATCTAAACTAAAAGAAGGAAACCTATTCGTAAATTTTTTTTTGTTTTCTACTGGCTGAGCTTGTTCCAAGAGGGAAGGAAGAAAAGAAGCAATGTAGCAGTGTACTTACATTGGCTTATACTGCTTTTGAATTTGTGTCCAAAACTCTGCTTTATTGAAAAAGTTGAGAATTTTAGATTTAAAAATTGTTTTAAGTTATGAAGGTTAATGAGAACATATAAATGGGGTTGACCTCTGAAATTACCTCTTTTGATCAGCTAATTATAGACAACTACGTTGTATCCTCTTCTTCATCTGTTTCTTCAGCCTCAAAATAAAACTATGTTAAAAGATGCATTTACTGTTGAACTACCTATTTAGTCTTGAACTAGTTTCTATCCCTTTTGTGTTTCTATTTAGCTTCTCTTTTAATTGAACACCTATAGGTATCTCATATTCTTTGTACTAATCATTTTGTAGCTCAAACAAAAAATATTTGGTTTTGTTCCAATATGTCTGGTGACATTTAGTAATAATTTTCTTGAAAGTGCAATATAAGGATAATGCAAGGAAGGTATCTAATGTGATTACAAAAAAATATATGTTTTTCTATGTTTTATATGTGAGTTTTTCTCTCAACCCCACTGATTTTTAATCTTCTTGTAATGCTCATAAGATATTGGAGCCCAGTTTCTTGGAGTCACCATCTGTGTCTTTTGCAGGCTTCACTGGGAACCAGAATAATGCTTGCAGAACCGTACTAAAGTGCCTTCCATTACCATTGTCTTCTTTTGCTGTGTTTTCCAGGGAAATTTGCAAGTGTTCTCCTCTAGCTGAGTATTCTTGTTACATGTTTGTGGAAGTACATAATAACACAGTTTTGAGTATGTGCTGTTGTGTGTTGGCAGATAGTGCCTTGTGTTGATTCTTTCCCCTCTGTACTTTATGTTGATTTTTTTCTTCTTCTCCTGCTCTGTTGCTAGTAATTAAATGGCTTGATCTGTATGTATTATCTACTGTGATTTTCCCCACCCTCCACTATAGAATACATAGATACATTGAGAACTAATCTAATATATCTGTGTATCTATCTAGTCTTAATTTATAGGGCTATCTGACAGTAGGTAGGGAAAACTGATGGCTGCTTTTCACTGCTATTACTTTCTTAATTTTTTTTTTCAGTTAGTGTTTCTCTATTTCATTTTCCTTTGCAGTGGTCTTTGATCTTTATAACAGAATTTTTGCTTAAGCCTCCATTTAAGTTTTTTAGAAATTTTTCTTAACTGCAGCATGCAAGCGTGTTTTAGTATAAATTTGACAGAGATGCAACTTCTGAGTATATATCCACTTCTAATAACTGTGAAGGTAGTAAGAGTTTTGCTCTCAAACAAACATGAAATTTCCAGTAGTGCCAGACTGGTCAAATATTGCTATTTCCAAATCATAAAGTTCTTGTTAATTTTTACCTAAATTTTTACTGCCTTCTCCTGTTAGAAACTCTCAGTTTTCAAAAAGTCAGGCTTCAGGAACACATGAAAAAAGAACTTCCACAAACAGAATTCAGATTTTGGCTGAAATTATTTTGCCAGTTCAAAAAAGCAGTAAACAGTTGGATTAAATCAGGTTTTTTGTGGCCTCACTGCAGATTTAATAATTCAGGGAGATTAATTCAGTTTTATGATCCTTCATGGGGCCAGATGAAAATGGGGTGATGAGAATGAGGGCCCTCACACTTCCAATGTTATTTATAACACAGCATACTGGGAGGACCAAATCTGCTTGACCTCAGTGACATGTGGAATGTTTTATCTCCCCTTAATGGGGACTAAACTTTTCCAACTTAATAACAGTACTCCTTCAAAATTATGTTTAATTGAAGAGCTGTTGATAGAGAATGATTGAGGTTTTCCCATTTAATTTAAGAAGATATTAAAATAATGTAGTCACTTTCTTTTCCCCACACATTAGGGGGAAAATTTTCTGCATAAAATTATGTTGTTCAATATGTTCCATATTTTATTCTTTGAAAAACTTGTATTTTGAGGATTGAAACTTGGAATAAAGCTGAATTTGGTAGTGAAACTATCATTTTAAATTTTGTTACTCCTAACATGCACATGCTGACTAGTAGAGGCATGCTTAAGAATGTTGCCAGTCTTCTCCACCCACATGCCCTCAGGAAACAGCCTGATGTAAAGAGATGCTTCAGGTTTTGTTCATGGAATTCTAAGCAGGTTTTGTTTCTTACTCTGAAAGTTTCTTCCTGGAATAAAGTAGCAAGGTTCTCCAAAACAAGTATGAAATGGTATGTAAAATAATCAACCACAACAATTCTTAAAGTTCTAGAAAGTTCCAAAATTTAATATGTATAGTGTGATGATCAAGGTGATTGTCCTTGTGCATCCCTTCCAACTCAGAATTTTTTGTGATACTGTTTTATTTTTGTCACTGATAGCTTGGTTCTGGAGAAGACAAATGTGCTCAAATTGTATGCCATCTGATATTCTTAAGTGACACTTCTAATCTTCTGGGTTTTTTTTCAATCCCTCTGACTTTTAGGGTACAGTGTTATCTTATAGCACTGATTTTCTTCAACTGTGTAAAAGAAAGCTATCTCTACAGAAGAAGATTAAGTGCACTGTAGACTGAAGTGTTCTGTAAAATTAAGTGTACTGTAAACTGAAAGGGCTTGTCATTATGACAGCATGTAAATGTGCTGAGACACATGGTAAAAGAATTATTTTTAAAACATTCTACATGAATGTAAGAATACTATTGTGTAAGGTAACTGCTTTGGGGAAGTTCTTCACATTAAAATCCAGAATGTTCCCTTTTTTAATATGACTGTGTTCTAAAGAACAACTCTGTTCAAATCCTTCTAATGCTTGGTATGGTTCTTACAATGTGTTAAAAATTCAATTATTCTCTACTGTCATTTCAGCAAACCTGTGATCTTGGAAATTTAAAGCCTGAAACAAGGCGGTATCTAGAGAAATCTGTTCAAGTGGGGAGAAGAAACGGACTCCATCTTCCTAAAGAAGTGCAGAAAGTAAGTATGAACTATTTGTTTATAAAGCAAAGGTTACAGACTGTTGAAGGGATAAATTTATGGTTGTTTAGCTGCACTAAGCATATATTTGAACTTTATTTGGACCAGCTGAATTACTGCTATCATCTTAACTGTTCTTACTTCCAGATCCATCCTTTAAACTTCAGTCACATGAAGGCTTTTAAACTGCTCTGATAGACAACCATGATACAAAGTAGATAGTGGTGGTCTGCATCACCTTGTAGCCTTGAGACTAAAAGAAGCCCAGCTGAAAAGGTTTTATTATATATTACAATTATGGAGAATGCCTAAATTAGATTCCTGGGAAAGAGACCTCTCAAAAAAATGTTGCTAGTGAGCCTGCATTTCTATTCAGAAGTACGTACAACTGTTGCAAATACACAGCTACAGTAGTTTCAGCTAATTGACACTGTAAAATGTGTCCAAGATTTTAGCATTCCACCTGAAAAAAAATCAAAGTAGGTTAGAGGAGAAAACAAGCTCTGAGAATTTTTCTTCATCAAGGGAGAACTGACTTAGCAATTGTCACTTCAGAAAATCAGGAGGTAAAATTGTCAGTATCTGAGATGCTGTGGCATCCCACCTTTAATGGGAAGGGACCACCCAAGATTCATAGAGATGCTTGTAGTTGAAAGGAGCACCAAAATCAGAGGGTCTGCAAAAGCTTACAAACTTTTATTAGTGCATCTACATACTTGGTGTGGAAATTGGTACATTAGTCCCTGACCTAGCATAAGCACATGGGAGTGGGTTTTGGATAAAAGGGATACAGTGAAAGGGAAAAGACAGAGAGATTAATTAAAGAGGGGAAGAGAGAAAAAGAACGGGAGAAAGAGAGATCACCATTCATGCCTCCAGGATCAATGGCTAGGTGTCCAGAGTCCTGGGGGCACTGCCTGGGCATGGGCTAGGGTACTGGTTTATAGATAAGCCAACAGACTGTTATTGCCAGCAGTCCTTGGCTGCTGTTACCTACAGTCCTTGGCTGGTGCCACAGCCACCCTGCTATTGGTGTTTGAGACAAACACACTAGCCCTTATCTTGTGGGATTCTACAGATGCCAACATAGTTATCTTCAAATTCTGAGTGATATTTCTGACTATATTATGACCTTTATTTCAGACGGTTGAATAGACTTAACCCTTTGTAGAAAATAATCAATCTTCATCCACATCCTTCTGCTAGTGAGAGCAGTGTGATGTGTATTTTCATGTAATTGATGCCTCTAAAGGTATTTTGAAATTCCTCAGGGGATAATAGTTGAATTATATTTAGTTTTTTATTCGGTGTGCATTCTCGTGCTGGTAATTACTACGTTTATTTGAACTTGACAATAACATATAGAAACTTGCTGTGAGATGTATTAGAAAATGTTTCAGAAATATGACTATTGGTGTTTTAAAATAGGTTTTGGAATGGCTTTGTGCTGTGAGAGCAGCCTCTTCTTTCTGTCATACCATACCTGTAATTCCAAAAGAGTGGTTTTGAGTTGGTTGCATGCTTTTTTACTCCCTTCATTCTCATTGATTTCAGTGGATATTTTTACACTTAAAATTGTAATTTAGCTGTTCAAATAAAAGAAAATAATTGAGTGCTAGCACATGAAACAGTTCAGTGAATGTGTTTAATCTCTTTAGTCCTCCCTAAGCTGAGTTTAAACTGTTGGAGCTATAGCCCTTGGCCACGATACTGCTCAGGACCAAAAGAAACATAAAAGGAAGACTGACAGGGTGTGACGTATGATGCTACCTGCAGTGTGTTATTGCTCAGTCCTAGTATTTACTGTTGGTTAGTAGAGAACCTATCTGAAAAAAATGAAGTGTTATTCATGTGGAGGATAAAAATTGCCAACTTTGATTTTTGTTTCTCCACTAAGTTCAGTTTATACCCAATACAGGAAATAAAGACAGCAAAGAAAAAATTGAATGAGCTGTGTATAGACTTCAACAAAAACCTGAATGAGGAAAATACATTTCTTGTATTTTCTAAGGAAGAACTTGGTGAGTAGGATGCTTGTTGTTTCTGTTTTTCCAACATTCCAGTTTTATTGGAGTAACTGGTTTTTGCCCCGTGTGTGATTTTTAGATCAAGTAAAATTCTGACTCTTTCCAAGTCTTTTCTCTTTCTTTTTTAGTCCTTCTCCAGAATCAATTCAGAGAACACCTGCAATTATCTTTTGGAGGTGTTCATGATGTCCTCATACATTTGTGCTTCCTGAAATTTTTGCCTTGCATCAAGTTAAAATGTTGGTCATACTCCCTTTAGCATAACTTTACTCTGTTCCCATTCTCAGTTATCATCAAGCAATTCCCTGTGTAATTATTGGAAAAGCTTTTCTAGTCCTGCAATAAAGTTTAACTAATTCAGTAATTTAAACCAAGCTAGAGATTCAGAAAATTTGGGGATTCATTATCTGAAGGGCATCACATAAAATGTGTTCTAATAACAGAGACTTTTTTATGTTATGCAGTTTTTATCTGGTGGCCTTACATGTATTTCTCTTTTGCTCTCAGGTGTTTCCAAATTTTGTTTTGCTTGGTAGAATTTGAAGAAGTTTTAGCAAATAGATGTAAAAAGGGAGGTATACTTCTGTGGAGATTTCTGATGTCAAAGTAGATTGCAGCAGAACAAATGCAACAGTCTCACAAAAATGGGGGGAATAGATAGTTTTGGTAAACACTGTTTATTAAATTGTATTCTATAGATGGCCTTCCTGATGACTTTATCAACACTTTAGAGAAGACTGAGAAAGACAAATATAAAATTACCTTAAAGTATCCCCACTATTTTCCTGTTATGAAGAAGTGCTGCATTTCAGAAACCAGGAGAAAAATGGAATCTGCCTTTAACTCGAGATGCAAAGAGGTATGTTGTGTACTGGCTGTTCTACAGTGCAGTGACAGAGCTGAAAAAGGGAGCTAGACATTCAAATGCTATGTTTGAATTTTGCACATTGTAGAGTATTTTGAAACCAAAGCTTATCAGTGCAATCTTTAACAGTGCCTTGTTCCAATTTATTCTGATGTCCTGAGACCTTAGAAGTTGACAATCTGCCTCTGTGTGTATTTGTATGTATCTTAATATTTAAGTGTTTCTGTTAATAGAAGTGGGATTTTAATCTTCTGTGAAATTTCCCTACAGTGTTCTACAGATGCTTATTGACACTTTGCTGACAGAAAAGGATGTCTGACTGTGGCTTCTGTACTCCTTTGGGATTCTTTGGAATAGAGAGGGGTTATTTAAGAACAGGTTTTAATTATAAATACAGATGATTAAATGTGAAGTTAACAGATTGCATATGTGCACATCTAGACAGGTACAAAATAAGAAGCATTGAGAGGTAGAGCATATGTCATTCAGACAATTGTACCAACCATACATTAGGGAAAAATAGCAGAGCTGAGCTTTTGTGCTTGAAATGCTTGGAAATGTGATGAGCACAAGATAAGATAAAACGGCACCAGGAGCTGAACACTTTGCAAGTCAACACACATAAAGATACTTTGTTATAAAACCGTGTGACAATCTTTGAATCTAGTGTTTATTCTTTTTTGCCCCGATAAATCTCACTTTTCCAGAACCAGAGGTTTACACAGTTACATTTTCAGGTTCTGGAGGATTCTTCAACACATTTAGGTCAAGGTCTGGGGTCTTCTGTTTCAGATCTTTCTCTGACTGCTATTGTTAGTGTGGCAGAAGAGGAAAATTTGCAAACCAGCTTTGAATGTTGGCACAATAGATTAGCAATCTGTCTTCATCACTAACAAGCAATTAACCCTGCTGTCAGTAATCTTCTTACTGTCTTTCACTTGTAAGTGATTGATAAAGAAAATATACTCTTCACAACCTAAAAGAAAATGGTGTCTATTTTGATTAATAAAAAATAGATAGGTTGTTATAATGAGGAGCATAATGCATGAAGTCAACTAGAAAACCAGCTACCTGCAAACACTGAGAAAAAATATTCCAAGAATCTAGCTAAACTTAGGATATTTTATATTTTAATCTGAAAGTGTTTAATCTGAAATATTTTCTATTTCATAAGATTGCAGATATTATTGAGATAATTGTTTTGTTAACCTGTGTTTTCTGGTTTCATTTTTACAAATTTGCCTGCTTTCTTTTTTAGGAGAACACAAAAATTCTGCAGCAGTTGCTCCCACTAAGGGCAAAAGTAGCAGAGCTTCTTGGTTATAATACACATGCAAACTTTGTCCTGGAGGTAAACACTGCAAAGAGCACAGATAACGTAACAACCTTCTTAGGTTTGTTCACATTTATAAGCAATCCTTGTATATTTAAGGCAGTAACATGTCCCCTCAACCAAGATCAATTTAAATACGTAACTGGGTCACAGTGTCTATGAGGTTTAGCAGTAAAGGAACTCTGCTGCCTCTGTTCTGGCATATGTATTTTTTAGATCATAGCTGTGCAAATAAAGTTGGTCCAAATCAGAAGCACATTCTGAGAATAACTGCTTTGTGACAGCCAGTATAAGCAAGTGGATAAGGCATTCTCTGGCCCAAAATGCAGTTACCCTAATTTAGAACCGGAGTAACATGTGGAGCTTGAGCAATTTTATCAGTTCAAGAGGTTGCATCAGAATTGCAGCTTTTTGTTCCCAATTCTTTATGCATCTGTAGCCTTGGTGTCTTTTTCTGATACAGCTGCATTAAGTATAACAAAAGTTTACTGTATCAGAAGATGCAACTTTCATGAGCTGAATTTAAAAATTATATCTAGAGTGATGGATTAAATCTGGAATTCAAAAGCCCTGTAATGGAATTTGTTCTGGAAACAGAGGTATCTTGGAAATTTTAAACACAGCAGTTTGTGAATGAATTTAGAGTCATCCTGTTGATGTCAGTGGACTCTTGGATGACCTCTGCTTTCTGGTAGCTCCACTGAATACTGTGTGTTCCTTTATTGTTGTGTCCTAACACCACTTAGGAGTGTATGTTGATGTATCATATGAGTGAGTAATCCCCCCCCCCAATAAATTAGTACAAAAATAAATTATGTTTGCTGGTAGTGGGGGTTTTGTGTTTATGCTTCAATAAAGAGGTTCAAATGCTCTTTCTAAACCCATAATTCTGTTGCATTTCTCCTGAAATGCTCCTTCGTGAGATCAGATCCATATTTGGCAATATCAATTTTCAGTGTACTTGGCAATTAATGAATACTTGCTTTTGATTTATTATTAAATGTTAGGGCTTTTAAGCGTACTTGAAGTTGTGGACTATTTCTGTCCATTATATTATGCTAATACTGTGTTTTTTCATTTATTTTGAAGCTGACACACGTTAGTTAGCAGGTTTTTTTTACAGTATGAGATCAGATACTTCTCCATTCATAAATATCATGTTTCATGGTAATTCTCACAGGGGGAGAATATACATCAAATTAATTGTCACTTTTCATTTAGTTCTTTTGATTTATCCTCAGCTACAAGCATGACAGTGTGTTTTGCTCTACTTTGTTCCTATCTATTCATGTTTTAAATCAAATGTTCATTAGTTGATCTTACATGTAGGAAGAAGAGTATTCTCTCTGATGACATATTATGAATTTTGCACAGTAAAAGCTGCAAGCAGTATTTCAATCATATAAATGCATTAAGTGTGTTACAGCCTTCCTAGAAACAGGAGCGGCAATTCCTAAATTTTGCACTCTAGGTATCAACAATGAATATTAATGTGAATTCTTAATGAAGAAAAAACTTTCTGATAAACCAGAAATACTTGCAAGAGAATAAGTACAGAATGTACTGTATGGAACAGTCAGTAAGCTTAAATATTTTATATTAGATATGTCTGCTTCATAGTGCTATGATGCCTTCTTGTCCTAGGAAAGTATATTTGGAAAAATTTGTATCATAGACTGTCATATCTAGAAGCTTTGCTAGTGTAGAAGCCAGCCATCCTTTAGGCAAGAATTCTTGGATCTCATGGGTTTTTTTATAAGACTTTAGCTAGAAGTATTGAATTTTGTGTTGCAGTTCCTTCCAGTGACTAGCAGTAGTTGTAGTCTTTCTCTGTTGCTAAGTAATGTATGAGGAGTACTGAGATTACATGAGATAAAATCAAAGGATTCAAGCATAGGGATCTAGTGTTACTTTTCATTTATGATGTCTTGGAAAAAATCTAAATTTACCAAAAAGCCTTCACACCACTCTTAGGCCTATATGGAATATTGTATAATTTATAGCATGCCTGCAATTAAGACTTCTTAGGTCAAGAAAATAGATGTTGCTTGCTGTTGGTGAATGAATGGAAAACACCCACTTCTGGACTATGTGCTTGAAGTGTTCAGTGTATTTTATAGGAATAGATTAGGAGCATGGAAGTTGACTCCAAGGCTATCTTTCTTTCAGATGATTTGAGTAAAAAGCTAAAGCCTTTGGTTGAGGAAGAAAGACAATTCATTCTAGATCTGAAGAAGAAGGAATGTAAAGAAAGAAACTTTGATTATGATGGAAGAATCAATGCATGGGATCTTCATTATTATATGAGCAAAACTGAAGAGCTGAAGTACTCCATAGATCAAGAAAAACTGAAGGAATACTTCCCAATTGAGGCTGTTACAGAAGGTTTACTGAGTATTTACCAGAAGCTGCTGGGACTTGAATTTGAGCAAATAGAAAGTGCTCATGTTTGGCACGACAGTGTTACCCTTTATACAGTAAAGGATAAATCAACAGGAGAAATGCTAGGGCAGTTCTATTTGGATCTTTACCCCAGGTAATGACTTAGTGTTTTGCTTACATGTTTAAAAGGGAATTTGTCTTAATGGGTTGCTGCTTGTTTAGTTAAAATTAAATCATTTGGAAGTAAATATGTGTTCCATTGACAAGATCAATACTGTGTTCATTAAGTTGTCATCTGGACTGTGTTCAGATTGTTTTAATTTTTTTTTCAAGTACTTCCATATTTTTTTACTTATATTCATTTTATGAAGCATTGCTACTTCGTTCATATTTTTGGTACTACTTCTCTCTAGTCAGTTGTCTGTAATTTTTTGCATCTATGAACTTTTCTCCTTCCTAGCTTACTACTGGGTCTTAATTTTCATTTCTGTTTAAGTGTTACTGCTGCATGCTCAGATCAATTACATTTCTGTCTGCTAAGAGTTCCTAGTTTCTCCCAGCTCCTCTTTACACTTTATGTGTATTTTCTACCCTGCTGTCCAGACTTCTAAATCAAATAGATCAATATTAAGAATAGATTCCTGTTGAGCACACATTCAGATTTATTTCCATGTTGATCTCTGTAGCTCTCCAGCTGTCTTTGTAGCTCTTTACAGTATCATCTGTGTTTTGTCAAAGATTAGGAGACTAGACTGGTTTGACAGGATTTAGTTTGAGCTAGTCCTTTTTCGCTATTTGTCGCTGTTTTTTTCTTTGCTTTGGTGTAGGGTTTTTTAGATTAGTATTTAGCATTTTATAAATTTGCTGACATTCTTTCTTAATGTAAGTTGATTTAAGGGTTTCTGGCCTAAGAAAATTAGGTTACTCAATATTTATAGTAGTACATAAATAGTTTTTTTTACAGTAACCTACCTATCTCCTTCACCTGTTCACCTGCTTCCACCTTTATTTATATTGTGTGAATTGCTGAAGGTATGTGTCAGTAAGACTCCTCTGACTTAATCTGAGAAGTTAACTGAATAGCTTATGGCAAAAAATTCAAAATAGTTTTTCTTTAAACTCTTGCATTACAGTAAAAAAGTAGTGTAATGTAGTCTTTTGTCTTCTGTAACAAAAAAAAATTGCATCAGAGAACAGAACCCAGTTCTTCCTGTTGCAGTAGCAATTTAAAACACAGCTGGCATCTGAAGTATTTATACTTTCAGCATTTCAGTGAAAAACGGGATCTTGTAAATGGTGCTGGGAATCTTGAAATGTTGTGATTTTAGTATGAGAGTAGAAGGGGCTTTTTTCCCCCTTGTACTCTTAACTTATTGAGTCTTAGAAGTCATGAAAATATGTACATTTTTTGTGTAAAACTTTGTGTAGAGACACTGACGTTTGTCCCTGTTCTTGAATAGGCTTCACCATTCTGGTGAGCAGGCTTGTGGTTTGAAGATAGTGTCTGACATGTTTTCTTACACAGAGAGGGAAAGTATGGGCATGCAGCCTGCTTTGGTCTACAACCTGGCTGTCTCCTCTCTGATGGCAGCAGACTGATGTCTGTGGCTGCTCTGGTGACCAACTTCACAAAGCCGGTGTCGGACCGTCCATCGCTGCTGCGACACGATGAAGTCAAGACTTACTTCCATGAATTCGGTCACGTAATGCATCAGATATGTGCACAGGTTAGTGATGTTTCTACTCCAGTATAAGACTTTTATTTCTTTCTCCGCTATCTCAAAGCAAGTTACAGTTCCGTTTTGGTGGTTTCTAATTTTAGTAAAGCACGTATCCAGGGTTCTGGTTATTTTTTTGAAGCATCAGGTTGTTTTTTGTTTTAATATTTATTTAAAACTGAAGCAATTATGAAGCAATTATCTCACCTTCTTATGAGAAAACATTTTTGTAGGAACCTGTACGTTTGTATTTGCATCATGCAGGAGTCTATTCACGCATCACAGGTACAGATAAAGTGAAAAAGATCCTCAGTCATGGCGTTGTTCAGACAGGTCTTTATTACTTCTAGTTTCCTAGAGGTATGGTATTAGAAACCAGGTATGAGAAACAAAAAAAGATTGATATACCTAGGAATGAAAATAATTTATGAAGCTAGATGACCTCCAGCATTTTGGCATTTAGTACTGTTGAGACCTATCACTTTTGACATCACAAGCATAAAACAGGTCTTGCATAAACTATTTTATTTTTTCCTATCTGACAGGTTAGGTCTATTGCAGTGACCAGAAAGAACTGAAGGTAGTTTCAGATTTTCCAACGAGGTACCAATAAAGTTGTAAAATTTCTGTTTTCATTTTTACTTACATGTAAAATTGATACTGCTAGATGATAAATTTATTATTAGCCTAATGAAAATTTTATATTTCAGAAAGAGGTGGCGTCAGTATTCATGCACCAAAAAATCCACATAGTTATCTACAAATTTAGATTTTGTGGACCACTTCCTTCATCTTCTGTATAAATACAAAATAATAAAGTCAAGAAAAAATGACCCACATTAGATTTTAATTCTTTGCCACGATCCTAGAGACTGGGACTGCAGAATAAAGAAACAACATCATCACAGAAATCCATATATTAAATCCAGAGTTAATTAGTAGGTAGACTTGCTTAGATATTTTTTGAATCATCTTAAAGGTAAAAATACAATCATTATTTTATCATCTTCACCCTGTCATAGGTTCTTCCGATACCAAAAACTGAGGAATAAAACCTAGGCAATATAGAAGGTATTTATAAGTGTAACACATTTGGCACTGTATAAAAACAGTACAAAACTGACTGCAACATTTTGACAGCCACTCAGGATGTGCCTCAGTGTTTTGGAGTTCTTTCAGGGCAGCCAAAGCCAACAATTCCAATGCATATGTACTTGAGTTGCTTGGGAATTGCAGACAGATCAGAGGCCTCTGTTCCAGTTGTCTCTTGCACTGCTCTGGTCTTTTCTGTGTGCCCAGCTGCCACTTCTCCTGTATTGTACATAAATAGCTATTTGCATGTGTGCAAACTTGCTAGTCTCACGTAAGAACATCCTGTCCTCTGGAATTCATGTGTATACAGCACAGCCTTGTTTCATGGGATGATTTGTTTAAGCATGTTAAGACTTGACAGTTAAATGCTATTGCAAGGGTGAGACTTTCACTGGATTTGTGAGCTGCTGGTAAAAGTCTGATACTTTGTGTAATGTACTGGAAAAGTGAGTGTACAGTTGGAGAGTGAGATCAAGGCAGGGAGGGAATTTGTTCATGTTGTTCAGGAAGGAGAGCTCTTGAAGGAGAGCACTTGTACCAAAATGTCATGATGGTTTTTGTTAGTGTGGTGCACTTGGGTATGGGTAAATGAAGATATCTGAAGGTCACTTGTTTTTTGCTCTTGCCACTTCTGTCACTATTTCTTCCCTGAAGCTGGTGCTTCCTAGCTTTTCTTCAGAGCTGCTATTCAGTAAAGACAGTAAGAAGGGCCAGTCTACAGCTATGGATTTGAGCAGCCTGCAAGAGTAGACAAAAGTTTTCTGCTTTTGTGTTGCTCTTCTGAAGGCATGAGAGGAAGATGCATGCATGTGACACAGATGTCAGTTCGAGGTTATGTCCTGTATTATACATGCTTTTTTTGGTAACCCTGCAAGAAACTAAGTTCAAAAGCCTCTAATCCTGTAAGGATCTATTTCCCAGTGGAGGATAGACTGTAAGAATATCAGCAGCTCTTAGAGAGGACAGCCGAAAATTCTTTTTCTTTTAGCGCTTAAAATGTTTTGTTAGTATGTTGATGAGGAGGAAAAAGAAAAAAATGGGCTGGCAAGAGGAGGTAGACTTATTATAAGACAAGGGTCTGGAGCAGCAGTCCTGTGAGGAGTGGCTGAGGGATCTGGGGGTATTTAGCCTGGAGAAAAGGAGGCTTGGGGAGACTTTATGCTGTTTAAACCTTCACCAATGATGTGGATGAGGGGACCAAGTATACCCTCAGTAAGTTCATGTATAAGACTAAAGTTCAGTGGAACTGCTGATCTGCTGGAAGGCAGGAAGGCTCTGCAGAGGGATCTGGACAGGCTGGATCATGAGCTGAGACTTTATTGCTTTTTACAACTGCCTGAAAAGAGGCTGTAGTCAGATGGGAGACCAGCTTCTTCTTCCAGGCAATCAATGAGAGGACAAGTGGAAATGTTTTAAGTTGCACCTGGGAAGCTTTAGATTGGATATTAGTAAATTTTTTTTTTCTCTGAAAGAGTTGTAAATCTTTGAAATGGCCTACCCAGGGAAATGGTGGAGTCAACATCCCTGGAAGCATTCAAAAAATGTATGGATATGGTACTTGAAAGTGAAGGGTTAACAACTTAATGGTGAATATGGTGGTGATCTGTGTTCATGGTTGTACTTGATGACCTTAAAAGTATTTTCCAACTTTTATGATGCTACGATTCTATGAGACCAACTAATTTTTGTGTATTTGAACAACTGTCTTTCAGAGATGACTTAGAAATATTTGGAACTGGAGTATATTTTAATGAAGATTCTTAACTGTACAAAATTTTCTTCAAAATTGGTATTGGTGGAGCTTTTTAAACATGAAGTTATTGCTGATACTAAAAGTAAAAAAAAATCTAATGTGCTTGGCTTTCAGAAGATTCTTTTATCAAAGTGTCAGATTTGAAAACTTCATAGATAAAGTTGCTAGGATTTATTTATTTTAGTCCATCTGTTACTGGCTAAAAAATTGTGCTGTATGTTAACCACATATATTACAAATTATGACAAATAGGGCAAAGCTTAATAGAATAAGTTGGTCAAGTAAAGTCTGTCAATCAGTGTGGTAGACTGCAGTACAATAAACCTTTTAAAGTGCAGAGTTGGAGTTCATTATTTTACTTTGGGGTAATACAACAAAAATCTGTAATAATTTACAAATTATATTATTGTGATGAGACAGCATGAAAACATTTGTATTGCAGTCATAACCTAAAAGGTAAAAATCAATAATACTAAAAATTTGAAGTACTGTTCTATACCAGTAGATAATGCAGTATATAACTACTGAGTATTACTTTATTCCTTGTTAATAGTCTTATGTCTGATTTTTTCCTCCTTTCTTTAAATTTCATTTTAAAATATTGCTGTTATTATTGGTCTGTTCAAATTATTCCTTTTCCTGTGATTTAAGCTGAAATTTGACATCTGAAATGTTATATTCTGCCAAAAATCTTGGCTTCTATTTTAATTTAATTCAATGGCTTTTTTTTTTTCTAGACTGATTTTGCAAGGTTTAGTGGAACTAATGTGGAAACAGACTTTGTAGAGGTACCTTCACAAATGTTTGAGAACTGGGTGTGGGAAAAAGAGCCACTACAACAGATGTCAAGACATTATAAAGATGCAACCCATGTTGGTGACACTCTCCTGGAAAAACTTGCTGCCTCTAGGCTTGCTAATACAGGTATCTCTCTGCCTTTTCTCCCCACAGTATATGTATAAAAGTATATAATTTAAAAAGCTGACAGACATAACAAGCCTATTAAATTTCTTCTGTGTGTACACTGACCCCTGTCTTTCTGGGTTTATCTGTGTGGGTAGCCCACTAAAAAAGGCTATGGTGACAGATGGAACTCTTTGCAGGAAAAGTAGAAGCTCTGATTTTCCAGGCCACCTGCAGGACTAAAATACCTTTCTTCTCCATGTAAATTTTTTACCTCTAAGCTTTCCTCGATTAAAATTGGTGGTGTGTGTGGTGGGTGGAGGAGGGTATTCTGTTATGGTCTGGTGTGGTTTTTGTGGGTTTTTTAATCTTATATGTACTCCAGAACAGGCACTGTGCGAGACACAGTATACCTACATGTATCGTCTACATTTGATTTGCATGTGACACTTAAAAGATATGAAAGTTATTTCCAAATTTACTGAACAGACATAACACATCCAGACAGCATTGTTGTAGACCTTATATGTATCTCCAAACTAAGATTGTAATCTCACGTCATTACCCATCATGTCATTATTATTCTATCACTCCCACCTCTTTATTCTTGTAATCAGAGATTCCCATTTATGGTACCAATTTGTCATTAAGCTACTCCTGTTTATTTCATACTGCTTTTCTATCCTGAACAAGAAGTCTTTGTCCTTGTGGCTTGCACAGACTCCAGCTGCGTAAGCATTTTGTCAGACTAAAGGTTCACATCTTGTAGCTTCTTAAAAAAAACCTTAAATTTTGCTTTTAAAATATCTGCTTTATTTTAGTTTTGATCTGCGAGGAAAGTAATGCTGAAGAAGAGGGAGCTTAGCCTGATAATTCCTTTAAAACTATGCTTCTCAACTCTTTGTAAGGGGAGTAATTCAGATGGAAATTATGTAACTCCAAAATTCTAACAATTTAGTATGCATGTTGAGATCTTTGAAGGAAAGGTGCAAACTCCAGCTATTTTCATGATGATTAATTAAATGTTTATACCCAATTAGGCCTTCTAACCCTCCGTCAGATTGTTTTGAGCAAAGTTGACCAGGCACTGCATACAAAGCTGTCTGTTGACCCAGCAGATGAATATGCTAAATACTGTATGGAGATTCTAGGAATTCCTGCCACCCCAGGTATGTCAGTGTGAAGCTTTTATGCAGCATGCCCAAATGGTTCAATTTAACGTGCCTTTCTTTCTCAATAATGCTTGGCATATAAAAAACAAGTGTTCTGTCACATCTGTGATGCACTTTAGATGTTCTGTCACATCTGTGTTGAATGTACAAGTAGCCTAAGATGGGAAATGGAGTTTCCTTTGTTTCTAACAGGATATGTTCAATAATTTGAGGCATACTCAGGCCCTTTATGCTAAAAATTTCAAAGTAATTGATATAAATTCCTTATTAATTTATTGTTGAAGTACTGTACGCATCAAAGAAATAACTGTATTTGATTTCAATAACTTGATGTTAATCTACTTTTCAAGGAACAAACATGCCTGCTACTTTTGGACATTTGGCAGGTGGTTATGATGGTCAATACTATGGATACCTGTGGAGTGAAGTGTTTTCCATGGATATCTTTTATAGCTGCTTTAAGCAAGAAGGAATAATGAATCCAAAGGTAGGTGATGAATACTTTGTGATAAACTTTTGTGTTGTGCTTGGTTTCTGAAACCACATTTATTTCCATCATTTCTCAAGTACTACCCTGTACCTGTTGAGTTCAGATCAACAACAAAAAAGGTGTAAAAGTAACTTTAAGAAAACCATCTTAAAATTTCCAGGAACACTTGGATTTTAATGCAATTCTTACATCACCACATATTTAATATTGTAGTAATTTTGAGATATTGTGTTACCTTGTCTAATGCCTTCCTCAGTAATTTTAGACTGAAAAAACATTCCTCCATTGCAAGAGCAGATGCCTATTCACCTGCTGTGAAACTTGTACAATAGTGGTGCTCTGTTTCTTTGACATTTACATTACATTCTGTGTACCTCAACTATGTGGTCCTTTTATATAGTTACTATTTAGAAAACTGAATTTATTTTGAGCCCTCTCTGTCACAACACAGCATAATGTGAAAGTTGTTTCATCTTCAGTTTAAATCCCAGGTCCGTTTTGAAGTCCAAACCATTAAGAGGTTCTAGATTTACTGTTTGGTTTGTTTTGTTTTGTTTTTTCCTAGAGTAATTCTTCATCCTCTTCTTCCTCCAGCAGAAAAAAGGATAATTAGTGATGTGGTTAGTAGTCCTGCCAATTCTAGCAATGTTTTTCAGAGATTATAGTATTAGACTTGAGTTGAGGTGCTGCAGATGAGATAGATGAGTTCTATCAAGGGAAAGACCTTTTAGGTTTCCTGATCCTCTTATCTGTGTTCTTGATTCAGCTGCCAGCACTAGTACTTTCTTTCAATAAAATTATAGAAGAGAGAAGTAAAAGAAAGAGTAGAAAATGTGTGACTGTCCTTTTCCTCTCCTGGAATTTGCCTTCCTTCCTCCCTGTACTTACCACAGCAATCTAGAGTTTCTAGAACTGCCCATCCCTCTAGAGTATGGAGACAGTAAACAAGATTAGATTTTGATCTGGACAAAGAGGGGAATCAGAAGAGTAGATGCAGTAGGACTGAGAAGCTGAGGCAGTGGTTAGGCAAACAAAACCCAAAAGGGGTTTTATGCAGAAAAGCAGCCATTTTCACAGTTTGAGAGAAGTGGCATAGGGTTTGGAGGTTAAGATTGACCTCGAAGGTGTAGGGATTCATGACAGGTATATATGAGAATAAGCATACTTGCTTATTGGTTGGGAATCTTGTCACTCATAAATAATAGCAGTAGAAAAGAAATGTCAAGTTAATTGAATAAATGAAATAACTTTTAATGGATCTTAAAAATGGTATTTCAGAAGAGGTGAGACTTACTGGCTTTTATAACTGCTAGCATTTGGGAAAGATGATTAAGGGTGCTGGTGCCAAAACTGCGGAACTTTGTGTCAGCTTTTTGTTCTGACATGCCCACATCCCTCCAGGGCCATCACACTTTTGTTCCATTAGTTTTACTCTCTAGTCTCAAAAGTCTGTTTTGAGTGACTGCATAGTCAAAACCCTAAGCTACAGTTTGCAAAATGGCTGTTACCTTTATTTCTCCTGAGGGATGTCTTTTGTTCTGATTTTTTGTGAGAATTTTTGTTTTCTTTGTCAGTGTATGGGAGGCTTTGAGAATAAATTAATTATGCTAAAAGTGAATATTTTTGTGGAACAGCTGAAAGATGGCTAGTGCCTCTTTTATTGTGAAGCCTGTTATCCAGGCTAAGAAGTGAGGCAGAAAAGTGATTATTGATGTCTGTCACTTGTTCTCTGGCATATGTGCACACAATCACTTTGTGTGGATGGTGATATAACTTCAGGGATAGCTGTGGAGATTTTTTGTCTCTTTCTTCAATGCTATCTTTTCAAATTAGTTCTTTTTTAACCCAAATAAGTGTGATAGCATCCCACAAGATGGGACAAACAATTTTTTTATAAATAAATACTAGATACCAGTATGCTTTTTGTAGTTACTCATACTTCATTATATCTAGATTTAGACTAGTCTTCAGAACAGCAGAAAAGGAAAATGATTAAAGTATTATGACTAGGCCACATAGAAATTTGGCTTACTTATTTTTGAATTAAACCTCTCCTCCTATTTTAAGCAACCATTATACGATCTAATTTCAGAGACTGAATGTATTAAAACTTCTTCCACAAACAATTAACTCTAACTTAATTGGTAGCCAAACTCCTCAATTCTTGCACATTATCTGAACTAACCTCTGGTCTCCCTAGAACTGTGCAGTATTCTGGCTCTGAAGGGAGAACAGCAAAGACTCAAGTCTGCTCAAAAAATACTTGTAAACTACAAAGAACAATACATTCATTTGCTGCTGATGTTCAGCAGACTAACAAAAATAGTGAAGTGTAACCCACACTTCAGTGATTTTCTTAAACTTTTTTTTATTTTATTTTTTCAGCTGTAATTTAAACAATGCAAATGGCAGTTCAATTAAGTCATGGAGGTCCATCATTTAAAAACACCTTTGCTTGTTTTTACAGTATAGTCATGTCTTGGTTTGAAAGACAGGTGTCCACCAAGGAATGGAGGAACCTCCCTTGGAATGGAGAATATGACCCCCTTCCCTCCAAATTATTGTAAATTTGAAACTAAGGGGTTTTCAGGCAAAGATACAGGAAGAGGAATAGCAGTTCTTTACTAGTATGAATGTGTATAACAAGGCAAACAAATAACAACAAACAAAACCCCAGAAAACCCAATGAACAATCTCTTCCCTGCAGTTTAATCCATTTCCCTTTCGATGCAGTTCTGGTCACTGCCAGCAGGAGCACTGCTGGCTTCCGGCCAGGCCGGGCAGGCGCAATGATTCCTCCGCGGCTGCAGGGGGCGCTGTGGCATGAGTGCAGGGACCACACAGTAATGGCGGCTCAGCCTAGACAGGATGTCACAGGCAGAGCTGGTTGAGATTGCCAGACTACCATGCAGAGAGGTGGCTCATATGGGGACACCTCACACGTTGCCTCTGGACCCCCCCACAAATGGCAAGGAAACAAAACAAACCAAAAAAGTTAAGCAGCCTTGCAGTGCAGGGAAACACAGCAGAACCAGGATCCTGGAGTGCAACACACAGGAGTGGCCACGGCAACACGAGATGGGCAGAGGGTCCAGTGGGAGCCAGTCCCAATGTTTCGACACCACACGCAGCAGTTCTGAGCTCTGAGGGGTCAAGTGGCAGGGTAAAGGGCAAACAGCTCCCTCCTCCCCCGAACCTGGAAACCAGACTGACTTAAAACACAGCCCCAAACCTCCTGGCCCCCTCACCTTTTCTCTGTGTTGACAGACCTGCCACCCCCAGCCATGGCCATTTCAGTGGAATGTTGTGACACCAACTACATCTTTCATTTTCTTAAATAGTGGTAGTTATTGTTTTCTAGCAACATATGGGACAAAATTCCATGAGAGAAAAAAACTAAAGGAAAAATCTTAACCCCCAACAAGTCTTGAGGAAGCAAACCATGGTCTTGTTGAGTTATGGGGGAAGTGTATATGTCTATATACGCTGACTGAAAGGAAGAACGTTGTAATCTTTAGTATCAGAAGCATTTGCGACATGCATCCAAGATAACATTTTCTCATTTGTAGTCAAGTCTCAGAAGCCCAGAACTCTCCAGATACATATGTTCCTTTAAATACAACTTCTTGTTAAGAAACTCCTCATTACTTGTTTTCTCAGAAACTTCATTAATTTTTTTAAAGGAATCCATTCTTTCTGAAGCAATAATGTTTCTTATTGAAACCTGTTAAGTCTCATTTTCTCTAAGATACTGTAATAGGTGGGTTAGATGTGTTTGTATGTGTGATATGTACAACTGTGTATATTATATGGGTGTAAGTGCCATGCCATTCCACAATGCTATACCTATCTTATCTCTGAAGTATCATCTCTGTTATCCAGAGATTAAAGAAAGTGAAGTCATCAGTTAGAGAAAGGATGTTGGGTTCCCTCTTCTGCCTGCCAGTCACAGGGGAAGTCCTTCACTGAAGATTTTGAGGAGGTTATGTGTTTGTTATGCTTTACAGAATGTTTTCAGACAAGTTGTGATTGTAGCTTCAAAACCAGTGTAAAACCACAAGAAAAATAATTTCTTTAGAACTGGTCTAATTTTTGCTCTCTTGAGTTCTTCCAGCAGATCTGAATTATACTTGTGATATATCCTGGTATATCCTAATTTGGGATTAGGAAAACCTGGGAGGAGGAAAGTTGTTTTATCACTTTTTAACATCAAACATTTATCATAGTTTTATTATCAAAATAAATTTTTAAATATGCAGCAAATACAGAAAAAGGGGCAGTGGGCAAGACAAGAAGTACTAACATTCTGCTTTACCTTCTGTCAGGCTGGGATGAAATACAGAAACCTCATTTTGAAACCTGGAGGATCTTTGGATGGAATGGATATGCTACAAAATTTCTTGGAGCGTAAACCAAGCCAGAGAGCTTTCCTATTGAGTAAGGGATTATGTGTTGAGTAAAGTTACGATTCTTTTGTAATGGCATATAAGTATGGAATGAGCTGGAAATGTCACTGTATTTCACATTTTAACTATGTATCACTCTAGGGAAACTGGGTCTTTTTTTGATGATTTTTTACATTGTATAAATAAAAATGTGACTTTTGAAACAAAATTTCATAGAACTACAAAATTCAACACACCAGAAAAAAGAATTCTGAGTTGCACAGAAGCTGAGGAATTTGGATGATAATTTTTTTAAATTGTTATGAAATAATGCTAATTAATACTAATCAATATGAGGACTTAATGCCATGTTTCTCTTTTAAGAGATGCACTTAAATTATGTCTTGTGAATTAATTTTAAAACTGAAGGGGATAAAAAGAATACAACCAGCAATAAAGATTCATTCTTATTCCTACTCCCTGTTGTATTGATGGCTCACCATTGTCTTTGATGGACAGCAAGTGTGTTTGATTTTGTCATTGTTTGAATTGTCCAGCTACCTGACAAATTTCAAGACTGAGAACCTGCCTCAGGTACCTTCACAGCAGAGATGTGTTTCTGTGGTACTTTTAGACCTAATTCTGATGCATGTTAAATTTTTGTTCCATTTATGTACTTACGTATAGTATAACTAAAAAGGGGAAAATCGGCCAAAATCTGTGACTTTTTCAGTTATTCCACCACACTTTCTGTTGATGAATACAAATTAGGTCTTTATTTTCCAAATTATGTCAACACTGGCATTGAAGTACTGTACTTGAGCAATTATAATTGCTTCAGTTGTTTTCTTAAGTATTTTGAGATTCAAATAAGGAAGGAAGGAAATAAGATATCCCTGATGGGAATGATAAAAGCCTATTAAAAGTTTTCCTGTTCCTTTCCAGTGTGGCATGCAGAGATGCCAAAAAAGTGCAGTAGAATTAATGATTTCATCTGTGGTACTGTGAAAGTAATCAAGAAATTATTCTGCAGTTTTTCTGCAAAATCAGGAAAAATTAGGCTTACAAGCCAACTTTTCACCATCCAAATAAAGCTGCTAATTCAAGTGCACTTTTCTTGTCTTAGGTACCATATCTTACTGTGGTTTTACTATTACAGCATGTATATGAAGAGCTTTTAAATTTTATTTACCAGCCAGTACATTTTAGACATTTGAACCACAGTTGTAAACATGGTAGGGGTCTATAGTGTTTTGTTCAACAGTGAGATAAGAAAAAGTGCCTGGTCAACTTAAAAGACTTTTTTCAGCAAAAGAAAACTGATATCATTCACTTTGGGTCAAAGCTCTCCATTTGTTTTAGGAGAAATAGACTTGAAATGGGGATTGTTCTCACAATTTGTGAGTGTTTCTCAAAGTGAGAAGCTTTATTTTTTGCCTTTTTTTTTTCTTTTAAAGCATTGAAACTGGGGAGTTAAAAATGAGCTTCATTAGTTTCTGAAATGGAAAAGCTGAACCGACTTATCTTCAAACTGCACCAGTTAGATGTGAGGAATCATAACTATTTGTAGCCAAAACAGATTAGCTCTATAGTCTTACTAGACTACAGAGTTAAGTCAAATCTAACTCTTATAGTCAGTTAAAATTTTAAGCCACAGTTCTGCTGGGTCATGAAAAGGAAATACATGGAAATCACATGTGAGAACATCTTGAACAGTATTCAGCATGGCCAGAATGGAAAGCTGAGAAAACTGATGGATACAAGATTATCCCAAAACTTATGAATTTTGCCTAGATTGATTTCCCTTACATTCTTTTGCTTACAGTATTTTGCCATCTTTTTATACCTGTTTAAAATTCTTGTGATTCTGTCTTATCAACATGTTTTTTTGTTTCACTGTAATGATAACTCTGAAGAATGAAAACACTGTAAAAAACATACTAAGTGATACTTTCCCCAAATAAATCTGCAAATCTAAGCAATGGAACCTTTACTAAGAAGCAAAATGCAGTTTTTATTTTACAGTTGGTAGGCAGATTTCCACATGAGGGAGACCTTTCTCTGCATAAATCAGCAGTCTTGGATCAAGGTAGATAATTGTAAGTACGGTAATTGTAGACAAATATATGTGGTGATAAAAAGTCATGTGGTGATTTAAAAGTTAGATTTAGAACAATACTGATGGTAATTATGACAATATAATTGACTTTTTAATTTTCTTACTCTGTAGTTTGTGTCCTTGTGTGTTGTGCAGTGTTGAGTAGCCAAGATACTGAAGTGTGGGAGAATGTCTGCTGTTACTTGTGTGTGAAGATGCCTGCATGCTTGTACAGTTATGTTAGCAGCAAAGGGATGTCCATGTGTGTAGGGAGGAAAAAACTAAACCATATTGTAACCACAAATGAAAATGTTATGTTCTATATGTGTTCCAAAAGTATAGGACTTACTGTAATTTGTTTTTGTAGAAGCCAGTTCCTTCATCGGGCAGTAATTAAGTCAGATCACCCTATGGCTAACACTGCACTCAACACAGGAGGGTGATGGGTATGTTCTGAAGTGTTTATGAAAATCTTAATGTGGTAACCAAACTTGTCTGCTAAGTTTTATATTGGCTTCCTGGAGCCTTCTGAATTACGTTGGGGTTGGATTAAATGACTTTTTCTCTTCCAACTATTCTATGATTCTGTGAAATTGATGTTCACATTTTATTCTAAATACCTGATCTTGGAATGAAAAAGTAACCTGGGTAAAGACATCTTTTCTGTTTCTCCACCTGTCTATAATAGGCATAAAACTCTGTATAGGTAAAACTTTCTCTGACATTATAAAACAGGGAGCACTTCTTCTGTTTTGCAAACATGAATTGATGACCTTGACACTGCCAGAAACAACTATGTGTATGAAACCATGCCAAAAACATAGGTATTTGACAAAGCCTAGCCTAATCTAGAGTTGCTAGACCTGGGTTTCCCCTGAATTAAATTTCAAAACTATGGCAGCCTGAGCTTATTCCAACCTAACTTTAAGTATTCACTGTAATAAATGAGGAAGTAATTTGTAGTTTGTGTCTGTAACAAACAGATGCTTTTTAAAGTTAGTATTGTATCTTCTTACAACTTCACTGTGTTAAGCATTATTATTTTCTTGTATTAGAAATTCAGATTGGATTTTGGCTTCACAACAAAAGCTTCACAGGAAAGGGAAAGGGTAAACTCAGGGGCAAGTGCCCATTATTCACTGAGCAAGTGGATAACAGGCAATGGCTTTCTCTTTCTGTTGCTTCACTGTGAAGGATAGAATGGTTTGAGCATGTGGCTGGGTTACAGGGTGGCTAAGTGATGGCCTCAGCAGCCACTGCTGCCTACTTGTCTGGCATAGGTCCAGCATGTAGGCTTTTTCTGGACTGCCTGCAAGTCTTGTGCTAATTTTTACATAAATGGTAAAAGCAGTCTGATTAAGAGGTTTAAATTTGCTCTGTGAGATGTGGTTGCTATTAGTTGCTACATTTCTCTCTGAAAAAATGAAATTATATTCAAATACCTTTGGCAGTAGTGCAAGGTATTAAATGGAGATTCCTGGAGGGGTTTTCCAGAAGCATAAGTGCTGTTTGCATGATAAGTGATTATTGATAGGGGTTAGAGAGGCTAGACATCACCTGGTTACGTGTACCCAAGTCAGAGGAAAAGGAAGGAAAGCAGGTGGAAGGATGGGTTTGGAGAAGTGTGTTTTGACAATAGTTGCAGAAGGGTTGAAGTGGATGTCAGAGGCAGATAACAAGAAGAAGACTAACTTGATGTACAGTGATTTGTGAAATCTATTTAAATGTTTTTCATTGTTTTATGAATTAGAAACAAGACATGCTTTTCTATGAATAAATTTCTGTTCTTACTTGCAAGCCAAAAAACATGAGACTGTGCAATGGCTTGTTACATGAGAACTTGACTTCTTCCTGACATATGGAGATTAATTTTTTGTTTCACCACTATTTTCTTCATTAATATGTTTTAAATGATAGATTTTCATGGTGGAGGGAAAGAAGTTTTGGGGAAGTTCAGTTTGTGGGGTGTGTCCTGGAAATCCTGTATAGATAATCACTGGCCTGTGTAAAAAGTGTAGATGATACTAAAGATGTGGTCGCAAACAGCAGTCAATCTATTTTAGACCTCATTAGGATAGATAAAGACAAATTAAGTAAATGAATTGGAAGTAAATGGTTGCCTAGAAACAAGAATCATGACCTAATTTTGTTCAGTATCGATTAGCAGAGGACAGACTCAACCAATACTTGCTTGCTCTGTACTTCTGATAAATGGAAAAGGTTAAAAATCTCAGTGTTAAGAGAATCAAGGAGTAAAATTATTGGGAAAAAAAATTATGAATGAAAAGTTGTATGTCTTTGAGATTGAATTGGCCAAAATCCCACAATTTCACAGCTTAAAAATCTTTGTGAAAAATTCTGACTAAGAACCAGTCTGCTCACCAGTAAAAACAGCAATTAAAAATAAACAAAACAGAAGTGTGTGGTCAGAAGTAGGAAATAGTTATAAAATGAGGAATTGTAAAGTGTTAAAAATTCTAGAGAAGACTAAGACCGTCAAGGCAAAAGAAATTGGATGAAAGCATTATAGCAAATAATATGTATAACTTGATGTGTTAAGAACAAATAAATACCACTTGTGTTACAGACCCTTCGGTGGATGGAAATGCTAATATAGCAAATGACCACCAAGACAATTTTTAATTCAGTTCCTCTTCTGCATTTACAAAAAACCAAGTGATGTAATCATGTCATGTGAGAACAATGGGGTACTTTCCAGTCTATTAAGTGAGGAGCATATTAAGCAATACCTACTAAGAATAATCATTGTGGCATGATTGGATATACAAGGATTGGATTACTTGTACCCTACAAACAAACAAGAATTAGTGGTGAGGAAGTTTTATCCAGTGCTGTTAATTTTGGGATAAATGGGTATATGCCATTGTACTTAAGCACTGCTAATGAGTTCTAGTCTTCAAAAACCAAATAGGTGTATGTGACTATTGGCCACATAGCTTGAAATCCAACTTCAGTGAAAGCACAGCAAGGCATAAATATTGTTCTGTTGCTGAAGAACAGTGAGTATAATTTATGGAGTGCAAATGATTTTATGAAAAACAAGTGTTTTTAGACAAGCCTGATGTAATCATTTATGTAATCATTACAACCCCGTTGAGGGCGATTGTAGATACTTATGTATTTGATTTAGCTGCTTATTTTCATTTAAAATAGCACTATATGGTATCAATAGAGGATATATAAAATGGATTAAGAGCAGCTGAGTGTCACAGTTTGGGAGGCAGACCAGTGACAACACTGGGTTCATGTACAACAGCCAGCGTTTATTGAGGCCTCTGCTCCTTACGTAGATCTGAGGGTCTGCCTGGTCAATTGCTATTGGCTGAGCCACTTGCCACCCAGCCAATGGCTGCTCGCCTCCGTAACGGCCTAGGCCTGCTCTCCCACACTCCACACGGGTCAAGTTATATAATCAAGTATATTATATATATTATATAATTAGTTACCTTTCAGTTATAAAACAGGGATTAATTATAATTGTGAGGCCTTCAGGCCAGCTGTTGGCCACCACAGTAGCTAACTGCTGAGAGTACTTGTTGGCATAGAATTACCAATGAACGGGGCACAGTCGTCTAAGTGCTTCAAGCATCACACAGGAATATAAAGATATAAAATAGTAATATGAAATCACTGGTGATAGAACTTGTATGGAATTGACAAAAAAAAAAAAAGGTAGTCACAATGAATTATTTAGATTGTTCAAAAGCTTTTGGCATTCTGATGATGTACCATGGGCAAAGGAAGATGTAGCATGCCTGTAGCAACTAAAATGTAGGTTAAAACTAAATCTTGGAGGACTGTATTCTGTAAATTCCCTATTTCTGAAAGCATCTAGAGGCTAGTTACAGTAGCCAGTACAATCAGAATTGCTAGGAGACTGCTGCAAGAAATGGTTAGGCAGCCTCATTATGGATGAGCATGAAAATAATGCATAAGAGCAAGTTACTTCTGTGTACCATAGCAGTAAAATGGGCACAGCAATTGCACAGGATTTTGATGTCCTGATTCTTTAACTGGGGTTAATAAGTCTTGTTATTCCAAATAAACACAGGTGGTTCTAGATGTAGAATAAAGTTAAGCTGTGGAACTCCTTGGAAAGGATATTGTAGAGGTGATAGTTTTATATGAGTTCAAAATAAAACTCAAAACAATCCAGCCTTAGAAGAGAAGCCAGTAGAGAGTATTTAAAACATAAAACCCTTTTCATCCTTAGGAAAGACCTTACAAACTAGGGATTTTATATATACTAGGGATTTTAATATACTAGAATTTCCCACTAGGGAGTGGAAATAAGAAGAATATCTAACATTTTAATATGTACTGCAGCCCTGTTCACATTTCTTTTAGGCCTCTGCTTTTATCCACTGCTGGAAATAGGACACTATATCAAAGCAACCTGCTGCTTGATCTAGTATGAAGACAGGAGAAAGAGCAGAAGATGACTTTTACTCTCTAGGTATTGCCATCACATATTAAAGACTTCTTAGTGAGAGAATGTCAGCCAGAAGCTGAGGCCAGTCATTTCAAAGAGAAAATAACTGCATTTTTAACAGTGAAGACGAATCCCAACTTTGTGAGCAGTTTGTCCCAATAGTTAGTCTGTTCTTAATGTCTCCAAATCAAAGACAAGTGAAACCTCTTCTAGGAGATACATGTTCACCAAACATAATGATTAGGATTTCATTCACTGTAACTGGTGAAGCAGAATGGCTGGTAATAGACAAATGAGATTGATTTCATTTCTCCACTTAAAACTCTACAATTTCATAAACCTTGTCTTAGCAAAAACATCTGTTGCATGTTTATGCAGGGAAGAAGTGTAAAACTACCCAATGTAATTCAATGCCAAAGACTTATTGCCATCTAAACCACTAATGGAAAGTAAAAGCAAGTGTAAAAAGTACTTTTAAATTAAGCAAACATTTTAACCTGAAATAGTTTTATTCAACTGTGTGATTTTGGGATATAAAAACTTCTACAAGAAAACTGAGCTGACAGATGCTTTTCTACGTGACAGAAGATAAACTCATCCTTTGATTTCTTGCTGAAGAAGGCCATGTTTTTCTCTGTAGAAGGTAGAACCTGAGCAGTACTCTGAAGTTATTGTTGCAAATAGGATTTTTGAGTAGCCAAAGTTAGTTCTTCTTCATTGTGTTGTCCCCCTTGAATTTCCAGATTTCAGTTAGGGTGACTTCTTAAGATGACTTCTATTTTGCAGAGCTGATATCTTCTGATTGGTCTCACTGTCAGGCCCAAAACTTATCCTCTCCCTCACCTTTCCACTGAAGTGTGGAACTTGGTTGCCTTCTACAACACAGTAAGCTTCTTAGTTGCTCTTGGGTGAGTAGTGGACATTGTTTGCCTGGATTTCTCCAAGGCTCTCAGTATTGCTTCCCACAGCCTCTCCTGGAGAAGCTGTTGTGTTATGGCCTCAACAAGGGGTCTGTAGGGTGGGTGGGGACCTGGCTGACCCAGGGTCCATCACTTCTCTTCAAACTGACAGCCTGGCACAAGGGGTGTCCCCAGGGACTGACACTGGGCCCAGCACTGTTCATTTTCTAAAGTGATCTAGAAGATGGAGTCAAGTGTACCCTGCTGAAATTTTGCAATAGAAGCAAATTGTCTGAGGAAGTGGACACCTGTAAAGGGAGAGCCACCATGCAGAAAGACCTGGATAAGCTGGAATAGTGGGGTAATGAGAATATTGTGAAGTTCAGTGAGGACAAGTGTAAGGTTTTGCACCTAGGAAAGCACAATCCAGGAGTGCAGCACAGGCTGGGATCTACCCAGCTTGAGAGCAGCTCTGTGGGAAGGGGCCTGGCTCCTGGTGGACTCAGCTCCATCTGAGTGACCTGTGTGCTCCTGCAGCCCAGAAAGGGAACAGATCCTGGGTGGCTCCAACAAGGGCTTCACCAGCAGAGATGAAATCCTTATCCCACCCCACACAGTGCCTGTCAGGCCACACCTGGAATGCTGTGTTCAGTTTTGGCCTCTGTGCACAGCACAGAGGTGCAGAGGCTGGAGAGGAGGGCCACAAAGGCAGTCACAGGGCTGGGGAGCCTGGGATGTGAGGAATGGCTGAGGGAGCTGGGTTTGTTCAGCCTTGGGAAAGGAAGGCTTGGGGGAGGCCTTATCCTCATGTTATGGTGTTTGAAGAGTGGCTATGGAGAAGATGGAGGTTTACAAGGAATCATGTGGGAAGAAGGAGGGGTAATGGGTAGATGTTACTCCTGGAGACATTCCAGTTGGACATAACAGGAACATTTTTCTTAATAATAACAATTGGCAGTTGGAATATCTCCTCAGGGAAGTGTGGATTCTGCAACTTTGGTCACTTTTAAGATCCAGCTGGACACAGTGCTGGGTCTTCTTGTCTGGATCACGCTTTTGCAAAAACAAAAATTGGACCAGGTGATCCTTGGTGTCGCCTTCCAGTCAGATCTTTTATGATTCTTATCTTCCAGTCTGGTATTCTGTGATTCTTATCTTGAAATAAGAAGATAACTGACAAGGATCCAAGACACAGATTGTTTCTGTAGCAGAAGGGGCCCGGTTCTTCTTGGTTTGGAATAGGCGACAGGGTAGCTTTGTGTTTTCAAATGTTTATGCTTTTGACATTCTACACCCGAAGCAGAGACTGCAACTAACTATTTCAAAACAAAAATGGAAGAAGAGACAATTCAAGCTGCTTTGACTGCTTTCTGGGCTGAAGAAACCTCATAGAGTAGAAATTCTGCTTGCCTGATACATGTATTTGATTAATTTGGGCTCAGTTCTTGAACCCAGCACATTGTTTGGGAAGTTGCACAAGTGTGATTCCTTAGGCCACTGTAAAATGCTTTTCCAAATAAATGCCCAATATGTATGTTAGAGTAGCATTTGTTTAGTTATCAACAAAGTTCTTAAAATACTAAAAATTATTATTGAAATATTTTATTAGTGTTAAAAATATTAAAAATATTTTATTTGTGTTGCTAGCCCACATGTGTAACAAAAATGATGCTTCTCTAGATTATTTACTCATGATAACAAAGATGTTTCAGTTACTGATATAACTTTCCTGTACAACTTTAATTAAAATATGAAGTGGCATCAGAAGTATAAAAATACTGATGACTTCATTAAAAAGAACTTTCAGTCAGAAGTGCTATATTAGGAACATAGAATTTAACATAAAAATAAAAGATGAATTCAGGCATCAGCAGAGTTGGAAATTTCAGATGCAAAATTTCAGATGCAAGAGAATAAGTCTCTCAATCATTTCCACTGCTGAATCTCACTAAGGATTTTATTCCAGAGTTTAGCAGCTAATGTGTATGAATGTTACCTGATTTTGAAGCATTACTTATTTTATATTGGCTTTTTGTCTTCTCATATGAGCTAGGTATCCTCAGAAGAGAAATTTTGGCTAAGCAAGGTTATTTCATTGGTTTTATAAAACAAAAAATTATTTATGAAATGTTGCTGTAGGTCATAAAATTAAAAAACAAGATATCTTAGAAAATAGGATACTTAATTTTCTTTCACAGAATTAATGAAAAAAATTACCTTAATTTTAAAGGAAGTACACGAGAATATAATTTTCTTCTTGATATTTAATTAGATTTGGCTGTTACACAGTTTTATCAATAACTGGGTGGTACCGTGAGTTCAGGCTAGTGATTTATGAAATGGGTCTGGAAGCATTTGAAAACTTTCTGTGCGTCACTTGAGAACTGATGCCTCAGTGTAAGAAGCAGCACACCTTGGAATAATACATGATTTTTGGATATATCTTTAATGCATAATAACATTTCTGTGCTCACTTTTAATCAGATGTCATTAGAGAAACTTAGCTATCCTGTATTGCAAATACTGGTTGAGCATGAAGGTTACAAGTCCCCTCCCCTCTTTTCCTAAGTCCTGGCTATGCCTTGTGCAGTTTCTGTGAACCCTCTGTGGTTTGCTGCAGCTATTTTCACCTTAAAATGTTTTATATTTGTAACTGCTTCTTTTATTCTGCTGACAGAAAAGGAAGGAGTGAATATAAACAGCCACTTGAGTTTTCCCCAAGCACAAAGTATATCTCCTATATGTGTAATCTGTGTTTATTAACAGCATTTTATAGCTATACTTTCACATATTAAAATACAGAGCTCAGAGTTAGTTATTTTAAATTATTTAGTTATTTAAGTTGATTTTTCAGAGAATGAGGAACTATGGAGCTCAATGAGAGCCATTGTTGAAGGAACTGAAAAATCTATGGTACTACAGTAACCTGCCTAACAGCTAAAAGTTTTTGTCCTCCTCTCACTGACCATTTTTTATCTAAAGCATTTTACAGAATAACAGATGTAGAATTTCAGGATAACAAGAATAAGAATATCCTCTTCTATATGTAAAAAAGTGAGACCTAGAGAAGGTGAGTATTTTGGCAACTATTAAACAGTCTTAGAGATCTGAAAACGTAAACATGGATTCCTGTCTCCCTATGCTGTAGTTATTGCAGATTATATCATCTCCCCTTTGTTAAGAGAACCAATATTAAAGTGTTATAAATAATTTCACTTTGGGGGGAAAAAAGGAATAATGTTCAGCCAGAAAAGCTGAAGATTCTTGGAATGATTACAGGAAAATTGAATATGAATAAGGAGAGATCACTAAAGTGATAATAAAATTTCTGTTAACTGGAAGAACATTATAGCTATAACTCTTCACCAGAAAACACACATATGAATGCATTTTTTATTATATACACAAAAATGTAAAATTAAGGGTCAGTATCTCTTATCTATCATACAAAGAGGCATATAAAGCACTAGAGCAATTTTCATATGGCAAAAGCAACAATATTCAAGGGTTTTTTTGCTGACCCATGCAATTTAAATGAACAAAATGCACAAAAAGAGTTACTATGAAAATAATTATCTTGCATGCTCTCTCAACACCAAGATGTGTTCAAGTCCATCCCTGCTTAAGCAAATGCTCTGATGATTAAATATTAAAATTAAAATAAATTCTAACTCTTTTCTAATTCATTACTTTGGGCACTGAATTTTCTTATAACAAAGAAGGTGATGAGTTTGGGTGAAGACAGTTGTGGCCTTCTATGCTGAACATTTCTGTCAGTAATGCCATTAGTTTCACTGATCTTAGGTGCTGGTGCTGTGGTTGCCAGAGAGCAACAAAATTGTCAGTCTTGGGGAGAAAAAGGAAAAAAGTCCCTGGCATGGAGAGGAATATTATCTGTTTTAAATATATTTTACAAGGACACGATTATTAATCTACACTAGGAAACGAAGGGTGCAAAGTACATTTTGATTTTAATTATACATGCACAGTCCACTGAGACTTTATTTCCACTGAAGGAAATAATAGGATAATTTAGATAATCTTTTCTACAGCTCAGATTTATGTGCATCAACTTACTGTAGCTCATGATCTGCAGTCATGTCTTAGGTTTAAGATCTAGAAAAATTGTTCAGTTGGTTCCCTTGCAGATTGTTCCTTCTGCAGTAATAACAAAGTGCTCCCTCCTTACTTGCTGCCAGGAAATTCACCACTGAGGGGACAACAGGGACAAGCTGCACTTCCACAGTTCTGGTTTATCTTGCTGTAGCCTGAGCAGGTTAGCCACTGTTATTATAGGCTCCCCAACTTCAGCTCTGTGGTTGTGGCCTGAAGGGAACTCTTGCTTGGGATAAAAGGGCTCATTTGCAGTTGAGCCTACCCTAAGCTGTGGGAGGTTCAAGCATTTCAGAGAGAGATTTTCAGCTATATAGCTGCAGCAGGTTTTTACTGAACTGCATGTTCTTAGAGGTACATGATCAGGGTAAATCTAAGTGTATCTTCCTAAGAACAGCTGAAAGCACACTTCAAAACAAAATTTTTCTCTTCTGTGTTTCAATCTTACTCTCATGCATGGGCTATCAGAATTCTTTAATTAATATAATAAATAATTAATATAATCTTCTAATATAATATTTTCCTTTGCTTTCAGAGCCAGCCAAAATAATTCAGCTGAATTTTCCTCACCAAAATCAGCCTGGGGAATATGTGTAGCATGGAGAGCTTCAGCTCAAACTGTTACAGTTTGGCAAATTTAAAAGAAATTGCAACAGGTTATTATAATAGGAATTATTGGGCAACCTGAATTGCAGTCAGGTCTATAAGCCCAAACTGTACTTTACCACATGTAGAAAGTAACTTCTAAGTATAGGATGAGAGTTCATAAAAGTAGATAAGATTTTCTTGGAATGGTTTATCAAACTTGGTACGGTAATTAAACTGTTTTAATATTTTTAGTCAGAGCTTTGGACTTCAATACCATGATTTCTTTTCTTCAACATATATTTCATCAGATGTCTTTATGTAATTTAGATTGTGGTGTGTTCTTAAGACTTGACTGCAATATTAATGGATAAATATATATATTTTTAATTGGGATTCTTACAGTCATATTCCTTTACATAAAAATAACGTGTTTTCTTACAGAATGGTCAGATTTAGAGTTCAGTTTTACTCTAACATGCCTAAGATGTGTTTTCAGATGACTTTTGGATGGAAATGGATTTTTAGCAGGGATTCAACCAACACAGTCTACTAAAAGCCAGTGGAGCTTTGTTAAGTGAGCTGTCTGGCCAGCTTGCATTAACAGAGTAAATGAACTCTGACATTCACCAAATATTTAAATGTCTCCTACAGTAAGTTTTTTGTATAACTTTAAGAAGAGTCAATATCCACATGTAAGGGATAGATTTATTTCAGCCATCCTATTAGTTAATCAGTATGTGTTGTACCACCTCTGTGTTCTCATTTAGACCTGAAATCTCATACTGTGGGAAGAGTTGTAAGGGAAAAGCAAGACAAACAAAAGCAATTTCAAACAATGGTATATTCAAAGATTGGCATCAAAGCCAGAATTGTCAGTTAGTGGTGAGAACTACTGACAGGGCTGCTGATGCAAGTGGAATGGGCTGGATATTCATGTGGCTGCTTCTCTGTGCCTAACATTTGGAGATGTGGATAAAAGGATGTCAGGCTGACATGCAAATGCAGATGTCACAGACTAAGAAAGGGGCAAAGGGCAGGAGGATAACTTGCCAAATGACAACGTGTATGTGCTTCATTGGAAGATGTGTTGAAACGAAAAGCAAGATGACACTTGTGTGGGTGGTAATTTTAGGTGTAAATAAGAAGGTGACTGTAATGTTCAGCTTCAGTGTTTATTCTTCCTTGATAATGACACCTGACATCATGATATTTTAACTTTTGAAAGTGGAAACATGAAAAGATATCACCAAGAGAATGAACTAAATGAGGTATTGGTAAGAAAACTGCATGTTTATAAACAGGATGTAACTAACAGATTGAAGTTGAAAATATTTATTGCTGTGGGATGATGAAGTAAGGGAATACAACTTGATTGCAATACTTGTTTTGTTTACAGATATATAATAAGATCTTTAATCTTATTTATCTTAGTGTAATGTAATACATCAAAAAACCTTCTCCAGTTGTTCCAGGGACACTGAACCATAACAGCTCTGGGTTGTCCAGTGTGATTAAAGAAAGGTAGAAATAGTTCTGTTCCTGCTGCCAAAAATCTTACTGAGATTTATTGATGGAATTTGTGGTGCCAAGAATGCCATGCCAAGTGCTCTGCTGGAGGAAAGCAAGTAGCCTCACTTGAGTTGTTTTGTAGAATGGTTTCCCAGGTTGATCACAGCACAAAAAATAAATTAATTCTGAAATATGTTGGGTTTTTTTTTCTTTTTTGGACTCCCTTAGTAAGTTTGTCCCTCTTTTACGTATATGTCTGATAGACACATTTATAATTTCTTCTGCGGTTCTTCCTATTTCATATGATAAATAGTTACACTGTTAATTAAAGCAAAGTAAGGTCTTTGTATGCTTTACCTGGTGCATGTAATCATGAATTTTCAAGCATACTTTTATTCTAGAGCTAGCTCCATGACTTAGTTGTCTAGTTTTACGTTATAAGGAGATCTGTAGTTTAATGATGTCTTTTCAAAAATCAGATTTTGGTTAGCCTGTCATTTGGGACTGTGTTTTAGTACAACGAGTATACTTGCTATATAGATTATTTATTTCAGACAGAGATTCTAAAATTATGAATAATTACACTTCTGTAGTGCCATTGCATTACAAAGTATCACTGAAACTATGATTCTACCATGCTTCAGAAATATGGAGATGTTAATAAGCAATTATGAAAGATTGCTGTTAGCTGCTCACAGCATAAATATTTCTTCATGATACTGACATGTGAGTGCCTGTAAAAGATGAGTGCTCCACTCTGCTTTTCAGAATGCAGACACAAAGATTTCCCAGATACATCTCAAGAGCCAGCTCACTTTTTCAGTGTAAGCAATAGTAATAGCCTTCCAGTCTGTCACACTATGTGCATATATTTGTGCTGTGATTCAAGGAATTACCCTTGCAGTTTTTCCTGTTGGTTTGGCTTAACTGAACAATGCTTTGTTGGGAGCAAGGCAGGATAGCAGGTGCCAGAGACATGGACCCACTCCCATTTTAGTCAGAAAGAGTTTTACTACAGAAACTGAAGCTGGATAAGGCCTTCTGTGTGAAAAAATTAAGTCCTGGTAAGTAGCTTCTTTTCCTATAGTTAAGAAAACAGCTCATAAAGATGCTGCATATCAGAAGTTATTTATAAATACAGGCTTTAATAATATGCAAGCCAGACATGCAAATCTGTTTTCTTTTTCAAAATCTGCATGAGAACATTTTAATCCATGAGCTCAGACTTCCTATGCCTCAAACATCTCTATCACAAAAGAAGGTAGCATGTCCTGAACAAAAGCAATGCAAATACCACTGCACTTCCCAGTGTGCTAAATTGAATGTTTAATGGCAATTTTGGCAATCCTGCCAGCACTGTGCCATGTAGACAGTCCTGACACAGGCACAGATCCCATAGGGAAAAGAAAGGAGGTGGTCATGTAATTGAAGACTCTATCATAAAGCACGGTCACCAATGGGTGCAATTATGGTTGAACATAATTACGCACCTCCTAACCTTTATGTACCTTAATTATAGCACCTCCTAACTCCGTGTGCTTGCCTTGAAACTCACTCTGGTGTAACTGTGCTGGACCACAAAACACACCATGGTTGTATCAGCTGTAACCCTCTTACAGCTAAAGACAGTTACTTGACTAATGCAAGCTTCAGTGGGTTTTCTCTATCTATTTAACTTTTTTAAGCTAGTTAGTGAAGAAATTTGGCAGTAGACTGTGAAGAAAGTAAAGCTGTTACTGAGGGCTTTGGCCGCTTTGTTTTTCTGGGGAATGAGAGCTATTTGGGAGGGCTCTGGGTAGCAGCTGGGGAGCCTAGGAATCTTGGAAGCATCTTGGAGTGTCTGGAGCAGACAGCATGATTTTGGAAATTGTCCAAACTGTGTGTTGGAGCAAAATACAGTGCCTAGCAGTCACAGTACCTCCTGACAGAGTCACATGGCATGACAGTTCCCTCCACACGGGTGATCTTCACCACTCTTGCCCCTACCTATCTCTCTTTCTGGGAAAAAGCCTCAGTCTTCTCTGAAATGAGCCATGATAAAATGTGTGTCTTTCACATGCACAAATGTCTCAAGGGTGCTCTATTGTAAGGAAGCTGTCCAGCCAGTTAGATCTATGTAGTCACAGGGAAAGCAGAGGAGGGTTCCACCCACAGCAATGTTTTGCCCTTAATGGAAGAACTTGGCCTGACTTCACACTCATTTGAAAGCATTTAACAGCAGTAGGCAGGGAGATGGACTATGACAAATGCATCTGGATGATAGAATCTTTTGTCTCAATGGTATTTTGTTGAGGAATAACAAGAACTTTGGATCTCAGTGTCTACAAAAAACTCCTGCACTGAATAAGTAGGAGAAAATTACTTGACATCTTAAAAGATTCTGAAAATCCAGATGCATGAGCAACAGCTGTACAACACATAGCTTAAAGCAACGTGCTTCCCCCCCACCCTGTACCCCAGTATATTTAGCCAACAAAGTGAAAGTTCACTGTGCTACCTTACATGACTGTTGATGGGGATAGGAGGGACAAAGACACTTTATTTGCTCTGCTGTGTAGAGACCAGAGTGTGCGATAATCTTAAAGTAACAAGACACTCCAAAGGGAACAGACTGGGGGGTATGAATGCACTAACAAGTAGGACTTGCACAAAAGACATCCCCAGGGACACAGCTTCATTTCACACGTTCTGCCTGGAGCTTGGCTCTGCTGCCTAGCCCTACCCAAAGGCAGCCTGAAAGAATAGTATGGGATAAACAGAGGTAATTAGTTTCTTTGGTTTTTTAAATTACAAATATATGTTTAGAGATTGTCAATATCCACTAGTAAGCCAATAAATCTACAAAATTTTGCTTGCTGTCTTGCCCTAACTTTCTTCAGGGTGTCCATCAGTTCCTTCTGAAAGTGTGTCTTTTTTTGCTAAATAGCCACAGCCAAAAAAGTTCAGGCTGTATCCAGCCAAATGTTAATGTTGTTAGAAGCAGTGATAATTATGCAAGGAGTCACTTCACTGGTTACTGAAGGTGAGTTCTGTATTCAACCTGAATACAAGCAGGCTATTGTGAAAGAAGTGAAGAAGCATGAAATTGTACCAAATTCCAAAATTCCCTTCTGACCTTCCATAGTTAAAAATGTTGCTGGAAAAACTGAGAGACCTTTGAAGGCTTTTGCCATGTTGTAGAAACCAGTGCAGATCACAGTGTACTAACTGATACACTCACTGCCTGGATGAAAGATTTGTGCATAGGGACTGGGTAGCACTGCTCTGACGAGCATTTCTTTATGTATTTCATTCAGACAGTTGCAGTGTAATAAGAAATACTGTACTTAGATTTCTCCACAAGCTTTCTTCTCTCTGTGTTCTCGAATTTTGTTCCTATCATGACTTTTTTCCCTCCTCCTCTTCTGAAGATTTCATTGAGCCATCTCTGGGAGCTTCTCTTCACGTTAGTGCCCTTTTTCTTGGCACTGAATTAATTAAGGATGAAACTGGAACAGTGACTCATAGCAAAGAAGCAGAGTTCCTTATTAGTAATAAGCAAAGAAGGCCACAGGAACCCACTGCTTCCCGGGTCCAACAATGCCTTCCTTTTGTGTGTCATTCCCACACTGATCATATTAAACGATCCCTCTTTAGACACTAATTGTTGTATTGATGAGTCTGAATTGGATGGTTTCAGTATCTGGGAGCTTTTGGGGATGCAATCTCCAAAAAGATGAAAGTGCTAATTACATTGGTAATTACTTTAAAGCTCTAATCCTACTTTTGCCAGTGTCCATTCCCATGGTAACAGTAGCAGGTACAGCAGCATTCAGCCCAGCAGCACTCAGAGCTCTTGGCTATGTCAGCAGTGGCTGAGGTTGGAAGGACAGTATACAAATTGTGCATACAGATGTTCCAAGATTCCATAGATTTCTTTGTCACAGACCTAACTTAAAATACCCAAAAAAGCTATGCCAAAATTTAGTTTCTTTCTTTATGAGCTGTATTGGCTTTTTAAAATCTTTGGTTTTACCCTTAGGTGAGCTGGCAGGTCTTCCAGAGGCTGGTCTGCAGCCAGAGTCCTCGGGGGAAATTCTGTCTGACTCAGCCTGTCTTTCTTCCTGCAGCCTCCTGGGCTAAGAACAACAGCTTTGCCACTTCCTGACTCTTGGGCCTTGCCTACTAGGCAAATTTCGAGAAGGAAATTCCCACCAGTGCTTTGAGCGTGTCTGAAATTGTAAATGGACTGTATTTAGAATGGTTTATGTCACTGACTTCACAGTTGGTATTAAACTTACGTAGGCTGCTGTCAGCTACAGGAACTTCCTAGATACTTAAGCTTTTAGTGTGTAATTGTGATGTCTCCCTGAATGTTGTAAATGCAAATTGTTAATATTTTCTTTATGAAGCAGCACAGATTCCAGGCTGTGGTAGTTGACAATTCACTGTGCTCAGCAAAACCAAGCATGACATTTCTGTGCCCTGGAGTGAAAGTTCCAAAGTGATCTGAGTGGAGCTGTGAGCAAGACCAAATCATAAGGTGTCTTGCTTTTTGCTTCAGTGAGCTTCAGAGCTCACAACCAGCTCCAACAAAAGAACTTCAGCAGTGGTCTTCAACAACTCGCCTTGAGAGAGTGTTTGGCTTTACAAACAGATTCCTCCACAGGGTGTTTTAAATTACATCATAATTCAAGAAGGATCATAAAGATTCTGTAGTATAAATTCTTTTCCAGTGATTCTGCAAGTATGAACAGCCAGAAATATTTTTTTTCTGGTATTACCAGTGGTACATTTTAAAAGAAAATTCTTTGTGAGCTAATACATTTCTTTTTATTTTAACTAAATAAAGTTTATTTAATTCTGCAATTCATACTAAATTCCACTTTTGAGCAAATCTGCTGTTTACAGTGAGATTATACCTATTCTCTTTGCTTAAATAAGAACAGTGGGGAAATCAGAGATAATAATATATGTTGCCTTAAGATTTAAGGACAAACTGGAGGATCATAAATTTTGAAGATCAGGGCACTTTATTTATTTCTATCCAAATATAGTACCTTAAGTATTTGCATTTGTTTTAGTTACCTCCTTTTATTCTTGGCATAGCTTTTATGACACAGGATCAGTTTTCTAATTTTACATACCTGAAGTAAGTGAGAGTTAATATTTAGGCATGTTTATATTCCCTAATTTCAAGCAAAGAAAGAATAACTTAAGTTCATAGTACTTTTTCATGCTAAGAGATAACTTATAAGTAATACTGCTGTCTTCATGACAAGGCCCTTAGTGTACTGGCAAAGGAAAACTTCCAAGTGATGGGTTTACCTGAAGAAGGGAAAGAGAATGCCAAAAGAAAAGGGAAGGAAAAGTTGCTTTTGATAAAAAAGTGCTTTTCATAGCTAGCAAACTTGAGAGCAGGGGAATGAAAAAGGATTGTTGACAATGACATTCATGTAGTTCTGCTGTTATTTTGCTGACAAGTGCTATGGTAACTAATCACAACTAGCCCCTGTATTGGGGTGGTGGACATGGTGGTGCTGCATTCACAGCTGGACTCTATGAAACTTAGTGATTCTGTTTTCCTTGAATCCTTCCAGTTACACAAATAAACCATGTTATTGAGTATCAGAGTTTGATGGAGTGTTTACACAAAGGCAACAATGTGAGACATCTTGTTCCATCCTCTTGTCCTCATTTGGCTTATGATTATTTTAGATGTCCTCGTACCTGGGGTTAAAGGCCCATCATGTTTCTCCTGTGTTTTCTGTGTGGTTGCACATTAGCTACAAATGGCTTTGTCCTATGCAACACGTCTGTCTGACAAATATTCCAGCTCCATCGGAGTTGGAATAAAGCAGAGGAAGTATCTCATTTGCTTGTCTCTGTCATAGTGCTTTAAAGAGAACTTCTAGGAAGAGAAACTTGGGAAAACCAATTCTTTATAATCCCCTCTGCCTCTGAACAGACAACTGTAGAGCCTGATGTCCCATCTCCCAAAGAGATGGACTCTCTCAAGAGTCCTCTGCAGCTGTAAAACAAGCAGGCTAAATGAGAGCATATGATGTTGTTTTGCATTCTGGCAGAGAGATGGCTATCATCCTAATTTTCCTTGTGGAGAAATTTAGTAGGTGAACTAGGGATAGAATACTCATAAATATGTACAAATGAAATAGCAGAATTAAGGATGTTTAATCAGTTTATATAGAAGTAACAATGACCTGAAACTGCAAAACTGAAAGAAAAGCTGTTCTGAAGGTCCAATAGCGTACTCTGCTCATCTTCAGTTGTGTTCTGCAGAGCAGGCAAACAACTGGCATCTGGAGATGAAGAATCTAACACAGCAAGCCTGCAGATGGCTAGGTCAGAGAAAAGGATGATTGCTCTGGTTTGTTTGACACATAAAATTTGCATGCAGAATATCTAATGATTTGACTACTTCATTCCAAGGGCCATTTGTATTTGACAGTAAAACTCTTATGAAGCAGAACTAGAGGAGACAGACGGGAAAGAGCAGGAGGGACACCAGAGAGAACTGTGTGAACAGCAAATATGGATGTGCTTTAGTGGAGAGGAAAATCTGAAGAGGGTGGGAGAAGGTGAACCTGTGCCATTTGCACATGATGCAGATGGCTCAGACTGGAACTTTGGAGAACCACTTCTATATGTTGGCACTCATGTTTAAGTCCACTTTGCAGAAACAAAAAGAAAAATTCTCTCTGTTAGAGAGAATCCTGCTCCAGTCACACTGCAAGTTGTTTCCCACTGAAAAGTGCTTCCCATGTTTGGATTTGTCTTCATTACCTTCAGTAATGAGGGCTTGGGCTGTGCTATGCTGACAACAAAGCCATTCACCTGGGCTACTCCTGACCTTGAGTTTGTCCCCATATAGTTTTATTTATTCCCTTCACATGTCCTTGGCTATGTGGCTTTTTGCACTTTTTAGAGGAAGCTGTGCAACCACCTGTTCTTATTGGCAGGCTAAATTGGCAAAATGTTTCTCAGAGGCCTGAGGCTGACTTACAGGGAAGAAAACAACAAAACACAAGCATATTGTGACTTTCACCAGCCCTGAGCAATGAAGCGCAGCATCGGAAGCTTTTGTAAGGCAGGTGGCATGCCAAAGTCCACGCAGGGGCTGTGCCAGCCCTGGGAGTTTTGAATGGCTAAAGAAAACACGTACGATCCCTTTTGCTGCTCTTCTGGTAAGCTATTTTGCCATAGTGTTCAGATGTCACGAGCCTGCAAGAGTAGAAACTTATCCGGTTTATCAAGCTGAACTGCCTTTTAAATTGATTTATCTCTTCTTGTTCCCTTGCCAGGTCTAAGCAGTTTGTGGTTTGCCTGGGGCCTTCAGCAGCACGGAGAGGAGCAGCACGGCAGCTCCAGTGCTGGCCAGCAGTTGTGGGGGACTCCCTCCTCAGATCCCAGAAGCAGCAGGATCGGCTGTTTGGGTCCCCGTGCTGCCAGGCAGGCTCCGCTGGTCGCTGCCACCAGAGCGCCGGGCGGACCGAGCCCCGCCGCAGCCCCGCGCTGGGTGACCCCGCTGCCTCTGTCAGCCTCATCTCCTGCGGCAGCTTAGCAGATATTGACACACAACCAACAACAGCTCAGTGACTTTGACAGGTTCCTCCCACACTGCAGCACCTATGATTTGTATTAAAATGGCGTACCAAGTGCTGCAAATGCTAAATAAGGGAGGTTCCCTCTCCCAGGTTGTGTACCCTCCAAAGCTGGAGGGGTTGCTGCACTCCTGCCACCCGCGGTCCATGGCAGACCAGGATAGAATTCAGGGCTTCTAAATCCTAGATTATCGAATTAACAAGATTATCCTTTCACTCTGAAAACAAGATTGAGAGAGAGATTTTGATAACACCCAAAACTAGTTACATTTAATTGCCTGGAACTGTAAAACATTTAGATTTTACGCTTAAGGAAAAGACCAACCTACCCACAACTCTGGTGTTAAAAGTGTAAAAGTGCCACCTTGATCTTAGAGATACAGGCACATATCAGATGCAAGGCTGTTTTAAAGTTATACAACTGACATGTCTTTTATTTTTAATAGCTCTGTGACATTATGAATGCTTTCATAATGAAAATAACTTGTTCCATGAAAGAGCAGGTGTCCTAGTACTCAAATACAAGCTGCTGCCATGCCAAAGTCTTCTGCTTAATGGCATTAGAAGCAGCAGTTTGTCCTGATCAACAGCTCTGCTAACATTCTAGACGCCACAGAGAGCCAGAACAGGTGGATCTCCCATAAAAAAGAGTTTTTATGGGCCAGGTTTTGTACAAAGTGCTGGGTGTATGCAGTTCTGCAGAGCAACTTCCGGCATTGGGTACTTAGGCTTCTCTCCACCTTTCTATTATAAACTCTTTTCTGACATTTATGATATGTCTATATGAAGAATTGTGTTACACCCAAGCAATATAGCTGTAGCCAGATCAAAGTAATGAATTGTTTAAGGGAAAGAAAAAGTCACAGACAAGTCTTAAATTTAAAATATATCTTTGTCACAGAAATCTGTAAATCTAAAAGTTACTTCAGCTGATCTCTTACAAAAATCCAACCACACACTTTCCCTAGCTTCTCTTGCAGCAGAGGTGGGCCTCTTCTATTCCTTCCTCTTTACACTTTTTCCAACAGACCAATTCACTTCTTTACGACACTGCCACTTGCAGCCTCTGCGTTTTTTGGGGTCTGCTGAGGATGAAGAAACAGAGTGCCCCTCTGTGACCAGATTCTTGCAGGTGTAACAACATTGCAACAGATACAGCCTGTGCGTGTCTGTGAATGGTGTGAGGATGTCCACAGGCCCGGCTGGATGGGGCCTTGAGCAACCTGATCCAGTGGGTGGCATCTCTACCCACAGCAGGGGAGTTGGAACTAGATAATCTTTAAGATCCCTCCCAGCCCAAGCCATTTGATCATACTGTGATATGGCCTGGCCTCCATTGGGTTCCTTCCCACACACTTTGGTCAAACCATGGCAGTACTTCAGTGACTGCAATGACAAAGGTGTTAGGACATCCAGACTGCTCCTCTCCTCGTGGCAGAACGTGGTGGGTAGTCACTGTTAGCATTACACATCAGTGTGCCCTCCTGGTTACCTGGAGTTCATGTGGGGGACTCATATACCCACCAAGAGACTACTTATGTACTCTATATGGAGGCAAAAACTATGTCCAGCCATGAGCCTGTCACATGGCTGGATGTGCACTCAGCCTTTGGTGGGAGTTATGAAAGGTTTCATCATGTCAGCTTTAAAGCCAGTACGTACTATGGAAGGAGCTTTATCCATGTCTCCCTTCACTGTTCGCCTTAAAAGGCTTCATTGTCCTGAGCTGGTGTCAGAGTGCTCCATTTCAGCTGCAAACCCCAGTTTTTGAGTATAATGATGGCTGTGCCCAGGAGCTGGCAGGACTGCCTAGCATGGCCTCAAGGAGAGAGGAGAAATACCATGTAATTGTAGATGTGTTTGCTTGAAATTTGTGAGTTAGGAATATGAGCAGTGGAAAAACTGCCATTAACATGCTTGCAGAACCGAGTCTGTCCTCCCATCACTATTTATCAAAATGACAATATTTGTGCTATCCAGTAAATTAATAATAATAATAATAACAAAAAAATCAGCAAAAATAATAATACGTGAAACCAGTACAACGTCTTAGCCCAATTCCATGAGACTTTATTGCTTTATCCTTTGGTTTATTAGTGTGATCTGCATTTCCTGCAAAATTCAGGCAGACCATGATAATGAAGGAAAACAGAGCTGTACCCGATGGCAAATGGCCAACTCCCATATTACCATATTCCCAAAGCAAGGAACTTTTATTCTCCTACTGAAATCCATTTTTAGTTGTTTAAATACACATTTTTATTGGATTATCCCATTAAGTTTTCCAGGTTTATAATTTGCATGAAATCCACAGTAAATCAGAAATATGCAATATCTAGGCTGTCTTGGGAATGTCCATGCTCCAGGAAGGGATTTTATAGATTTAGTAATCAGCACATTGCTGTACACGTTGCACAGCCTGGCTGCAGCAGAGCAGCTGTGGGACATCAGCCCTCCCCTCGGGCTGTTTCATGCCTCTGCCACTGCCTTGTTCGCCAACAACAAGAGCAAATGTTACTTGTGTGCTGTGCTGCAGCCCACGCCTTCATCAGGGCCAAAGTGCAAACCTCACAGCCTGGGTCAGGAGCAGCATATGCCTGTTGCTTCTCTTACCCTGCAAGGCTGCAGGCCCTGACTGCAGCACTGGGTTTGTCCTGCCAGGACCCTGCTCCCCCTCCATCACAGGAGCGCTGTTTACCCAGGGTGCTGACATCTTGTATTCCTCCAGCTCTGCAGTCAAGAGGCTCCTCTTGCCTACACAGTGCTCTGTGTCTGAAGTGTGTCTGCACTGAAGGGTTGGAAAATTTCTCTTTTTCCCCTACAGGGTGTTTTAGTTTTGAAAACAAAATCTGCAGAGAAAAGACTATGCGGATTCTGCTACTGGAGCCAAGTCTTCGTGCCAAATTTTGTGATATAGCATATATACCTTCAAAGTCTCATCTTATTTTGCTCATTAAAGAATTATTTGCATGGGCAAGCTTTGATTCTGCATGACTGGATAAACTGTTGGCATGAAATTTCTTTCCTTCTTTAACAAACTACTCTTATATATGAGGTTGACTCTGAATTTTAAATTACCCTACATACTCATCTGACAATTCTGTATTGTGTTTTGGCCTAAGCGTGCCTTAATGTCACTCTTTTTTTTGCTTTCAGTTCATTTGTTAAATTCTTTTGCCTGGAAAATGCCACATGAATGCTGGGGAGGAGCAGTTATTTGAAAGATAAAAGTAGTTTGAAGTGGAAGATTTTTAGAGCTGAACACATATGCCAGGACCAAATTTCAGCAGTAATTTAATAAGATACTATTTTTAACTATCAAATTGAAATTAGTTAATATACATTTCTGAAACTACTAGGACATGGATATACCAATAATTTTTCCAATAAAGATTGTTTAGCAACTGAGGCTAACAAGCAACATAGTAGGATTATTACAAATAAGCAGAACCCTAAAAATATGTATTTACCATCTAAACTTTGAAAGATTTGCATCCTCCTCAGTATTTTAGAACAACAAAACATCAATGGACCTATGAGTTCCATGAACTTAACAAAATCTTACAGCCACTTGAGTTCAGACCATTTTAGTTGAATATTTAGACTACTCTGTTTATTTGATTTGCTGTTTGCTTATTGAATGCTGATTTTTAGTGCATCCCTTCCATAGGGTCTTTTTCTCCTCAAAAGCAACAGAATACACTAGTGATATGTGTAATATGGTCAGAACAGGGTTAATAATCCTAAATGTTTATCATTGCCTTTTGCTGGCTCTGTGGCCTCTGCAAAAGCATGTAATTTTTTCTGTTCAGCTAAGTGTAGTGTCATTGGTGGAGGTAGTGGTGGAAACAATACAATCCCACTTAGCAGTTGACCAAGCAGAAGAATGGTTTTGAAAGGAAAACAATTATCAGTGTTCAAACACAGAGGTGTTAAAGGTTAGATGTAAAAAGTAAAGGTGATCTGTCTACCTTAGCACTGCAAGCCTTGAACTGAAGCCAGGAGTAGTAAACCATTGATACATATTCTCTCAGCAAATAAATATTAGAAATTATTTGTAAATAAGCTTTCACTTCTTTTAATGCAGCTGAAGGACCAAGAAAAAGACTATTGTGTCCCTTTTAAATCTGCAATAATGCCACAGCATAAAAGTGCTATTCCTTAAAGCATTTTCTAAAAGTCATGCATGAATGGATACTGTACCGGCATCAGATTTGGAACAGAACTGTGGCTGTTTATTGTAATCATAAAACCTGCTTTCCTGTGTCCTAAAGTTGTTTTTTTTTTAAATCAGCCAAAATAGCAGATTATTTATAGTTACAAAAAAACCTAAACCCCAACTAAACAAAAAACTCCTTATTTGTTCTGCTTGCTTTCTTCAGCTGAGGAAAGTGGAATATTTTCACAAAAAGTGAATTTTTGTTTATATTACCTGAGTTGTATTAGCATAGATGCTGTAGAACTGTATTTTAGCCAATACAAAAGTGTCTAAAAGTGAAAGAATTATCTTTGAATTTCTTCAAGTAAAATATTGCTTAAATAGTAGATGCATTCAGAAAAATATTTTACTGCACAAAATAATACTGAATCTTGGGTAAAAAAAATAAAACTAAATTGAATGGAATTAAATAATATTGTGGTTTGACACTGGCCTGATACCAGACATCCACAAGAGTCATTCACTTCCCTTCTCCTGCTACATTTGGGCAGAGGAGAGGGAAAAAAAATAAATTAAGAGCTCATGAGTTGAGATAAGGATTGGGACACTCTAAGGACACAACAGGTTCAAATTTAAAGGCATAAAGTAAATTTATTATTAACAGAGTAAGAGGAGGATAATGGCAAGTAAAACAGGCCTTTAAAACACCTTTGTCTCTCCATCTTTCCCTTCTTCCCACCAACAGCACAGGGAGACAGGGCGTGGGGGTTTGGTCAGTTCATCACCCAAGATCATCTTGTGTTCACTCAGGGAGAGGAGTCTTTTCTCTGCCATGCCGTGGGGTCCCTCGCACAGGCAAACAGTCTTCTCAAAAACTGGTGTGGCATGGGTCACTCATCCACAGGGTGCAATCCTCTAAGGATAGGCTCCCTATTATCTTAGAGGGAAGGGCCCTCTCTCTCTGTCTCTGGAAGCAGGGGCCCTTTCTTTCTATTTGGGTCTCCCACTAGATCACATCTCCCTCTGTCATCCACCAACTCTGGTGTGAGCCCATAGTTTCCCATGGGCTGCAAGTGTATCTCTGCATCCCCCATGGAATTTGTGCATTACAGGGGGATGGCCTGTTTCACCGTGGTCTCACCATGGCCTGCAGGGGAATCTTGGCTCCAGTGCCTGGAGCACCTCCTCCCCTCCTTCTCCACTGACCTTGGTGCTGCCATGTTGCTTTCCCTCACACATCCTCACTTCCTTCTCTTCTCTATCTAGAAGAAAAATTGTTGCTCATAGGTAACATTTGTCAACAAATTCAAAGACTCCTGCAGCATCCTGCAGTGCTGAGGGATTGATCTCATCTCGTCTCGTGTTGGGGAGTCATCGGCCATGTTTTCCCCGTCGCCGTGTGTCCCCACGGCCATGGCGTGGGCATGGCGGCCGCTGTGGTGCTGGTGCTGTTTAACTCCTCTCCTCACCTGGGCACTGGGAAGGAGCAGCCGCTGCTGCCCCTGCCCTCTGTGCCCTCAGCACGGCTGGCTGGGGGTGGCCAGGCAGGCAAAGAGGAGCCGCAGGCCGCACCGAGATGGCGGCAGCCATGGCAGTGCATTGCCATGCGCTACACCAGGGATGGCCCCTGGCAGCAGTGCCTCACCACCCCTGGACAAAAACTGCACCTGCGCTGTTTCGATTTTCTTCCTAAATATGTCATCACAGAGGTGTTGCCAGCCTCTCTAACTGGGCCAGCAGCGTGTCCATGTTCAGAGCCATTAGAGAATGGCTCTGTCAGACATGGTGGAAGCTTCTGGCAGCTTCTCACAGGAGCTCTCCCTGTGGCTCCCTTTCACCACTACCAAAACAATGAGGCCGTGCCAAATCAACACAAGTAATTAATTGTCTCTACTTCTTTGAGTATATCAATTAGCACCCCTAACATCTGAATGATTAGCCTATATTTTACAGCCAAAATGCATGGCACAAAATATCTCTAAACAAATGTAATTATACTTTCACCGTATTGCACTTGGCTTTATTACACTGAAAAAGCACATTTCTTCTTCGTTCTAGCCTAAAGGAAATTAGTGCCTTGTGATCTAAACATCTATTTTCAGTAAGACATCTAACCAAGACTCTCTTTTTTCAACTGGTAATAGGGTTTAGAGATTCTTATTCTATTGCATAGATGCCTATTACGGTAATTCTTAATTTAGTTTTAGGTCTAAGTCAGCGGGAAATTCCCAGCACTAACAGGTGCTGCTCAAAGGCTCAGGATTCTCAGAAGCACTGTTTAAATGAGAAAACCCAGTATGTATTTTCTAAAAAAAAATCTTTATGCTGGAAAATATAAGATAAAATAATTTAAATTTTGTGCTGCATATATAAAACTTGAATTAATGTCAGCTTAAGACATGTTGATTTTGAGTTTTCTGGTTGAAGACTAATGTGATGTTCATAACAGGGCATTTATTTTGCAACTGAAAATATTTTTTAACTGAGATTTTGGAAAATATGAGCATCTTCTAATGATGTTACATTGGTCAGAGAGTGGGCTACTCTATCACTTTTCCCATATGAAGCTAACTACATTGGAGAGTTAGTTGTTTCCTAACGGATCTGCCATTTTTAGAACATTTTTCAAGAACATTTTTAAGAGAAAGAAATGTAGACTTACATTGAAAGTCTGTCATCAGTCTTTGTTCTACTCTATTTAGTGCACTGGTAGCTTTTAAACTTCTGCCTTTGCGTCTCTTCCCCTGGACTGTTAAACTGCTGTAGGGCACTAAGGGTTTTCTATGATCACTTGACGTGTAAAAATGTCTTTCACTTTTTGTAAAGTAACAGCCTGTGCTGTAGATAAACAGAACACTGACCTCACACAACAGAGTCATTAGGAATGCTGTATTTGTAATCAAAATAATTTTCATTCTGTATATAGATAGGAGGTCTGTCCTGCGTTTCTTTACCATGGAATATCCCATGTGGAAAATAATGGTATGTATTGTAGAAAATTAAAAATAAGGGACAGGTTATACTTAAGTGAGATTAAATCAAGTTCATTTTATCACTGCTTTGTTTATGTTATGTTTTGTAACTGAAAACTGAAATCTACACAAAAATATCTGGGTATGGGAGAGAGAAATGGCAAAGTATTTCTGCGAGTTATTACTCCCCAAACAGCATAAAGAATTCATTTTAACATAGGTTTGTATGTAAATTGCCATCAATGGAAATGGGAAACTTAGAAGACAACTGTAGACTGTTCCATGTAATTTTTAATTGCAGTGTGACTTGCCCACTCTTGTAATATTTTTATCAGCAAAGATTAACAAGTAGTGGTAAATGTCGACACAGAGAATTCATAAAAGATGGATTTTACAATGACATTGGCTACGTAGTGGCCTTCTTCAAAAAGATATTGTTCTTTTAAAAAGGTCAGCTTCAATATAGATGAAAATGTTTCTTAAAAAACAAAACCGACAAAAGAAACCACAAACAAACAAAAACCAACAAAAAAAAGTATTTGCATCGTATTATTTTGTTTAAAACACCTAGTGAATAGGTGCTTCTCTCTCTCTAAATATATAAAATACTTTCTCTGTTTGAAATTTATGTGATTTAGATGGCAAAGATCACATTAACTGAAACTCAATCTTTTATGATTCAGTAGTCAGTGAAGGAAAATGAACAAGGTGTAAAAAAACATTCAATTTACAAACATATACATAGACCTACAAAATGTTTAATACTTCGGTTATATAAAAGGCTGCAAGTTACATAAAAAACAATGTGTGTGCAATATAATTCATTTGAATGCCTCAACATATTTAACACTGACTAATTAATTTCAAGCATTAGAGAACAACTAAAATATATACCAGTTTAATCTTTAACCTGGGCACTGGATGAATAGTATATCTGAGTATATCTCATTAAGGACAAGCAAAATTTATTTAGATGGGCATGTTTGCTGTGCTGTCGTACTGCTACAGTGGATTTTTCCTACATCTGTGATGAGAATTGTCAAGTGGGATAAATTAGCAGAGTCCTAGGGCTTCCATTGTAACTGTACTTTCTGTGAGTAACACATCCAGCTCACGGCAGAGGAAGTACTTAGGAATCTTACTTCCTCTGAAATAAATGGAATTAAGTGCCAAAATACGTTTACTGGCTCTAGATTCAGCCTTTTATTCAAAAGTCTCTAATTAATTTCAATCTTAAATCCTCAAGTGGCTGTAAACAACCACAAGGCTCTGGTAGAGCATTTTAAGGCTGAAACCAGAAAAGTAGTGAAATCCAATTTAAATCCTTTGTCAGAAGTTCCAGAGACCTGATGTTATGTATTTATTGATTTCATTAAGTGGAGTATGATATTCGTGTAGCTCTGCAGTTTTCTTTTTGGGATGGCATGCGGGGCCAAAAGTGAGTATTTTATTACCTACCTCTTCTGTCCTCTCCTTACGCTTCCCTCCTCTCTATACTTCCACTTACTAGTCTGCCTCTCCTTTGTAGTCATCTTCACCACAGACTTAATGACTTTTCCCACTCCTTTGGTTGTCTTTACCTCATTTTCCATCAGACTATCACATCTGCTCTTCAATAAAGCCCTAGCAGAAAAAGCAAGTTAACCTGAAGAGAGAGATGGATGTTGAATCAGTTGATGAAGGGGTGGTGTGACTACTGCACTGTGGTAAGAAAACATGGACATGGCAGCCTTATGTCTTACATGGTGTTCACCCCAATTGCATATCCCTGCTTACTCTGCAGAATGGGAATACCCATGTTTTCCCAGACATATATGACTACAATAATTTTGAAAATTAGTTCACCTTATTTCCTTTCCCTGTTCTCCCAAGACTAAGACCACTGAATATCCTTCTGTTCTACTTGATAATATGTATTTTCATTTATATCCTTCATTTCTTCACAGTTGTACATTAATTTGAGAGTACATACTAACTGCTCACATCCATTTCCTATGTAGTGACTAACAGGTATTACTATCTAAGTATTATTCTTCATGCTTCTCAATGTCAGCAGCTTCTCCCTACACTATAGTCTTCTTAGTAGAATCTGTACTTATACTTCTTTCCTAAAGGATCACTCCTACAGTTTTCAGAGTGCTGATTCTTCCATTACAATAAAACTAACATCTGCATGTCCAGAAGCCTGTATGCACAGGCAGCATAACTGAAATTCGCCAGGACTTTTATCTGTTTCACATACAAATAAATAAAACTGTTGGGACACCTGCACAATATTTGGATGTGGTAAAACTGGCCTCTTCTCCACTCATTCTACAGTGGTCTGCTGGGACTGACTTACCTATTCTCAAGACAGCACTCTTCTTCACGCCGACCAAAACACCTCTGTTTATCACTCTGCTTTTCACCGTTCAAAGGCGGGTCATTCTCTGAATGACTGCTGAACTACTTCATTCAGCTCCAGGAAGGTCTTCAGTATTCATTAGCAGCTAATCAATCTCCTTTTTATTGCAGTCCTGTAAATAGGAGAGAGAATGCAGCACTGATGCAGCACTGATTTCCCTCTTCATGCAATCATTATGGAAAGAAAGGTTTCATAGGACATTTTCTATATGTAGTGGAACAGAAGCAGTCTAATCTTCTCTGGAAGCACAGTCACTGCTTTCAATGTTGGAATAAGGGACAAGACAGCTATACAATAATAATTTTGACATCTTAAATTCAGTTTTTATTCCCCTAAGAAATGCTCTCTTTCTAGTGAAGATTAGTTATTTAAAATTTCAATAGCTAACAGTGCTCATGCCTCTTCTTTATTGGTAAGGGGTGATGGCAGAGAACTTTCACGTTTGCTGCACTACTGAGAGTTTCAGGACTTTTCCCTTCTAAGCTCAAGCACTTGAGAGAGAGGGGAGGAAGGAGAAAATGTGTAGGGTGGGGAAGGAGAGCAAGGGAAAGAAAGGAGTGTTTTCCACTGAACATCTGAGAGTGACTAAACTATTGCATTTGCTGAGACACCATTTTTAACTAGCTCTTGAAACTTCTAGTATGGTCACTGTTTGGAATGTACAAATGAAGCCAACTGAACTGAACAGTTAGGGAAAGGAGAGATCTACAGAGTGCAGCTGGTTGTTATGAGCAGAGGAGTTTTAAGTGCCTACAAGTAACACTGCAAGTCATACTCCCTTATCTGCTACCTCTTCCATAGCTTTTCACATTAATGACATATAAACCAGGCAAAACAAGGAGATTTACTGGCTGATGTTCTCTTCTGAGGATTGCCAGCACAAGTAGCCCACAAGATGGGCAAATTGAACACCTGTCCTGCTCCCCTTGCATGTATCCAGCTTAGGCACTCAAAACGGTCCTGGATTTTATCTGAGTCTTGTTGACGCCATCATGTATCAGCCTTGGAGTTCTCACTGGGTACACTGCCTACAGCAAACTGACTTCAGTATGTCTTTTCTTGACAAAACCCAGTCAAGCTTCTCCTAATGTATGCAGCTAAAAGCAGGATTGCTGGTAATCTGTTTTTGTTGTCTGGAAGTGGATTATGCTATTTTATTTGGCATGGCAATAGAGCAGCAGAACAAGTGCCGTGAGCTGCCTATGGCAGCCAGACATTGTGGTCCTCATTTCAACAAGGTCTAAGCTCCTTCCACTGTGTGAGGAGCCTGTTTGTTGTGAGGGTCTATAAGTGCCCTCTGAAGCTCTGTATTTGATTTCTGCTGAACAAGATGAAAATGGCTTGCTGTGCTGGGTTATGAGCCTGCAGTGTTGTAATGAGGAAGTGAAGTTCAGGGGCAAACAGGGCCTTTCTTAGCTTCCTAATCATTCCAGCATATTTTCAGCTTTGGAAAGGCAGGAAGGCAGTAGCTCAGAAAATACTGTGTGTCAGACAGGTACGTAGGTTTTACCTTATCTCAACACTGAGTACATATTAAAACTGTATCACACAGAATTGAGGTGTTTCAATGAACACAGAGTTGGTGTACTTTTCTGATTCAGTGTAAACAAGCCCTTAGGTAATGGATCTAGAGACAGGTGTAGCATCTTATTTCTATTAGCAATATCAGTGAGGGCAATAAGCTTGCTCCTATGAAAAATACCTCTGCATTTGAAAAAGCAGATCGTTGTATTTTAAATTTCTGTGACAGCAGCATGCCTGTTAAATTACCTGACTTTCTGGCACATCTCTTGCTTTTTCTAGGCCTATGTGTGATTCACATAGCTTTTGTGTCTATATATTTATATTGGCATTTATCCTCTTAAAATGAAAGAGGAATTAAATCTATGCCAAAAACATTTCACACTGTAAGGGTGAATGCTTTCACTTCAATATTTATGCACATAAGTATACATATTCATACACATATATATGTATGTGACACCTTGATTTATATGCCTATAGATCTCATATAATATTTCCGATTTAGGCTTTTGTGGATCAGTTGTGTGTGTGTCTGTGTGTGTGTGTGTGTCTGTGTGTGTGTGTCTGTGTGTGTGTGTCTGTGTGTGTCTGTGTATATGCACAAAACTCTTTATTTGTTTTATGATTATATTAACACATGAAGACATGGCTGAACTAGAGACAAAATAGCTTATATAGTAAAAACAGATATGTGAAGGAAAAGAACACAACCACACCCTGGCAATTTCCCATTTCTCCAGAGTATGATAAGAAAATGTCCACATAGTTCTAAAATGCTGAACAGCCTGACAAGAACATTGCCATTTTTTACAAGAACATTGCCATTTGAGTGTCTTAAAAAGCAGTTTATGAATATTCACATCTTAGAGGATTTCTCTCCCAAAGGTCTCTTGGTTGTGCAAGGGCTTAATTCAAGATCATTTCTGCCACAGATGAAGAAAGAACTTGAAACCTGAACAATCATTTCTCTCATTTAATACAATACTGATACACCTAAACTGGTGGTTTTCAGATGAAGGTGCCTACTACTCCTGAAGAACTGTGGAAATCAGTAGAAGAGAGCAACCAAAGCTTGAAAATATTTTAAAATTTATCCTGCATACCAGAAATGACATCATGTTCATGAGCTACTCATGGGAAAGTACTTTAAAGAACAGTGCCTCTAAACCTCACCTAAATTTCTCCACAGATTTCCACTGCTAAATTAAGAATTTATTGCCTTTCATGTACTAGAAGATGAACATCACTTTTCTAGATAACATGGCTGGCAGGAAGTGACAATACAAAGTACCTTATAGATAAACCCACAAATCAACAAACTTCACAAAATTAAAAACTTCAAATCACAAAACTTCACTGTGGAAGTCACACTAGGAAAAAGGTCTCAGAACTGCCTTGAAAGGAGCAGGCCTTGCATTTGAATTAACCTCCCAAATACCACCCATCAATCCAATAATGCAGAATTATTAGAAGCCCTCATTGATAAAATATTCATGTCTACTGTGTAATACTCAATGCTGGTATATATCAAAAAAATTGTTAGATAATTACAGCATTTACTCTTCCTTGAACATTTCTGTCCCACATCTCTTTTTAAACAACAGTTCCAGTGTTAAACTCACAATCCAAAGCAGACCTCCCCTATACTAACATTCATTAGAATGAAACCTTGCTGGCACAGCCAAAGTAAACTTCATAAATATTGACATATTTAACATAATTGATATCAGTGACCAAAATAATGAATTTCCATGGGTTTTCTTCATGATCTTTAAAATGTGATATATTACGTCCTCATGAGAATTACATGTGTGGAATTCATCAACTGTTATTCACTACAATGAACTGACACAGATAACAGATCACAGACAAAACACAGCAAAGGGCAGGAGAATAATTTTTTCATTAAAAAAAAATAGTCCATCTCTTGCAAAGAGCAGGGACTAACAAGGGACCTCCAAGTCATGTTTGAAAAGTAATCCTGGGAACTACATTCTTAATAGAGACAGTAGTAACATTACTTTTAAAGCTGACAGTTTTCTTGCTGATTCATCCTCTGTACATTCATGGTAGCAGCTGTTTTCTCACCAGTGGTTTAATTGATTAAAATAATTTCCATTATACTAAAACCAATACATCTCACTTGTATTTATCCTCCTTCTCAGTTCTCATTAATGATGTCAGTCAAGTCATAAACTTTGTTTTCTCCATTTCTATCAGTTGATCTAATGAAATCTCACCTTTTCTACAAACCGTGTCTAATTTATATCCCATAGTGTCAAATTCATGGAAGGTGTCTCTCACCTCAGCTATGTGTCTGTTTAATCTGAATGTATGCTGTTTAATCACAACAGTTAGAAATATGTTCATGGAAATGGGTTGAGTTGATGCTGTCATGATGCTCAGATGTAAACTCTGCTACATTGCTAATAGCATGGTCAATCAGAAGCTATGCATTTTCACTTTAGTTTAAAAAAGCAAAATATTTTAAATACCTTTTTCTAGAAATAGAAAATAGAAATAGATTTAGCTAGCATTTCTCAAAGTACTTGGCAAAGCCAAGCTCTCTGTTGAGTGCTTTTGCTTGTTTGCAGGAGTAGAAATGAGTTAATAGACAACCTGTTCATTTTTGTGGCATGGAAAGTCACTGTTTCCTTACTGATGTGGAATAATGCTGTAGAATATACCTGCCATGTAAAGATGCATAAAAATATCATTTTGAGGAGGAAAACAGTAGATGAAACCTGTGAATCAAAATATAAAGAATTTATTGTTTATATCTACCATGTCTTAGAATGTAGGACATAACAAAAAAAACCCCCTATTTTAGATTTTAAAAAATACTCTGAAGTCATTCTTATCAAAGGAAAATTAAAAATATGTACAATGTTTCTGTAATATTTTCAGTGGTACTAGTGATAAAGTGCAATTTTTAATATTTTGTTTGCTCAAAGGGGAAGGCATAAAATACTTGAAAAAGAGAACATTTCAGCACTTAGAACTATGTCATTTGTATTGACTGTGTGAGGTGAAAAAAGGCAAAAAATAAGTTAAAAAAGGAAAACTGAAGACTTCATAGAGAAGACAAATGGGGAAGACAAAATTATTCTTTTTTAACTGAACTAAAAATTGAATTTCATATGTAATGAAAGAAATCTGCAATTGCTCTAACAGATTCAGAAAAGAGTAATTATTTTCCCCAAAAAGAAACCATCTTTTATCATTAATCGTATTTTGGAGATGGAGAACAATCAAAAGGAATTTTTTTAAACCCTCCTAAAAAAGTTCTATGGTGGCTTTTCTAGAAATCAAAAACTCTTTTCCTAAGGTACAGTCTGTCAGTTTAGCCAGCCTAGAGACAGGGTAGTTCACATCACTGGATTGTTTGCATCTCCTTGCTTCAAAAAGATTTACCTTGTGGTTCCAAATATGGGAAGTCCATAAGTAACTCAATTTGAAATATCATTGAACCAACACTGGAGCCAAGAATTCACACATTGTTAGCATTTATTTTTACATGACTGACATTATTCACAGACAAAGACAAGGGAAAGGTAAAAAATGTATGTGTGCATACACATAAATGCTAAAGACTACTAAGAGATTTGTATTGCCAGCATTAGCACCTTCTAAGACAAATTTTCAACATGGAGGTAAGCCATGAAATGTAAAATAAATGCAATTCATCCCACGATTAGAGAAGTCTGGTTTTATTTAATGGTTGTGTGATGATGGGTTCTATAGAGCTAGCATAACAGATTTTCTGTAGAAAAGTATTCCAGATCTGACTAGAAGCTGGTACAGCATTCTTTTAGGATTTCTATTTGGACACAAAGATCCTCAACAGCATTAACTGTTACCCTTCCAGGATCCAAGAATTTAGCAAATGTAGTCCAAAACTGCGATTGGTGCATAGGCAACATACTGAACACATTTTGGTTTATTTTAGGCCACTGTGCAGTTGGCTCTTTCTGCCAGCTTCATCAGTAACTCTTTGTCTTAACCCACTCAGCAAAAGATTTTTGGTTATGATCTACAGATGTCAGTGTCTTTACACGGTATGGCTTCATTTTCGTTCCTTTCTCTTTGTTTTCACCACCACAAGATTTATGTGGTGGTATCAGCTGTCAAAACAGACCCTTAGGCTAAGAGGCTGCAGCATAGCTTAAAATCAGTGTTAAAGAGACTGTCCAGGAGCAAAGCAGTCCAAATCAGGCAAAAGTATCTTAATACCACTTTTTTGTCTTTTCTCCTCCATATGAAATGCTCCTCCATGTCCCCAAGTGTTCTTCAGAATTCTCCAGCTCTCCCATGCTAACCAAGGAAGATAAATACAAACAAAAAGTCACATAAAATGGTTAAAAATAACTACAACATTCCTAACCATTTGTAGAACACAGCACATAAAAAAGAGTTGTGGTGTTTCCAAGGTTTTCTATTAGTACTTGCATAAAACTACAAAACTTAGTCACACAATACATTTGCATTCATCACTTCCATTCTACTATTTAAGAAACAAAGCAATCAAATACAGAGAAAATTTATTTGTATGGTATATTTAGCCAGTGTATATTTGGGATTGTATTGAAGTTAGAACAGAGGTTGTTTATTTAGCTTCTCTTTAAATATAGTAGATACGCATTATGCATTTAGAAGTTACAGCAAAACACTTGTAATACTAAATTGCCATTGAATTATACCAGTAATTGTTAATTTCACCAGCATAAATGTGGTGACATCCAGTTGTGAACCACACAAATTCAGAAAATGTTACAGTAAGACATTTTGGCAAATTTAATTATGGAATACTTAAAATAAACTTCAATATATACTTGTTAAAGAAAAAAATTACTTATTGCTTCTCTGTGTCTTTCAGGTGGATATTACTTCCACTATTTTTTATTATTATTATTATTATTATTATTATTATTATTATTATTATTATTATTATTATTATTATTATTATTATTATTATTATTATTATTATTAAATATTTATATTGCAATCGTGCCCAGAAGTCCCACTTCAAATCAAGTTCACTTCAAATCCACTGTTCAAGTCACTACCTGAGCATTTAATAAGCAGAAGTGCTTACCCCAGAGGCCTTTCAATCTATTTCCTGGAAAAGTGGAAACACGCAATCATAATGAACAACAGTAGTAAAAATAGGGAAAAGCAGCAATTAAACCCTGTTACTCAGAAGAAACTATGTAGTAATTGTTCAGACCACTTAACTCCTGAAAGAGACAAATATACCTGTGACTGTTTCACCAAATGTTTTTTTTGATTTAGCTGCATGTTGTTGCAGTTATTTACTAGTGCTCCTATTTAAATATAAAAATAGAAATTAAAATGAGAGAAGTTTGGGCTTGGTGTCCAGCATGAAAGTGTGTATAAAGGATTTGTTTAAACATTCGATGGGATCAGATGCATAGTCTCACTTGAAAGACTCATTATGTAATCTATATTTTGTACTTTGTGCACTTAATCTGTAATTATTTGGTAACTGGGATGCCAACTCTGGGAATTAATATTGCTGGGGACTCTGCTGGAGCTGTAATCTAAATACTGCCTTGATATTTATAGCACTTTTAGATCCCTAGGATAACTCCTGGTGTTTTCTTAATTTGTATAGGTAGTCATATCTTGTCTGTGCAAAATGTCTTCAGTAGTTGTTCTCCAGCCAGGTGTAGTTTCAGCAGACTTTGGCTAGGCTTTTGTTTTTGACGGCTAAAACTGTAAGTGAAACAGCATCTTACATTGCAACTAATGTTAAAACTATGGGAGATTCACTATCTGAGCAACAGCTACTATAAATTCTCACACCCATCTATTACTCTGCTGTATTAAAAAATGCATTGGGCAATTTGCAGTAAACATTTCCAAAGAATATTTTCACATTAAAAAAGTTACGATAATTCATGTAAAAAAGTGCCTTGAAGAGTTTATGATGGAGGGCGTCAGTTGCAGAGAGCTATTCACATTAATTATGATAAGGATATGTTATCTGGTATTCTACAGGAACGATCAATCATTTGCAAGAGATTAAAAAAAAAAATTAGTAATTTTTTTATAGCCCCAGTATAGGGCACCAGTGCAGGGCACTGTAGTGAGAAATTCTACATCTGCTGTCAGTGAGGGTAAAGTTCTCTTGCTTGGCCTGGGTCCAAAGCTGACTCATTTGAAGAAAATGGCTTTTCTGAACAAGAAGAAATAGAAGTGATTTAATGTTTTGGGAAATATCTATATATACACATACAATTCTCTTTTTTATAAACTCTGATGATTACGTTTGATTTAGTTTAATTGTTTAAATTTAGGCATGGATGTAGTCCTCAAAGAAGAGCTGTGTGCTCTGTGAAGATGGAGAGAAGTAGAGAAACAGTAAGTGAATATTATTATCCTAGTAGAAATGCATGCTTATTTTCTGTATCTGGATATAAGCTGGATACTTGAACATACAATTCCCACATACAGGCAAGAAGTTTAAAATAAGTAACAGTATTGCTAAACACAGTGGACTTTTATAAAAATGTGATAATCTCTGTGTTTTTTTGCTAAAGATGAAACCCTGCATGAAAAGTCCTATAAGAAACTAGAGGAAGCAAACAATGATCCTGAACAGGAAATATCAATTTGAGTTACTTTCAAGGACTGGTAGGGGCTTAAAGGACTTTTCTCATCTAGTTGTATGTTAAAATCAGGGACAGGTCAATAGTAACATGCCATACCATTTTCCCTTGGTGTTCAATGGCTCATATAACATGGCATTTCTTAGCATTTTGCCAACTTCTCAGTAAACAGATTATCGTTTTAAAACACTATTCCATCTTAGTTGGTGGCAGTCCCAGTAGAGTAGCCAGGGTTTAAATTAGCGTGAAAACAGAACTACCTCTGTCCTTAGATTTGGTCTCCGCTGAGCACAATTAAAGAGCATAAGGTGAGCAGCATGTAGAAATCCACCCCGCTGTCAGCTCTATGTGCTGTGCTGTGGCTGAGAAGAACTCCAGGTTCCAGGACTGTTAAAATGGCATATTGCATACACAATAGGTTATCAAATGCCCATTTCGAACAATCCAAGAAATTAAACAGAAATTCACTGTATCTATTTGGATCACAACTCTACTATTGCAATCCAAACCCAACCGATATCAAAGCTGTGTGACCTATGCAGTGCCTGCTTTTCGAACATTTGTACATGACTCTGTCAGTCAACACGTATTTTCAGTACCATCGTATTGCACTGACAGTGTTGAAACACTTGGAAGAGAAAGTACAGCAACGTTCCAGGGTTTACGTGAAACACTGTGACAATATGTGCCGCATTATTTTAATTGTTGTTTGCATCCAAGTTTAATGTAGCATACCCAAACACCAAAGCATGGGTGGAGGCGGTCAGTTTTTCCCTTGGGTGTGTTCGTTCCCTCAGACCCTTGGTAACTCCGACTCGGCAGCCCAAGGTGCGGGAGCAGGGGTGGGAAGGCCAGCGGCTGATGGCGTGAGCCAGCGCCTCACCGTCGTCTACACAGGCTCTGCAACCATTACATTAGGAAGCTGAGCTGCTAACGAGGAAACTTCTATCATTCAGGGCTGAATTTGCCTGTGCGACTGACGCTCCCCTGGAGAAGACAAACTGGGGCAGGCCCCGCGCCGGGCAGCAGCAGGAGAAGCCATTCCGCGGAGGCGAGACACAGCCCCCCGGCCCGCGCCTGCCCCAACCCCGCGCCGGCGCCCCCCGCCCCGCCTCGCCCTGTTCCCCCAACA
>JANPWX010019802.1:713892-840150 GCA_024734555.1 Trochalopteron elliotii
GGGGCCGGCGCTACTCGGAGCCGCCCGCGGGGCAGACCCCGGCGGGGCCGGGAGGAGCCCGGCTGCTCTGCTGCCCTCACCCCGCGCACACGAACTCCCCCGTCCTCGGCGCAAGCTGCTAACATTCCTTCTCCTCCCCCTCCCCCCCCCGTTCTCTGCCCCCTTCATCCCCGAAGAGGAAAACTCGATTGGATTTTACTTGGGGTCGGAAAAAAACTCCTGGCTGGATCTCGTTTAGACGCCCCGACAGCTAAGGTAAATAGGGAAGGCTTGTGATCCGCAGCAACAAAAACAACAGAAAAATCCTTCCTCTGGGAAGGGGGTGGAGAAAAAAAGCAAGGAGTTCAGGCTTCGTTTTATATCCTGTTTTTGGCCTTTATATTTTGTCTCTGTTTTCCGCCTTGGCCTGTACAGTTTAGCTGCTCATTGTGTTTCTCGTCTCGCCTGAACGTGTGAACCGAGGCGCTGGTTTCATGGAGGCAGGGAAAGAGTCTGTGAGACCGAAAGTTTTTAATCTCATCGGACACAGAAGTTTCTTTGTTTGGTCCGAGAAGGCACTGAGCTGAAGCTGCTCGGCTGCGTAACTGCTGTTTCAGCTCCCTCCCTTCCAAAGGGTTTGGTAACCCTGCGAGTACAATTAACTTACCGGGAAATGAGAAAGTCATGGAGGAGGTAATATTTTTTATTTAATGGAAAGATCTTGAGGCTTCGTGCTTATGTCTGCCTTGTTTTCTGGAATATCGGATAGTGTCTTGCCGGACTTCTTCAGGATTGCTGTTAAGTTTCTTTATAAAAATATGCCCTCCTGGTCATCTGTAAATGTCGCGGTTTTTCCTCCTTCGATTGTTGCAGTCACCCGTTTTCTTCTCCTTTACCCTTTCTGTTCTCAAAACGGGAGTTGGACTGCTTGTTTTTTAGCTTGTATAGTGGAGGTCTGTCCTGCATTTTGATCCTTGCAAAGTTCATCTTAACACCCTTCACTTGAAACAAAATACAGAACAGAACCAAAGCAGATAGCTAGTTGTCTGATTTCGTTAAAGTGCATGCAGTTGAAGCTGATAATGTAGCCTTGATTGATTTTGGTGACCACTTTCCGCTTTCTAATTTTTGAAAGACCTTCTTTTTGAAGCTGTTGAAGGGGAAACTAAAGGTGAAGTTTGGGCATAAGATTTTGTACCTCTGTTGCTTGTTATGGCAACTAACTAGATAGATCCATGTTTATTTCACATGCGTCAAAGATACAATTATAGGTTAGTTCTTTTGTGAAGGCAAGGAGTTTCTCATATTGTGAATTTTCAAAATGAGGTAGAAGCCATAGCTCTGGAATGTTTGTTCCTGTTTGTCAAACTCAGGGGCAACACGTTGGTCAGATAGGATATGTGTGCTTCAGTCTTGCCAGTGTCTGATGTCTTCTGGTATTTGGGAGTCTTGGACAAAGTAATTTCTGTGAAAAAAAAATGTGACTCTCTTACACAGGTAGCTCTTAAACGTCATGGAGTAATTTAGTGTTTTAAGACAAAATAATCCAACTGCATCTGTTTGATATACTGCAAGGAAAAATGTTAACATATAAATGCCTAAAGTGGGTTCAGTGGCTGATAACAAATTATTTCACTTACAATTTATAGACTTACCTTTCCAGGCAGCAGTAAGGGTTATTCTTAGGCATCAGAAAGATCTGGACAAAATAAATGGCAGTGAACTTTGCTTTCCTTATGTGGCTGATGGTTGGCAGAAAGTCTGAATAGAGTAATCCTTTTACAAAGAACCATCCCTTTCCAGAGCAGTGTTTCAGTCCCAATAATGACTTGAGATTCTTGAGGGGAGGGTGAGGAGTTGTAGCTGTGCATGACAAATTTAGTTGTAAACCAGTATGTTCATAATCAAGGCAATTTTGTTTCTTTTCAGGCCTTTTGTGTTTCTCATGATGCACTTGATATTTTTCAATGCCATGTAGAAGAATAGTTCCTTGTAGTGGAGGCACAACTTTTTACGCTAGTGTTTTGTCACCATGGTAGCTATGGGTAAGGCCCTTTTTAATGATGAAAGTGTAATTCAGTACTGCTTACAGCTCATGGTTATATCACTGAATGCCATTCATGTCATTAACATAGTTTGGGAGTAACATGAAAGGATGTATTCTTTCTTGAGATCAGCGATTTCAACTAAAAATCAGTCTGACATTGATATTGTCATTATGAACAAAATTATTTAACCTTACACATGGTAGCTCATGTGCTTGAAACAGCACTTTTATAGCTATGTGTTGATGGCTTGGGGAAACGTTCTTTTGACCTGGCTGGTTCTTACTCATGAATTAAATTAAGCTCAAGTAAACATCGCTAATTTTAAGAAGGTATGCTTGTAGTCAAAGAGCTAGAAGTTGCAGTATGTGGCATACTATGGGACATGATTATTATTGAGGTGATTATTACATTAGTAAAATATGAATAGATTTGTCTTATGCATAAGCTGCACAGTAGTGTAAACAAAGCTCTGTAGGGTATCAATTTTTAAACATATCATGTTCATATAGAGTGGATGAGAGGGGTCTGTGGAGAAGATATTAATGATTGATAGTTTCTTAGCATATTAAGCTGGTGGTCTCAGAAAACAGTGTTATGATTTGTTCTCGGTGGGATTTGTTGACAACCTGTAGTCCCAGGCATTAAGAGCCATGCGTGGAAGATCAAAGCTGAGGAAAGTCTTGCACATGTGTAACATACATTATACCTCCCATGTTAGCAGTAGGTTCTAGAAATAGAAAGGGATAGGAGCAAATTCCTCAGCTCGGCTTTCCTGTAGGGCTGAAATGAATCACTGTCTGTCTGCTCTGCGTTCTTATTTTGTTTTTGTCCTTCCTGCTCTTGAGCAAAAAGGAAAATCTTTTTGGGAAAATGTTATGTAAAGATCAGATAGTTGATATGTCGTATCTTCAGCAGATTCTCCCTATAGAATAACCTGATCTGCTGAAGAAGTGCCTGACGTTTAATCCATGTAGAGGAATTAGAAATCTAACCTTTTCCAAATGAGTTACTTGTTGAGTTGGCAGAAGAGTTACTCGTATGGATATGAAAATAGTAGACAGTGTTCCTATGTGAGCATGCAAATGTTCACAGTGACATTTGGAATAGATAGTTAAATGAAGATTATCTGGAAAATGAAGATGTATAAACATTGCTATTTTACCTTGTTAGCTTTTGAGTAAGTACAACAATGTGTCAAAGGAGACTTTTCACATCGGAATGAAAGCACTGAAGGTAGTTTGAGTGGTAAATAGTCTGTATTAACCATGGATATGGGATTTTTTTTAGCTTAGAAGGTTACTTCACTGAAATTCAGCTTTCATGTTGAACTGAGTAGTGTTTGGGTGTTGAGTCAAATCTTAAAAATGTAAGATTTCGAAGTAAGGTTGCTGGTTTAGGAGAGCTTTATATATCTCCCGTCTAATTAAAATGGAAAATGTTGTTATGCTGGAATCAACAGTATTTTTCTTATTCAGTAATCTCAGGATAATTGGGCTTTTTCAGCTGCCTTGCTTTCATTGTTGCCAGATGAAAAATCATTTGCACCTGGTGGGCTAATACAATGCTTATTCTTCAAAAACCACTGGCCTATGGAACTGCACAATGGTTATTCTTTAGGAAGAACTGGAAGGCAACCAGCCCAGTTGTGCCAACTTTTACCAGTTCCCAAGCAGTCAGCTATGACTTTGGGGTTGCTGACCACCAGGGACCACCAAAGAGACCCCCAGGACAGAAGAACGCATGCGGAAAGGGGAGAGAAAATATGTTAATGGTTTTGGGGAAATGGTTATCATATGTATGTTTATTCCAGGAAATCAATGAATATGTATGTAAAATACAGTATATAAACGGGAGCTTTTTCTGTAGTCAGCATGCATGGTATTTTGGAGGAGATACCCTCCCATGCATCCAGCCACTTGAAGAATGCCTGCGTCTTAATGCTACTCATTGTGGTGGTAAGGAGTTTTTTATTATTGCTGATTTTTGGTAGCAGTTTTGGTGCCTCAGATGGGACCTAGTCCTGAATTTCAATGGATCCAAAGAAACATCATTAGTCACCAGTTCTTTTTGAGATACTTGTTTTTTTGATGCTTAAATTTCAGTACAGATGTTTGAATTATTACTCTTTGTACTTACCCTAACGGGGATACAGAAGCATGGTATTTCAACACTGGGTTGCAATTCCACCTCAAAAATACATTGTGACTTCGCATAATAGAGAAATAAAACTGAACAAACATTTTCCTTTGATCTAAATGAAACCAAACTGAAGTGTACTTGTGTTGGAGAACATCAGCATTGCAGCTGTCCTGCCTAGGGTAAAAAGTTAAAGCTAAAAGTTTAAAAGTACAAGTTTAAATTAAAAAGTAGATTGATTAGTTTCTTTCTGTTCTTGGAAGGAATTTGTGGGTACTTGACACTAAGTGATCACTATGTGTAGGAACAGACAGTGGTGATTAAGCAGAGTCTGAGGACAATCTGAACCATCTTGGCTGCTGTGGAGATCCTGGTAGTTGTAATAATGTCAGAAGGTAACTGAGCCTTATAAGGCTCAATCTTATTAGATAAGATGATTTGTATAGGTTGGGGTATAATTGTCTTACTGTGAGCTCGTAGTGCTCAAGAGCTGCTTCTTGTGTCAGTTGTCTGGGACCAGCTTTAGGAATGAAAGAAGCTAAGAGGTGGTTTGAAGCATTAGTAAAAGTTGCAAATACTTGAAGTGAAACATTTATAATTTAATTATTAATTCGTAATGGTATTTTCTTGGGCAATGGCCAGGGTTCTAGTCTCCTTGTTGGGGAAAGCTCCAATCCCAATAAATAAATAAATAAAAGTATTTGAAGTTCTGGTATTGTGTTAAAGGTAGATGCAGAAGGATGGTCTTGGGTTTTTTTTTTTTTTTTTTTTGAAGTAATGTGCTTTGAGTTTTACTGCTGCGTTTGGAGTCTTCTCACCAAGTGTTCAACTCTAAGTTGGCATGAGAAGTTCCTGTAGCAACTGTGTAAGGGGTTCCATCTTCCCAGACAGTTATGGAATAGAAGTTTCATGTTCTTGCTTTGTCCTCTGTCCCATGATGCAGGGTATGTGATTAGTATATTTGCAGAAATTATTTCTTCAGCATTCTTTGTTCTCCTCTCCTTGGAGTTTTTCAGTACATACCTTCCAAAACTCCCAAGTTTTAAGAAACAAAAGAGAGGGCATAGGTGCTTTGAGCTACATTAGTGCATCTACAGAAACATCTGAAATGCAATGCCAGATGATTGAATGTCATTCAGAGGTTTGATCATCCACAATGACTGTAGATATCGTTGTGTTTGAATGGTAAAAAGCATTTCCAGGCTCGTCTAGAGTCTTCTAGACAAGTCTTCTGATAGACTGCTGATGTTTGAGAGCTGCTGCTTTTTCCCCACATGTGGCTGTTGTCTTCCTGGCATTACTCTGCCAGAGGGGAGAAATAATGGTTTAGAGTCAATTAATTTGTCAGCAGTTTGATCAAGTTACTGCAGGTCTTTTGTCTTACAGGTAACCCTAAAGATAACATGGATTTTTATATTTGAAACTGGGTATCGGAGAACATTTATTATTGGGAATTACAGGGTTTTTTGGTCTGTGGAAAGATGTTGCTTAAAAATCTGTATGTGCATATGCACGCTCATGGTTAAAGCAACACAAAGCTTGGTTGCAGTAGTATTTACAAGATTGAGGGCTATATTTTCAGTAAAATTAAATGAAAAGTGTGTCAGCATAGGAGTCTAAATCTTCCATGACTTAAATGCTTTGTAAATGCTTCCTTTCCATGCTTGTGCTACTGAGTGTGAAATTTAGATGTTTAATTCACTTGGGTTCCACTTTGGCCTTTGAGGTGGGTCTGCTTAAAAAGGAGGCTCAGTGAACGTGCAGGCAGCAGATGATGTTCACTGATCTCCTGCTGCTGGTATGTTTGCTTGCTGTGGCATGTTAGTCTGTGGTGGCCTGGAATGTGAGGTTGGTAGTTAGCTCCTTTGAGGAGAACATACTCATTTTCGGTTACTTCTGGTCACAAAATCATATGTGGTGCTAACCCCGGAGCTCTGTCGGTTATTTAATTTCTGAGCTGCTCTGTGTTTTTGGGGGATTGGTGGTAAAATTCATCACTGAGGAAGAAAATTCAAAAGTACACCTCTTCCTGGTTCGTACCTATTCAGTCTTTATACCATTTGTGTCTGCTATGCTGTAGCAAACTCACACAGGGTGATCTGTTCCAAGTAATTAATGAGTTCTTTAAACCTCTTGGAGGAGTTACGGGCAAAGGGAATTTGAGTGTGCAGTGCTAAAAAACGGTATTTGGAACAAACCTACAATTTTACTTGTGACTTTTGTTGGGTCACTCTTGTTGGTTTACATATGGGTGTTGGGAAACTGTTAAAAACAAGGTAACAAATATTAAGGAGTCTAAGTAAGAGGAGGTGAAAAAGGATGGAAATAGACATGTTTAATCATCTCAAATTGTGACAAGTAGGGAGAATCAGTTGGAACTCCAAATTTGTCAATCCATCTGGCTCTGATCCTGATGGATAAGATCAAAAACATTGATATGGGGGAACAAAAAAACTTAAGAGCTTTACTATTTCCCTAAAATAGTGTTTACCTATATTGCGTCTTATTTGTGATTTTTAGGAGAGTTTTGTTTTTCTGAACAACGTTTTGTGAGGGTGTGGGCTTTTTGTTGCTATTAGACAATCCTGTTCTTCCAGTGTGTTATTTTTGATTCAGATGTTAAGGCTTTGGGTCTGGTACCAGATATTTCATCTAACTAAATGAAAATGTAACTAATACAAGTACTAGAAAAGCAAGATCTACTTAAAATAGATTTTAATCGACTTGAGGTTAATTTACTCTTTCATTTGTATTTATCCGAGTGAGTTCATCAGTTTTTCAGGGAGCGTTTATTTTGTTTTGCTTTACTGAAACCAAACAGAAGAAATGCTGAGGATCCTGGTATTATTGTGGTTTTTCAATGCTATTCTTACTAGAAAAAGACAGTAAAGTAGGCAGCATTTCTGTGGGAAGTTGTTCTGTGGGATCTGTTGGAGATTGTATTGTCATAATTTCAAATGTCCTGTAGTCTTTCATGACATCAGTTACTGAGCTGGTTTTGTAGCAGCGGGTGGTGACCTGTCAAGGGAAAGATTGTGGCCTTGTCAATGGAGCAGGTTAGAAGAAAGTGTTACAGAGTGGGAGAGAAACATGTTGTTAATCAATATTTTTCTTTTATCCTCTTTCTTACTTTGCTTCTCCTTTTACATAGACTAACCAAAGGAGAACCAACAAATTGTTCCTTCACCTTTTAAAAACAGTACTTTCTCTCATCTGTGGAGCAAGTCCCTACTTATTTCCACTGAATTTAAATATATATTTGCTCATTTTTGTTTTGTAGCTCATGCATCCTTCCACTGGTGTTAATTCTTGACCAGATTTTAAATTTCAGCTTCAGAGCATGAAATATCTGCAGAGGAATAACTTTCCTTCAAAATCAGAATGTTAGTCATTTCCTGCAGTTTTGTATTAACTTGGTTTTAATCTTTGAAGTCTGAAGTACACATTGGACAGTTCAAATTAATTGAAATCACAGCAATGAAATTCTCTGGAATTTCTGCATTGTGCTCTTCAGTCACTTTCCTATTCTGAGGAAAGAGGGTGACATGTTAATAGCAAATCAGCATGGCACTGTTCCACTTTTTACTTCAGTTATTGTCAAAGTAGTATTGTGCCTCTATTTTTTTTCTCATGCTGGAAAGCATAGGGTGTCAGAAGTTAAGTAAGACTTTAAGTTGGGTTATTATTAAATCAACTTTGAATTCAGTTTTGAAGCTGTAATTAGCATTTTGATGAGAAAGAAGACTCTTTAGTTCATCTTAAATCTCCTGTGAGGTGAGAAACTTGTTTTTGGCTTCCAGTAGTGAATTATAATCCCTATTGAAAACAACATTTTTAAGAGAAAGTGTACTTACATATAATTGTCTAAATACTAAGTTTTTTGTTAAAAAATTATTGTAAGCAGTACGCCCTTGTTCTTCCCTATCTAAAGAGGCAAAAATACTTTAGAAACCATTCAAGAATAGCCTTCTGCTAATTTTTTTGTGTCAGTTGCTTATATGATCTGCAAAATGCCTGATAGAGTAAAATAAAAATGAGAACTCTCTTTAATCAGTATCCATTCACTTAGAGGAGCGCAACACTAAGTAAAGGAAAACATAATTTAGTACAGAAATACTGACTTAAATGTTTCGTCACTGTGTTGGGAGTGAAAAGGGACTATAAGTTGGTAAAAGTCAAATGTGCATTGTGAGAGAAAAGCAGAGTAAATAGAGGACAAAAATAACTGTGCTTACCCACATGGAGGGTGTGAAGAGTGTTGTGGTTAGGAAGAACCCCAGCCAATGCAGAGAGGAGTAATTCTTCTTCATCACTGTTGGGAACAACTAATTGGAATGTATTGGGATCCATGTATCAGATCTGTTTTACAGTAGTTCTGTATCTACTGTAAAATTAATGTAAAGAAAAACAATAGACAGAGGTAAGTGGCTTCAGGGATTCCTTTATATGTCCAGGACAGAAACTCTTAAAACTGCTGAGAATAATGTTGAGATAATATGTATCATAATTATTGTATAAACTAGAGGAAAGAGATGCTTAGAGTCTGGAAAATACAGTCCTTTTCTGTTTGGGTTTTTGAGCCTTTACTTTTTTTAAAAATTGTGGCTACTGCTTATTGCAGTGAAATTCCTTATTGTAGTGAAAAAGGTGTACTAAAGTAAAACTATATTTAAAGCTGCATTATGAATAAAGCCTTCTGCTTTTAGTACTGCATTTTATACTAAACATGTAAGAACAAAAACCAAACTGGCTTGTTGAAGTGGATAAAACTTAGAAGACAGACAGACAACTCTTTAAGGGAGGAGGAATTATAAAGTAGAAGAGAAGTCCAGTTCTGTGTATTATGTCTCTTCAAGTAGTAACTTGCATTAGGACACTGCATAGTCTTGCGTTTATTTGTGGTTTTTGGTAGGATATATTTTTTGAAATATGACAAATTCAAAGTGGGAAATGAATATATATACACACATGTACTTCCTTTGAACTCTGATCTATGAATGTGTTTCTATTTATCTTCCTGTTACCATAGATTGAATTACGTAACCTGTCTGGATTTGTTTTTCTGGACAGTTACTGGCTGGAGGGTTTTGAGTGTGGTTCTTCCCTCCCCCTTCCACCCAACATCTGCTTATTTTGTGTCTCAAGTGTTCTGCACCTGCTGTGTTATTCTGACCTCTGTTGTTTGATCCATCCTAGCTTTAGGTAGGAATTCTGGCCATTGCATTTTTGAGGGAGAGTGCATGTAAGGCAGGGCATCAGGGACTGGAGTTTTTTTATGTATAGACCATACAATTTAGTAAGCATTTAAATAACCAGTAAATTTAAATTATTTTTTCTCCCTACTGGTTTCTGTGCTGACCTGTTTTGTGTTGCAGATCACCTGAATTTATCTGCAGGCAATTATGTGCAGAGTGTGATTAATAGATGAGAAATTTTCTTTTATGGTGAAATACTGCGTATTTACAGCAGTGCAGCTTGCTTGTCAAAAACCTTTGGTGTCTGCTGCAGATGGCTGCATAGTCTTAAGGAGTGGCTTCCTGGCTGCATTGTACATGAAGTGCCAAACACTGAGAGCAGTTCTGTTCTGGAATGCCAAAATACATTAAATCCATTCAGGAAGCAACATATGTCAAACGAATAAAAATATCATATTCATGTGAAACAGAATGTTGTAATTATGTTTTTCAGATCTATTTTATTTCCTGAGTTAAGGGCTTAAAAAAGGGCTTTTTGTATTGAGAATGGTATTAAATACCAATTGCTGACTTAGACTGTTAGCATTTTCACTACTGTTTGTTTCCCCATCCCCTGTTTTTTCTTTTTTTTACATATGCCATAGATGGAAGTTGAAACCAGCAATCTGTCAATAAGAAGGAAGGAATAGAAAAACGATAATTATGTTTTCCTCCTTGGATATCTAGGCCTGTGCATGTTTTTGGTGGGTGATTTGGTTTTTTGGTTCATTGGAGATACTGGTTTTATTTTGTTGGGGTTTTTTTGTTTGTTTGTTAGGGTTTTTTCTTAAGGCTAGTAGTGTATGTGTTTCTTCACAGCACTGAGAGAAGTATGTAGTTGCTTGATACTGCAGGTACAAAAGCATGGTTGATAAAAGTAAGGAGTGAAGGATTTTGCTTCTGCTCAGTGTCTAATTCCAACAAGTTCTCAAGACAAGGAGTAAGAGCATTTACAACTAATAGCTCCAAATATTGCAAGGTTTTATTATAAAGATGCAAGCCCAAGGCCAAGCATTTAGTTGCTTATTATTTTATGTTGGCAAAGTAGGTGGTATTCACTTTAATTTCTCCTAGTTAGAAGGCAAAGGTATTAAAAAGTGCGTAGACAGAAAAATACATGTATCTGTAAAAGCTGTAATTTAATCTGATTAGTTTCTAACTAATATATTGCATAATTTTTACTGATATGAAATAATTTAAAAGCCTCTTTAAGCCAGAGGAATGAAGTATGTATATTTTTAAAGGAATTTTGCTTGTTCTTTCTGAATGTAATTTTTCTCCTGTTTTTTCTTTCTGTTCAGTCCCTATGATTAGAAATGGAGTTAAAAATTAACTTCAGAAAATTAACTTACATAACATCCTAATTGCTGTTCAGTCTTGTGTAAGAAATGAGAGGTCCTTGAAAGAGAAGAGAGGGCAAATATTTTACTTCCATAGCTGTGGAAGGCACGGATTTATTTAAAACAAGGATTTAATAATAAAGTAGCTTCATGTGAAGCAGAGTCTGTAGCAGAGACCATAACTGCTGTAATTTCTATAGTTTTTTTGGGAGATTCTAAGAGATCAGTGTTAAAGCAGGGTTGGAAGCATGATGCATTCCTGTCTCTTGAATTGAAAAAGGAGGTACTGCTGTGTTTGTTTTCTGGCTTAAATTCCACTCCCTGAGATTTTTAACTCAGGTCCCATGGTAATGGTACCACCATTTAAAGATTTGCTTGTCTGCTGAGAGATGAGACAAATCCTGGAGTTGCCTGTTTGTATCTTGGTCCCAGTCAGCTGGGTTATTGTCTGCTCTGTGTTTATTCAGGCAGTCCAGCTGCCTTCCCTGAATGTGATGTGTGTTGGTTTGATTGGTCTCAGCCTTCTTCGGGGTAGTTATGAGAAAATCTATAGACATATGTTCAGGTATACATGAGCTTTCCTTCCCCTCAGCCTTTGTTCTTCTTTGAAGTGTGGTGTTTATCTTCATTCTTGTCACCACATTTTGTGTCCTGAAGGAGCAGTGGTCCTGCTGGCCACAGAGAGGCCTGGCCTGTTCAAGCACAGCTGATTCCAGTGTTTCTGCTGTCTCCCAGCTATCAGTGGCTACAGGAGTGGTCTGTAGCTATTGAATTGCAGGAAGTACCAGAAGTAGTAACACAGAGAAATGTTTTCCTAGGTCTGTGTTTTCCTTTTGTCCCTTAATGTATCTCAAATGTACTTCAGGTGTACAGGCAAGTGTCTATGGGTGTCCCTCTCCTCTCTGCGCCTTAGACCTGTCTGTTAATTCTATTGAGTCTGGCCTGGTTTGCTGACATTTTCAGTGTGAAATAACAAGTTAAATCCTACTTGCACTTTAGCCCTTGTCATCATGAGTAGCAGGAATTGATTTTCAAACAGACTTGGAAATTAGTTCACACACCTGAGTTGAAGTTAGACTTGCTACTATCATAGCATTAATGGAGTTGTCCAGAAAGCATTGACGCAACATTTGGGTTTCCCCTTTTGGAAGGTGTAAATGTTGCAGATTGCTGTGTACTTGCAAGAGTTATAATGTATTGTCTTTTCTCACTCTTTAACCAACTGCAACCGTCATCAAAGCATTTGTCATTTCTGGTTTTAATAGACAAATAATGCTGTGGAATCTATAGGAGTTTTTTCCCCTCCGTGGCATTTATTCTAATTTTTTTTCTAAGATTTTTCTATGCTGGTGGTTGTAAATACTTATTTTATACCTCTTCATTAAACAGTTGAATTGTTTTATCTTTGGTTGTTTTGTTTCTTTTTAAGGTGCTTTGTAACTTAATTATACTCCTTGATTTAACTAACAAGGTGTGTAACTGTTGTGACTTTTAAAAGCATGTTGACTGTTTACACTTTGTTTCATCCTTTCTTTTGGTTTCTTCCTGAATATGTCCATTCTCTTTAGGCTCTCTAACACCTCAGTAATGTTGATTTGAGAGCAAACCAGCAGACAGCATCATGGAAGAATTCTTTTTAATGAGAAAAGTTGTTTCTCCTTCTTCTTATCAAGATTTACTGTTAAGTCTGTATTTGAGGTGCATGGTGTGGGTGGCTTTAAGTTAATCACTTAGGAGGAGGAGCTGTAGAAGAGGAATTTAGATGAGAAACTTGGGTGCAGTGTAAAGACTGGTTTCGTCCATACCAATTACTAGCTTTGCTTTACATCCAAATATTTGAAGGTTAATAGAAAATATCTTATTTCAGGAACTTGATGTAGGGCAAATCACCTTTTCCATGAAGAATGGAAATAGGTTGCATTCTGCTCTAAGTCATGGGCATCACAGGCTATAAAGTGGCAGCTTTCTGATGCTCTAGGAAGCTTGAACTGTATTTCATGTATCTTCACTATATTTAAAGAACAGTGGGACACATGAAATATACATCTAGATCAGTGGCTCTGTTGTGCATATAAATATAAGTTTTTATAAATCTATTCAGTATATCTGTTTATGGTTTGAATTACAGGTTGATATTAATTGAATATTTTTCTAATTTTTTTTAACCTTAATATTAGGCCAAAATGAACAACTGAGACTTTCTGTCAATAGTGCTTCTTTACAATGCACCTCCTTGTGTTGGTCACTTTGGAATTTATAAAGGGTTTCTACTTTGGTTAAAAGAAAGCAAATGTATGTAATTTTTGAACTTACTATGTTGGGGACGATGGTCTGTATACTTTTGTGCACTTTATTCTCATTCCCTCAAATTTCTTATAAATTTAAAGCATTGCTTTGTAGGCAAGTAATTGACTTTTTGTTGCAAAAACATGCACAGCACTTGCTGAGCGACAGTGTCTTGAAGTTCAGACCACATCCTGTAACTATTTCTTTCAGTTTTGTAGAGTAAAACCTGCTGGTACAGCAGTGTCTGGACCAAAACTGTTCATTGGATTCACTGAGCATCCTTGCTTCTTCTTGGCTGTTTGTATATATTTATCATGGTTAATTTTTTTTTTTAATTCCTCCCTCTTGCCCCCTCCACTAAAACTATGAATCCAAGACGGACTAAATTATAAATGTGACACACATGAATGAATTTTGCCATCAATGTGTGCCATTGTGAGCATTAAAATATGCTTGCATGTTTTTTGATACATCTTTTTTGTACTAAAAGAAAAATACCAGTCATAAAGAAGTTATCACCTTTACTTTAAAGGAGTTTTAATTTTTAAAGACTGTAGCTAAATGTCTAGTCTTACATTCTGCTCTGCACACTTCCTCTTTGCTTCTGGTGTGGTTCTTTGCATCAAAAAGAAGACGAGATATTGAAAGTGAAGACAAGATATTGAAGGTGGAGACATGGTACTGAGGATTAATGAGTTGTTGAGCAAACTGAGCTAAGTGAAAAAAAAATTCTCACCTGTGTCTTGCAGGTTTAGGCATTTTGGATCAGTTACTCATTGGACTTACAGTGTGGTTATGTCAACCCTAGCCGTAATAAAAGGCAGGTGTGAGGGAAAAGCAGGGACTACTCTGGCTTCAGCAGGCTCTAGTTTGAATTTTGCACGATGAGATCAACTTGCCTTTTGAGTTCCAGTTGCTGGTTTGGAATAGTCTTTCACTTACCCACAGTAAATGTAAATGTCACTATTCATCATCAGTGATTTGATCCTTGATAATATGTACATAAAATTCAGAAGTGCAGTTACAAACTGGAATACTTACCCAGTTACATCTCCTTTTTGGCAGCTTTGTAGTCTGCTACCTCCCATCTCTCCTGCTTTTTCTTGCCATAGGCAGATTGGATTCTAGACTTGAGACAGTAGGCTGGAATTTTAATGTTTCTCTATAAAATAGTTTTTAATTGCTTCAAAAGTGGGAAATAACTAACCATGGAAAGGAGAAGAAACAATGAAAACCTTTTCTCCTGAAAGCTACATTTCAGAGCACTTGCTTTTGAAATATATATCTCTTTAGTTTGGGATTTCTGGTGGCATTGTGTTTTTCATTATCTAGAGGGATCTCTTGATTGAAATGTGTAGGTCAACAGTATTTGAATGTGGCATGCTATTCCTTCAAGGCTAGTGTGAGCAGAGAACTGGCAGGTGATAGGCAGTTGGTATGATTAGTAAACAAGTTCATATGTTATGTGTTGTGACAAAATGATGGACTTAGAAATGTCTGTCACTTAGAGTGTGCAACGCTTTTACAGTATTTTACTTTTTCAATTTCAGATGGGCAGGATAGAATCACCTTTATTCATGGAGGGATTGAAAGTGAAGATAATTTAGGGGGCAGAGGATGGAAGAATAAAGGACATTTAGCTTCATCATTGTCAAATCTTCTAGGAAGATTGTGAGCTGGGTGTGGAGGTGCTGTGGGGCTGTAGTGAGGAGCCATGTGTAGTGGCCTCACTTGACTGTACTGCAGGCATGAAATGCAGTGAATTTCTGATCCTTCCCTCCTGTTTCCAGAAGGACCAAGCCCCTATATTAGAGAGGAGATGGCACTCATGGTCATGAAGTGAACAGAAACAGCTGGTGTTTGTGCTGTTACCCACTTTTTAAGGTTCTGATACTGTGCTTATCTCTGCTTCTCTGGAGAGACTGGAGTGCACTGATCTGTTAAAGCACTAGTGAGTTTAAAATGTATTTATTGTTATCTGAGTTTAAATTACTCTCTGCAATCCACTTCTTAGAGTTATCACATGACAAACGTTTAAATTGAGTTGTGAGGACATTTTCCTTCTCCAGGCACACCAGTGTTTGCAGCAATTACTTCTGATAGCCTAGCTGTACATTGCCTGCTTACTGGAATACTAAGGTGTCAAAAGGATAGTTCTCAACACATCCTTAAGCAGCTAAGCTATTTCTCATGACAGCAGTTGTCTATTTGTATGCTCTGCTCTTTAATCTGTAAAATAACAACTCATCTTCTGGTTAATTGATAAGTATTTGATGTAGCATTTCAGGGGGAAATAGTGTTTGCTGTAAGATAACTAATTTTCCTGGGGTTCAAAGATGGAAAAAAAGCTCAGAATACATTAAGTCCCAAGTTTTCTTGAACGTTACATTTGGGAAGATAACTTACGTATTAGGCTTTTTCTTTCAAATTATGTAGTACAAGGATTAAACTATGCAGGATTTGGAGATACTGAATTCTTCCTGAAGGTAGTGTCTAAATGATGATCTTATGTATACTTGAGAGTAACTAGTATAATGATACTAATTTCCCTGGGACTGGAATTTTGAAAATGTGATGCAAAGGTTAGTTGTTTCTTTTCCTTCCCTCACCCCCAGATTAAAAATATATTAGGATTTTTTTCTAAAATGCATTCATAGTCTAGTTAGTTATTAAGATACTGAAGTGTCCGTTGACCTTGTAAATGAGCATGGAAAAAGTTGCTTGTGTTTTTGTGTTTCCTTCATTTATTATTTCATTTTTGAGAGTCTATCTGTAATAAGAATCTAGAGTGTGGTAAATTGAAATTGACTGTGAACCTGAGGGCAAGTGTTTTTTTTTTTTTTTTTGTACATTTATGTTTGCATTAATCCCTCCCCCCTCTAGGTGAATGTGTCACTGTTTTTACAGTTACCTTTCTCCTGCATTTTTTCCATTTAAAACACAAAGATTTTTTTTCTGTTTTTGTTGCAGCGGTTTTGGGATTTTGGGGAAGAGTCAGATTTTAAGGGACTGGCGTGTAGTTCCAGTGTGTCTGGCGTGTGTTAAAATGCTGGGCAGAAAAGACAGCTATGTATTTTTACATTTGTTCTGCTGTGTGGTTACAATACAAGTTGAACACTGCTTTTTAGATGTATGTGGCTGTATTTATCTCTGTATCATGAAATAAGCGGGGGAAGGGGGGAAGGATATTTAAAGATCCATAAAATGACTTGTTCTCTCTCTGCTAAGATCATGTGTTTTCTGGTATCAGTCCTGACGCTTGGATGTGAACTGTGAGTCTTGCATGGTGGAATAATAGCCAGTTTTGAAGCTGAGCTTAGTGAGGTTATTATATACTGCTGGAGTGAGTTTCTTTCTACACTTCCCCTTGAATCATTGATCTAGAGAAGAACTTAGTATCCAACGTAGAATTTAAGTGTTAAGGTTGGGTACAAATCAGTCAGCTACTCAACATCAAGTGCTTAAGCTCACAAATTATCTGCAAATTGATGCCCTCTTCTGCCTTCTGCCTAGCTTCCAATAACCAGATTATCTTTTAACACTTTTAATGATAGTGGTCAAGTGTGTTTAAGGACTTATTACTGGGGGTTTTTTTAAGTGAAATAAATACATATCAAAACAACTTCTTGTAATATAGGCTAACTAATTTTGATGTTACCTGTAATTATATGCATCCTCTGTTTGTCCAACGTAATGGAAAATAATATGCCAAGTATTTACATGCTTTCAGAAGGCAGTTGAGGAGAGCTTTTTTTATGATTCATGCCCAAATGCATTAATGTAGTTGTTGAAGTATTGATTTTGTATGTGCACTGCTAGTAATTATGCTCATATATTCATAAGCTTCTGTTTTTCTTATTTGGCACTTAGGATTCAGCTTAAAAAAATTAAATAGCATTTTAATTTTTTTCATGGTAGATGAAGAAAATAGAGGGGAAGAATCCTGTGGTACTAAATGATTTTTTTTCCTGTTCATTGTTGAAACAAAATGTTTTATTTTATGCATAGACATACTGATGCAGTAGAACTGACTTAATAAATATCTCAACTAGTATTTTTTACAATATTAGAACTCGATTAGTAGAATATTTCCAAATTAATTTTACTGCTTTAAGCAATCTTTTCCATTAGTCAGTGCTATCATTAGTTGCTCTTGTATTGCTGAGATAGTGGTGTGATGATGCTTCTTGGCTCTGGGTGGAAATGAAAGTAGCATCCATTGCAGTGTTCCATCTGGAACCTTTTTCCAGTAAACTTAGCCAAAGTGATAGATATCCTTGGTTTGTAATGTAGTATTACCAGTCATTTTAGCATAAGCTCTTGGATACATTCTTGCAAACTCTGAAGTACTTGGTAGCAGTACTAATCACATCTAATTTTCCACAGTATTTTAACAGAATTTCATACAGCTAAGCAGACCCTGACCATTCATGTGTACTGAAAAAATGGAGTAACAGGGGACTAGATACAGTAAAATGGAAAAAGATTGTTCTTTAATTATTTTTTTCAGTCCTTTTTTATTTTTAATGCAGCACGGTTTTCTCAAGTGTGATAGCAAAGAAAAATCCAAGCTGATTCTTCTCCTAATTGTCTTTGCAGCTACAAAAGCTCCAACATATTGTCTGGAAGGGATGATTTAGGTATTCAGCAGCATAAATCTGTGTAGTTCGGAAAAGTCCTGGTTGTTCATAACTGTTCTGAAATGGGTTTATAACTCAAATGTAATACGGGTCTTTTTTTGTATAGTGACCTGCCCATCAGGGGTTTGAGTTAGATTGACTTGTTGATATTATTAGATAGTGTGTTTTAATTAAAAATTACAAGTCTCTGATAATGAAAAAGCCAGAAGAAGACCATAGCCTTAGTTCTGCTTTCTAAGTTACCCTGTTCTGAAGAAAACCAGCATTAGGGAAGAAGTGTCTAAGGTCTTTCTTCTTATGATGTGTAAAATGATTATTTTCTTACTCCTCCTCAACTGTTAACTTCTGGGGTCTACTTCACTACCGAGCACTTGTACCACGAGTGCCAGGTAGTCACAAACTTGAGTAAGTAATCTGAAAGAGACAGCATATTCAACAGTATTCTTTATCTATAAGATGCCACTTACATCTTGAATTGAATTGAATCTTCTCTGGAAGATCACAAGACAAGAGAGAGCAAAGTTAGTCAGGTCTACTTAGTTAAGAGCTAAGAAAGCTATTTCAGGCTTTACATGATAGACCATCAGTTCTTAAGCAGTGTGTCTATGAAGAGAGTTGCTAGCTAGGTATAAACTTGACTTAATGTGATAGTTACGTTAGTATTTTCTCTCATGCAAGAATTTTGGCTGTGGGTGGGAAAGCAGTAGGAAAATTTTAGAAGGAAGGTTCCAGAGCCACCACTTTAAGGGACAGCAGCCCAGTTTTTTTGTTCCTGAGAAAGCCAGGAAAGTAGCAGTGCAGTCATCAACCATGGCATCGTTCAGAGTTTGTACTTGGGGTGGCCATGGCACCCTGGGGAACTGATAACAGCAATGTTTCGGAAAAGGCAGCTGAGATCTGTTAAGCAGCTGTACTACTATGGATGCTTCAGGGTTTGTTAAATCTCACAGTGTTCTGGCAGTGGCACAAACACTTTATTTTCTTGACAGTTCTTTTGCTGGTGTTTGTCTTAGGAACTTTAGGAATCAAGAAACTTCAGGAATCATGGAACTCGGTTTTGTGACTGTATATTAAGAGCAAATCAGGATCTGATCTCCTGAAGAATAGCTTCTTTCAGGAAAGATTCCATTTATCAGCATGGAAACCTAGATTTATTAGACCTTTTTTCCTTTTGTGTGGGATGTATTAGCTGTTTCTAAAACAGATGAGAAACCATTCTTCTGTATTTTGGCACTGTATTTGAACTGGCGTCAGCAAATGTCACCAGTATGAGGCCATGGGTGTGTTCCACATGCATCTTAGATTTACTGCATTATTCTGGCCTACTAACCAGGACCACATATTTAAACTTTGTATTCTCAACCTACAGAGTGTGTGGCAGTACTCCACAAAAGCTCACCAGGCAGAGTAAGCTTTTGAGAAATAGATCCAGCTACTTGTAAACAACTGTCTCCACTCCTGCCAATGGCTGTGGCTGCAGACCTTCAGTAAGGCCTCATGTTAAGCTAAATGAGAGGCAGCTGGCAGGTACAGTTAAAATAATTGAAGCTTTTTTTAAAGACTCATCTGTTGCAGTGAGTTTTATTTCCCCATGAGGGCTGTGGGAACACTTGTGTCTGTGTGGGTGGTATAGATTCTCTTTCAGAAAACATGCTTGAGATTCAGCCCTGGTGCTGAACATAACTTCTTGTTGGTTTTGGTTACATTTTGTTAATCTGATAATTGACTCAATTCATGCACATAACAGGGAGCTGTTCTGAGCTCTAGCTTGCTGGTAGTGTATTTGTTTTAGTTTTGGCTGCCATAGAAGGAGGAGGTCATAATCAGTTCTACGTTTTCTGTGTTTTGACACACTGCTTTTTCTGTTTGCATTACGTTCAAATTTGATAAAGAACAAAAATGAATGTTGGTAGAATGGTGGTTGTTGTGGTGAGCTAAATATTACTGCTTCTGTGCTGTCTGTGTTTGATTCTGGTATAGAGGAAAGTAAATGTGTGGATTTGAAACTGTCTTAGTTTTGTGCAAGGCCATTTACACCCATCATTTTGAAAACACATCTTAATTCTCTTTCACAGATCCATGTGGATGGTTTAATAAACTGTTCGACGTTCTGGTGAATCTGTGGTCCCAGTTGAGAAACTGATTCAGGCTCCTATGGTGTAAATTGGCAGTGGTGGAGTGATTTGGGTAGGTGACTGTCTGCATATGTTAAGGGAAATAAGGGGAAATAAATGTTTTGGCACACTTTTTGTTTCAGTTACACTCTTTAAATGTGCTGTTAAAATCTTCTCCCACTCACACATGTAAGAATGACAAATTTTTAACTGCTGAATTTGTATTATGGTAGCTTGTAGGTATGATGCATGAGAAATGTGAATTGTGTTTGCTTTCTCTCAAGGGGTGCTGGGGATGTTCACTGTATTGGCACTGTCTGTTGCACTTGGGTCACAGAGCATGGTCTGTTTATGTTTTAAAGTTGGTGAGCTCTGTGTGAGCACTTGCTTAGAGGCAACCTGACTTCCATTTCTTCTGATCTATTTTTCTGCATTGTTTGTTTACTTTGAATTAATAACCAATTTTATGATAATGTATTCATTGTGCAAAAAATAAAATGAATTTCAAACAAATATTTCTCCTGTGGATAATCTAACTTAGATGCTGTTATTCTATGTAAAGAAAGGTTAGAGTGATTTAGGTTGGTTTTATTTTTTGGTGAGCGGAGTTAGATTTTTTTTTTTGTTTGCATGCATATACTGTTGTGGTTCTGTATACTTATTATATTGTTAGTGGTATGTTTAGGGTGGGCTAACACCGAAGGGAATTTTTTTAAACTTATTTTTCATTGCATTATTTAATAGAAAATGCACATAGATGCTCAGAAAGGTGTCATAGAGAAATAGGGAAAAATAACTGGAATGATGTGGCCTTTTTAAAATAGTTTTTGTCCCTTATTGAAGTGCCACAAAAATCTTTGGTAGACTACAGTATATACTGGAGTAGGGTTATATACTGTCTTAGCCCTAAAAAGGACTGTTGAGCAAATACATTTTTTGTTATTCTGCTCTCACCATCTTTTGGTCTGATTCAAGAATGTAGTTGAAATGCACCCACAAATATGTGTAACTAGCCACAGAATATGTTTGACTTTTGAGAGGGAAAGTATTTCAATGGCAAAAATAATGTTTTAAATGCTTAATAATTGCAGAAATTATGTGCTTGGAAATAAAGAAGTCATGATACTTAAATGAGGAAAAATTGTGAAAAGACAGTACCAAGTGTATGAACCTTTTCTTGAAAATGAGTTAGTTCATGGGGAAAGAGTGGGTTTTAATGAAAAAAGTTAGATTTTGAGGAGCATATTCTTCTTTGGAGAGGAAAATCCTAAATAGGTATTTATATATATATTAAAAGTTTTTAATATTCTGTGTGAGGGCTTCACAGTTATTGTTTCTGTAGATCCTTGTTGACAGAATTTTTAAAAATGCCATTTTTCTCAGTTAAACTTTAGAGATTTATTTCATAGTTCCCTGACTAGAGAGTGATATTGTGAAAAAAAATGTCACAAAATAGAAACAATATTATCATTTGGATAGGCTGGGATTCCTAATAAGCTGCTACTGTTGTACCTACTGCCAAGTTAACCACAAAGTGGAGAGTTCAGGCAGCAGTGCACAGTTTGGATTTAGTGGAGGTTCCTTCTTTTTTTATACTACTAATATTGTTCCATAACATTGAATATGTGTAAGATAATAGGCAAAAACATATATTTTAGTGTTGTTAATAATATTATGTTAAATTAGAATATTGATTTATAATCCTAGTTTCACTCTGAATCTGTTTGTTTTTACTTGGAAACACCCAGTATTATTGGGGTAATTGAAATGGTATGTTTAAATCTAGAGTTTGTTTCTTATTTTGCAATAGCTTGCTCTTAAGTCTCGTCCCTCTTTCACTCCTAACAGTTGATTCATTAGCAGCCTTGATTAATGAGTCTTTATTGGGGGAAGAAAATCTCTACCCACTAAAAAGAACAGGATTTTTAAGCAAATGCTGTTTGATAAGCATGTGGCTGCATGCCTATCTTTAATAGCTGAATTGTAAAGCATTTTGTGATGAAATGCTTACTGTAGACAAAAGACCTAGTAAGTGTTCCTTGTGTTTTGTGATCATCTTGGGTAGAGGCTTTTCAATGCCAATTTAGTGCATGTTCTCCAGCTTTTCAAAAGTTTTGTACTGAGTAGGTTTCTGGGAAAGTCACTGCAATTTGTCGAGCTGCTAAATTCACAGCGAGCACAATGTTAAATGCTTAGGTCCTATATGAAGGTAATGTATCAACATGTATTTACAGGTACTGAAATAACAACATGGAAACAGAGACCATAAACAAGTTTTCACTTGTGAACAGCCAAAGTACAGGAAAGAAACATGAGACTAGAAGTTGTCAGAGTTTTTTTTTTTTTTTAACTTTTTGTAATCCATATACTGCCTGATAGGGGAATTTGACAAGACTCTGAAATCTTCACTCTTACAGAGTAAAGCAGCTTCCTTTGCAGTGTATTTGGAGTGTATTTGGTCATCTGACAATGCTTTATTTAAGGATGCCATTTTGAAGCTGTCATTACAGTTAATTAAGAAAATTCCTATTTCATTGTCTTGCTATCAAGATTTCCACCTGAATAAAGTGAACTACATTGACTAAAAAGGATCCCCTGTATCCCATCCCTTCAGTATTCTTGTGACTTCTTTATTTTGAACATGTTCCAAAATTCTTACATAAGCTCTGGTTTGCATGTTTAAACTGTGAGCCCTCTTGATTTGCTGATTCATTTCTCCTTGTAGCAATAAATGCTGCCCCAAGTCTCCCCCTTCCTAGTTATATTTGACGAGTTCTGGCATGAAGTGCCTGATCAAACATATCTCAGGTGTTCCAGCTGTGGAGGTTAAATTAGTCAACATGAGATGTATTTTATCTTGGCAATGCACTTGGGGAACTCATTGTTCTGTGAGCCTGGTGTTCCCTGTAGTGCAGGAGAGGTTATGGACAAGCTGTCTCAATAACTGAAATGATTCTCAGACACACAGGCACTTCTGTTAACATATTCTAGACTGCTTTGTTGAATGTTTTTTTGGTTTAAGGGCATGTTAGTTTGTCCTTTAAAATGTGTGCACTTCTAAGAGAGTCTAAACAAGATTAGGTTATCATAGGGTTGATTTGTGTGATAAGCTGGCTGACTGTCACATGGCCAGAATTGGGTATTGTAAGGAAAACATCCTGTCTTCACAGAGGCAACTTTAATTCTGTGCAAAGGCTGGATGTTGAGGTACTCATGCTTGCATTACATTAGCATTCCTTGAATCTTGTTTGTCAGTTTAACCAAGTAACTAGCAAACAAAAAACGTTTTAAATAGTGTCATAAATGTGTGATGGTGTCAGAGGGGATGTGTGCAGAGAATTCTTCTAAAGTATTTAAATGGCATGGCACATTCTGGCTTCTTCCCTCTCTCCTCTTCTTTTCCATCTGCATTGTTCCATGGAGATAGAATCAAGTACAAGCTAATGTAGGCAAGTAAACTTGTTTTTGACAGTTGTCTTTGCCAGTGCCAATTTCTTCAGCTAAGATATTGCTTCTGTGTCATTCACAGACCTCTCTGATAATTTCCTCCTTTATTTTTGTTTCTTGCTTCCCTCCCTAACCCTATGATATTTTTTTCTAGATGATCCAGTTTTATACATTATAATATGAAAGTATATTTTCCTCCTTCCTGGGAAGAAATGATGGTGAGGCAGAAGTGCCTGATAGAATGGTTTACTTTCAGTGATGTCATAAGCAGCTGTGGGTAGTTGTAATGGATGTGGCAGTTTGTTTTTCTGCCAAAATACTTTTTTCTCTATATGAAGAATTGTATGAGTTTACAAATTTAATTGCACAAGCTTATGTAAAAAGTACAGTTTTTTTCATGTATCATTGCTGTGTCAGGAGGATCATACAACAGTGGTGTGGGGAGCTGTGCAGATTGATGTCTTATATAATTCCACGTCAGGGTGAGGAATACTGGGTTTCACTGAATAAGACCAGGTAAATTTGAAGCTAACCAATCTGCATCAAGTTCAGTCCAAAGAAGCCTTGTATGCAGAAAGCAAAAGGAGCGAGTTACTTTGATTTATAGGGAAGGAGTAGCATGGGAAGTGCTGTCTGTTTTGGGATGCTATATTGCCATGGTGATATTGTACTACAGATTACATATCTATGAAGACTTTCAGCCATCCAAGACAGACTGTCATTTTTGTATAAATGGACAAAAGGCATGGTGTTTCTGCAGGTCCAGGTGGTCTTTGACACTTCTATTGATAAGCAAATGAGGACAAAGATGATAAGAGTGAGCTAGGTGACTAGGGGAGTGGTGTAAAAGGAGTGGGTTTTCCTGTTATGAAGCAGCAGCTTGATTTTAGGGTGAAAATAAAAGACAAATTGTCCTAAAGAAAAAAAAAGACTTGAAGGAAAATTAGTTACAGAGGAGAGGCAAGTGGAATATCTTAAAACATGTACAGAAGGAAAAATACCCAGCTTCTTTCTAATACAAATGCAAGATACTGAAAATACTGCTCATGAAGGACTGATGAATAATTCTGAGAATGTTTATAAAGAAAAAATGTTGAGTACTGTTTGAGGGAGAAAAGAAAACCATTATGGTTGATCTGCATAGTGTCACTGACCTTTGGTAGAAAATATGGTTAAAATAGCTGCTTGCAATTTAGGAAGGACAAAGTGAAGAAAAAGGACAATTCTATTTTACTGAGAACTGAAAAAAAAAATAACACTCCTCAACTGGTTTTCTCTGTGGCCACAGCAGAAATAGCTTGCTGTGGAATATCAAATTGCAGTCACATACAGGATGACTAACTTGCTAAGTACAGGAAACTTAATTTTTATATGCAGGTGGTCTTGTACTACTAATACTAAAATGTTCATTAAAAAAGATGATGGATGCAGTATTTTTAGAAATAATTATAAAAGGATTTGGAGTCACACCTATTATTGAAAGGAGCCAAATAACCAGTAGTATATTTAAAACCTCCTTGTTTTTGATAAAGTATAAATGACTGTGAATTGACTTTGATTGTACGTAATAAATATGAAGTTTAATCAGCAGCATTTATTTGTTCCTTTTTATAAAGATCACTTGGATGCCATTCAGTGAAATCATCTGTATAGAAATTCCTTTTTCTACTCAGTTTTAAAGGGAAATCAGTTAAAGGATGTTTTAGTAGATGCTTAGAAAACACAGAATCTAAAACAGGCTGATATGTAGCGAGAAGTGCGCATGTGTTAATTAAGTGAAGGGGGAAAATCTGTAGAAATGAACTGTGGGTTAGAAGCTGAAGACTTCAGAAAGTAAAGGATGAAGGGGGTCTATCAAGATATCTAGGATGCTAATGTTAGGACCACTGAAGTGGGCGAGAATGAGTTTGATATATAAAATATACTTATTTTTTATAAATGTACAGATAGGTTTAATTTTGGCAAAATAGGAGACTCTTGTAATGGAGAAAGTTGAGAACAGCTTGATGATCAAACTGATTCCATGGTAGGCTTTTTCAGCAATGGTTCACATTTTAAATTTTTTTGAGCAGTAAGAGAACTGTTTGATTGTAATTCTGTAATTAATTACGTTCATTATGGTTTTATGGTGGAGGATTAATACTTCCCCAGAGTATCATGTAAAACAATGTTTTGGTCTTGTGCTGCCTTTCTCTACCCCTTGAACTAGTTACGTAAGTGAGAAAAGAGCTCTGCTTATCTTTTGCATTTAACCACTGCTGCTCAAGGATTCAAAACTGCTTAATTTGACTCTTGGCTAGATGGAAAGCCTCTCTGGTCTTTTTTGCTAATACCAAGCCATGTAAAATTCAACCAAGAGAATGTTCTTGCTCAGTTTAGATGTTTGTATGGTTTCTGCTTCAATCCTTCCTTACCTTTTGTGCTAAAGTGCAGACTTCAAGTAAGAAGTACTCCAGAGTTATTCTAAATCTCTGTTCACAGTTACAAATATTGTAATTTATTTTGGAGCTGAAATACCTCCCCTCAAATCCAGAGGTAAAACTTTCTGAAAGTTTGGCACTTTTGTAGGTCTGTTTCATGACAGTGATTGGCAGGCTCAAGTACTTCTTCTGTGAAGACAGGTTGAGAGAGTTGGGAGTTCTTCAGCCTGGAAAAGAGAAGACTCCAGTGAGATATTACAGCACCTTTCTGTACCTGGTGGGAGACTACAAGAAAGATGGAGAGGGAGTTTTTGCAAGAGTGTGTAGTGATAGGACAGGCAGTGGCTCTAAACTGAAAGAGAGTAGGTTTAAATTGGATATTAGAAAGAAATTCTTAACTTGTGAGGATTGTGAGGCACTGAAACAGGTTGCCCAGAGGAGCTGGGAATGCCCCATCCCAGACTAGATCAGGCTTTGAGCAACCTGATCTAGTGGAAAGTGCCTTTGCCTGGAGCGAAATGGCTGGAACTAATGATCTTGAAGGTCCCCTCTAACACCAGCCATTCTATGATTCTGTGAAGACATGAAAGTAGTTTCTATAACTAGGTGAGCTAATTGGAGCACAAGGAGAAAAAACTTACCTTCTTTCAGATACCAAGGAAATTGCTTGATTCCTGCTTCTCATGGTAGAATTGTGGGCTTGTTCTTCTCCCTGAATAAAAAAATCAGGACTCAAAATATTTCTTCTCTTGGATTTTATGGTTTTTATTAAACTTAATTTGTGTTCTTGCTTACTATGATTTGGAACAGTAAAGAAACACACCAGGGTAGATATGTCTGCTTTAAGTTTTCTTCTTAGAAAGTCTAAATGTTTGTACTAGAATTGCTGTACTATGTGCTTTTTATGTGTGTATTTGTATCGGTATAACATATGTTGTGCATTTTCATTCAGGATGGGTAAAATCAATTATTTTCCAAAGCATTATGATTACCCTTTGTGTAACCTAAAGGAGCTTCAGTAAACAAACTGGAATTGCCTCTCATGATTCAACACAAGTGTAGGATAGACAACAGGTTGATTGTCCTTCAGAACAGGTTAGGGTGACTTAGTAGAGGAGGACATGAAGTGGGGGATGGTGATGGTAAACACTCTTCAGTTTGATGAGCAGTAGTATTTGCACAACAGCAGCCTGGTGGCTGTTGGGATTTTATTTTTAAGCATTGTCGTGAAGGCAAGAGACAGGGAAAATATGAAGGAATACACAGTGAATTAATTTTATATATCTGTGTGGGCATGCTATCAAGAGTTGCTCTGAAGCACTGATGAGGCTAGATAGATGGTGATAGAAGCTAACTTTATTGACTGAGGAGTTTCCTTTTTGATTTTGAATGAGAAAATAGTTTGAAAAAGTAAGTGTAAATAAGCTGCTTATATCTTCAAAGGAAAAGGGGCAATATAGGAGTACTTAAACCAGCAATGCAGTTAAGCAGTGTCCTAGAAATTATTTTTGTATTAAGTATAAGTTCATGGGGTTAAGATTTTGTTTTGGGTGTTTGGGGCTGGGGACAGGTGTGACTACAGGGATTCAAAGGATGAAGAAGCAAGGAGAGTTGTGGGTCAGAGTAATTGACAGGGTACTGGTGGTTTCCAGAAGTAAGCAAAGCATGTGGTGAGAGCATTGTTGTTGATGGTTGAGTTTATGTTCTGGTTTTATATGCGTTGAATTTAGGTAGACAATCCCCAGTTGCGTTTATCATCTGGAAAATTCGTGTGAGATGGAAGCATGTCAGGGACACTAATATTAGAAAGGCAGGGGAAGCAACTTGGGGTATGAAAAAAATATGTTGAAACAGAAGAAACAGCAGAAGAGTGGAAAGGAATAGGCTGGCCAACAGCAGAAGAAATCACACTGGTAAGATAAGGAAGCAAAGCAAGGCAGGTGACACTCTAGGAGCTCTCATCATTATTGTGGACTTTGTCACTGGAAGGATCACCTGTAGACCTGTACTAGGTCAGTGAGAAGTTTTGGACTGATAGGAGATAATAGCAACCCAACCCAGCTTTTCTTTTCCTTCTTTTATATTTTGATACTTCCTTTTGCCTTATTTTCCTTTTTATTCCCATACCTTTGAAAGAGTCAAATTTTAACTTAGGGTCAAGGCTCCTCATTTTCAAGTGTGTTAACTGTAGTTTTCTTCACATGCATTTAAAGCAAACAGTAACCATAGGAGTTAAAAATTTGGTATCTGTAGGGTATGATTACCCAGGCATTTTTATGTCTAGCAAGATTTAAGTTTAAGGCTCATTAGTCTTAAACTAGTGAGTGGGTGTTAGATAAATTGGTTAAACTCTGTCTCTCAGTATTTGCTATTTCAGATTTAGATGCTGGCCTGCCAGTCTAATCATAGCTGTTGAAAATGTTTGTTTCCTTTTAAATGAGGTGCTAATAACACTGCTGCTATCTGACTGCTAGTGCTCATTCTAGTCTCTGCTTTTATGTGTCATACTGTTAGCATTTATTCTGAGCCCAGTCTCTTATTATTGTGAACACTAGAAAAGATTAACTTCACGTGCATTATTTTTTGGATTTCTGTAATTTTATGGGAAAACTGGACTATGTGCATTGTCATAGAGCACATGCATTAAAACTGTTGAGTGATTTTGTCCATGATTTTAAGTCTGTCTAAGTTCTAATCCTTTAATGGTATTAAAATGAAAGCTGGTATCTAGAATGAACTAAGTCCATTAATCTCACTACTGATCTTTAGTACTGAGGTTTTTTCCATAGTAGAAAATATTCTAGTGCTTTTTCAACTCTTAATAGAGCTGAGTGGCATGTTAGGAATCAACCTGTTGGAAAGGATTGATTTTATTCTCATTTTTAGTTACTGTGTCTTATTGCTAGACAGAATATTGCATAGAGGTGTCATCTAATGCAGTTTTTCTCCTAGAAATTAGAGTCCAGTAATCTGCAGATAAACGAGTGAGTTGCTTTATTGCTAGGAAAGCTTTAAATACAGACTTAATTGATTTGCCCAGATCTTGTACTAGCTTGTTGGAGAAGATCTGGAAGATCCAGAAAAAAAATAATTTTAGATTAAAAACATGTTAGGTTGCCTTTAAAACTCATATCTGATTGTTCTTGTCTCGATTCAGAACTGAGAATGGAGCAGTATCTAGAAGCCATAAGCCCCTAAGAACCTCCACTGTTTGGCTATCAGATCTAACAGTGAATGCATTTCACTTACTACTGGAAGACCTTCTGAACTGTAATGGGCAACTGCAGTCAGAAGTATTTTGGAAGATGGATGTGATCTTCAAGTGCATTTTAGGACATGCATTTTGGTAGTGCTCCTATCAGTATATGGAGGGCATATTCCTCCAGGCAGTATATTTTTACAAGACAACCATGCAAAGAATGAGAAATTGGGAGTGAGGAGAAACCTACTGATTTGCAGACTACACACAAACAGCCATTTCTGTATGTGATGCTGTGTTGGTTTAAATTAAACTCAATTTAAAAAGGGTAAGAACTGAGACAAAACAACCTTCACTGCAATCTCATTATTGGAGGGAATATAGCAAACTCATATCCTGCTCCTTTCCACAGTCTGCCATCCACACATGATTTTTAAGTAACAATTGTGGGTTTGTTTTTTTTCAGATTGAGAAGCTATGTCTGCATTGGTTACTTCAATCAGCAGAGGGATTTTTTTTTTAGACAGAAACAACTAGGACTGTTTTCCAATCAGTTAAATTCAGCATATTAATTTCCTTAAATTATCTTAAATTACCTTGCAGCTCTGCAATTTCAAATAACAGAATTTTTTTATTACCTTAATGAGCTGTTTGCCTTGTATTTCAGGTTGCTTATGGGCCTGGGTTGTTTTGCGTGTTAGAGAGGGATTGTCATCCTGTTACACAGCAAAAATCAGGGGGATTCTATAGCATCATTTCATCATGAAACAAATCACCTCTAACAGTATTTGCAGAATATAAATTAGCTGTAACAAAGGGCTTGGGTAGCTTTAAATTATATGATAAAAAGTGACAATGGTTCTCCATCACTGGTTCTCGGGCAGGTAGTGAGATCTGACAGCAAGCCAAGGCTTAGTGTTTAGAAATTGGCTCAAACCAGAGATTAGGCAGCAGCATTAGTCTTTTGGAGAGTAATGTGATAATGTCACAGCTACAGATCATACCTCGGTGACAGATGGCGCATGCCTGTGCTAAGTGTAGTAGGGTAAAAATACTTCTTGGTTTGATGTTTTATATGTTTAGTCACGGTCAGTAGCTGTTGTAGTTAGTTAAAAATTTAATATCAATTCAAACAGGAAACACCAGCTTCCAGGAAGACACCTGTTCAATTGTCCAGAGCTTACCAAAAGAAGTTGTGATACTGGACATTTGCCTTCAGGGTATATCCTGGCTTCAGATCAGTGTGTTTTTAAAAATTCATGTCTCTGATTCTACATAGTTGCTGCTCAGCTATATAATTTCAGTTTTCAGTATAGAAATGTATTATTCCTCATGGTGTTTTTGTTACTGTTTATAGACAACACTAAATTTCAAGGTGGTGTGTGCAATAATTGACAGCTGTAACAAGGATCTGATAGTTTCTTTTTTATCTAAACCCACTCAGACAAGCAATAACAACACAAATATTTTTGTCTCTTTTGGCATGTTAAGAGCACAGCTGAAGTTAATTTCCTTCATGGCTATGAATATTTAGCAATTTTGCAAGCATGTTGTCAGATTGCTGATTATATTTGTAATCAAACTGACCAGTGATGTCTCCTAATTCAGTTTTGTAAAGCAGTGGGGAACAAAAATGCAGAAGGAAGTAAAAGGCTCATCATAGCAATTTTCAATTGGAAAGCTATGCCTCTACACATGTGGGGGGGAAATGACATCTAAAAATAGCTGTAAGTGTTGCTTGACAAGCACTGCTCACCTCTGCCCTGAAAGGAAAGAGAACTCAGGAATTTACATACCCTAACAATGACTTGGCTGGTAGTGTGAGATCTATAATTAAGTATACAATTATAGCAACTCTTTGCTGTTAGTTTCTTCTCTTTTTGAGACAATTTAAATATGAAATCTCCATTATGCTATAAAATTATGTTTCTGAACTATGTGAAATGTAAAAGGATTCATCCAGTTCCCAATACCAATTTCATAACATATTAAGACAGTGTAGGTCTTATTAGTTCTAAGAATTCAGTATTTTATGCATAATCTGATAATTTCAAATATAAAACCTCAGCTGTTTAGCAGTTCAAACTGTGTTGCAGTATCTCCTGGACCAACCAGTGGCCATTAAAGGCCACAGGCACAAGATGAATTCAAACATTTGATGCCACAAACATTTTCAGAATTGGTAAAAATTGTAGTCTGAATTCTGTCACCACCATCTGTATTTTGATAGTTTGAAACAGCTCTAGGGTTTGAATTTGTGCATAACTGGCAGAGTATCCGCCTGATACAAGAGGTATATGGAAAGTATGTCTGACTGCCTAGGTTTTAAATGGAGACATACATACTATCCTGATTAGTCTTACTATTGGGGTGTAAAACAATAGGTGGTTCATCTGAAGTGCTGGAAACCTATACTCAAACGTTGTCCAAGAGGACTTGTACCTTGGGTTGTTTGTCTTTCAGGACAAGAATGCACAATCTGTGACAATCTTCGGTTCATTCAGCTGGAGGGCTTGTCCTAGGATTTATTTGATTAGGTTTCACATATAATTGGAGAATTGAGTATACAGGTTTTTATTCCCTGTGCTTTCTCTTTCTCTCATGCTTGGACACATATGCTTTAGTATCTAGATCACTTCTTTTTTCCTCATATTAAGTAGTTAACATGTTATCTGTTAGTGAGTCAGCATCTGCTTGTGGCAATATTTAGACAAGTGCTGTTTGCACACAGAAGTTTGGGTGTTGGCTGCCACCAACATTTTATACATGCTCGTGGTCTCTATAAGACTTGGTGCCATATTTCTGAAATACTGCACAAATAAAATTAGATATGTCCCTCCCTAAAGTATTTCAATATCTAATAAAAGATGTGGGTGTGATGAAGCAGGGGAGGAAGAAGGGTTTGTCTGATGAATGGTAGTAGGCAAAAAGAAACAAGAATCATGATAATAGCATAATAGAAGTTAACCACCTGCTTAATTTTGATCAAGTATGTCTTTTCTAGAAACAGAGGTGTACATTCTGGTGTTGTTTAGTGTCTATATATATGACTGAGTTTTGTGTTTACAAATATTACTACTGATTCAATTGGTATATTCTGTCTTTGTATTCTTATTGTCTTAGTCACCTGTTTTCCAAATTTTCCACATTCCTCATCTTTCCCATCATCAGTCTCCCTTTTTCTGCAGTGAAAAAAAGCTGAATTCTGACCACATTTGCTGTGGCCAACAACAATAGGACTGAAAAAGCTTTGACCTTTTGGAGTGGTCACTGTCTAGGATCCATGTGCAGATGGGAAATTAGAGAATGAAGAGGGGGAGGGGTGAGAAGGAACAGGGCCACATAGGAGCAAAGGGTGAGGGCACCAGATCTAAATAGTTTTCTCTTTGATTTGCAGTTTCTCTTGTTATACTGAGTGCTTGTGTCAGATTGTTTGTGGTGCTAATTGGCCTCCTGATGTCACATAGGTACATTCAGTTCTCTCAAAAGTTAATATCAACTCTGTTAGTAGCAGTGGAAATCTTTGAAATGGCTGAAGCTTGTGTGAAAGTTGTTGTAGCTGGAAAAACAAAATCAGTTTTTTTCTTTTTAATTCCCATATTGAATCAAGTTGGATTCTTTCTGTTACCACTAACACAGACCTCAGTGTGTAGCTTGGCACAGCTGCTCACTTTTAGTCACTGGGTTAGCACAACTGCCGCTTTTAGAAAAATGGTTTGGTAAAGAATTGTGACACTACATGGGGTACAGACTGTTGCTATTCTGAAATGTGTTGGTTTTGTCCCTAAGAATGATCTGTGAGGTCAAGATAAGTGGTCTACAAAACCACCTCTGGTAGTTTCCTGTTGTGTATGGTTTATTTTTTTTAAGTTCAGGTACTGTTATATTGTGTACTTTAAAGACAAGAATCAAGTTGTTACATAGAGGTCATTAAACTTGTTTATTTTGTGTTAGGACAGGCGTATATTAAATCAGTGCTTAAGGATTCCATGAATAGTAATATTTTAAAGCCTTCCTAAAATCTTAATTTTTAGCATTAAATTAATTTTTAGCATTAAAAAGAAAGCCAGTGTTGTTTCTGTTTTCTGTGTTTTCCTTTCTGTCTTGGTGTCTGGTTACTTCAGCTAATGTGATGGGATCGAGTAACAGAAACAGTAAACATTAGTAATGCCTTAAGCAGTATGATTACAAACAGCATACAGTAACAGTTTAATCCCCCTCACATTTACCATTCTGGAAAGCAACCTTGATTTATAGATTTCAATAAATTGTAAGTGTGTGAAAACCAACTCTACTTTCCTGTAAAGCAGAATATATTGATATAAACTGTCTTCATTCTGCAGAGAGATTTGCCTGATACCTTTTTTTTTTAATGTGAGCTGGAACATTTTACATTATGCATTCATGTATGATTGAATCAAGATGTGATTATTCAGTTGCTTTAGTAAGACTTGGAAAACAGTTACCTAAGATAGTAATTACATTGACTAGACAATTTTGCTAGAGTGGCGCAGAAACATGTACTGCCATGGTTAACAAAAACCACTAAGTCTCAGCTTTCTCCCCTGGAAATGTTTCCAAATAATCAAGCTGGTTTGCTTCCTTTTTTCACAAACTGACATTGACTTTAACTCGAAAGCTGAGCTGGACTTTGCAGCATCTAATGTTGGTTTGCTCTGGTGTGGTAGGCTGGGTGTTGGGTTGGACCACATGATCTGGAGAGGTGCCTGAGAACTTCCCTTATTCTGCAGTTCTCAGTGCTTGGGGAAAGAAAGTAAAGCAGTGCTGTGTCTATCCTCTGGAGAATATGGGGTTTAAAGGCAATTAAAAGTCACAATATGATTTTTACCTGCAACAGCTATGCCTTCTGTGGGTGTTGTAGATCTGTTTGTGCTTAATAACAACTTGGTATGTTGTTCTTTATATTGTAGAATAACTTTTCAGAGGATATGTGCCAGGCTTGCACTTCAGGAAACAGACATCATGATTTGTAAATGATTTCTTGAAGCCTGATGAGGTCTGAAACTCCTCCAATCTGGTGCATGTGCATTACAGCAGTTTTTCATTGGTGAGATCAAATGCAGACATACTGGTCATTTCTGCACTAACTGCACTGTTATAAGAGGGAGTTTTGAACACTGGACAATTTTTCTAGGTCTAGGTATGTTTGCTTTGTTGCAAAACTACAGTTTGCATTCCGAATGCTTAGACAAGGTTTTTGTAGCTATATCCACAGAGGTGGAAATGCTGCCTTTAAAAATTTGAGGACACAGGTGCAGTCTTCATTTATGCCTGGGAGACCCTTTTTTGACCAGCTTCCCCAAGGAAAAGTAGTCAACCACAAAATCCAGCAACTCTTATTTATTTGTATGTGCACGGGTATGAATGTGTTTCCTTAACTGCCTCGTGCAAAAGTGCTCGTGTGATAGTGAAAATAACAAAATTGCACTTTGTTGCACCCTAGCTGGTCTGTTATGTTTTAAGATAGTTAAAAAGACCTCTAACAGAGCTGTAGATAATCTGGCAGAACAGTGAAACTCTTAATACTAAAAATATAAGTCATGTAAGAAGTTAGCTAGTCCAGGGACCTATCATAATGCCTTTTGCATTCCATATGTTGGTAAACATACCTGTTGCCCTTGGCAGGACAGTCTTGAACTGCATGTCCCCTGCAGTACAGCAGCAGGTTATTTTGGGGCATTCTGGAAGCAAATGTGAACCTTTGTGTGCCTGCTTAGAGTGTGCCATCAGCTGTCCTCTTCCTGTATTAAGGGATTCTGGTTGTCAGCAGCTGTGACAGCATTGGTTCTAGAAGGTATAACAAATCCTCAAGGAGGTCAGTCTCATGCTGCTTGAGGTGACATTTCGTTATTAACATCCTAGACTTGGCCATGCAAAATCAGTAGAAAGATAGTTCTCCTCCCTGACACTTGCTAGATTTCTGCCAATGAGACAGTTCAATGTTTCTTTGCTTCACTCTAAGTATCTGTCTTTGGTTCAGATACTGAAACTATAAGAAACAGTGGGACAGGATGACAGCATTTGCTTCCAGGAAAAGCAAGATGGATTTGTTTTTGAGAATGGTCTCCCTGATCCTTCTCTCTTATCCCTCCTTGTTCCCCAGTCTGGGAATCTGAGATGAACTAAGCTGTCTGTGGTCTACAGGCCTTTCTACTTTGTGCAAAATATGTTTAATTTCAAAAGATATACTGTCTAGAGATAAATATTTTCTCAGCTGTGTTTATCTTTTGTTTCCTCAATCAAAATCATATGTTGTTTAGCTTGTTCAAGTTAGCTCACTGTCAGGCACACATTTCCCTCCAATGTGGCAGGTTGTGAATTAGAATCTTGCCAGTAAGCAGTGACAGTAAAACTTACTTATTATCATTGTATATTAAAGGATTATGCACATCTTCATGTGCTCCTCTGATACTTAAAAAACCCTAAATCTGGTTATGGGGCAAAGTCTTCTTGCACAGTGATACTAATGGTGCATACAGCTGCTCTTCCTCAGTCTGCTTTGTAACCCCTCATCTTCCTCATCCCCATTTCAGAGGGCACAAAAACAACAGATCTCCTTGCTCTAAAGTTGTTCTTGGTTTACTAGACAGATTTTAGTGGTTATTTCTGCTTAATGAGAGTCTCCAGTATGGATAATTTTTATCAGTCTAAGGTCTTTTTAGCTAAATACGGTTTCCTGCTGAATATGAATGGATGTTGAAGAACAAGCACAGATAATCTGGATTCTACAATATTCTCCTGGAGTTATTTAAAGAAATATTTTGCTGGTTTTACTGTTTGCAGTATTTAAAATGGAGGATGGTTATCGAGGGGTGCAGTTTTTAAGATACTTACTTTCAACCCTTTCTGAAATGAAGAGCATGTTGTAGTTTAGCCACTCTCTTTTGCTCTTGTTTGTTTGTTTGTTTTTGGTTTTGGTTTATTTTTGGTTGTTTTTTTTTGTTTCCTTAAACAGTTTAGAGAAAGTAAAAATTGCTTGGGCCTCATTCATTGTACTGAAGTATAATCCTATACCTTAATCTGTTGTGTGAAAGTTTGCTGCATGTACATCAGTATTCTTTCAAAGTTGACCTCCAAAAACAGCTGAAATTCTGAGGATTTGAGGTGAATTGTAACCCCATTGTAGAAGGCAGCCACATTTGTCAGACATGACTTCTCCTTAGTGAAGACATGCTGGATGTCACAAACCACTTCATTGTTTTCTGTGAGCCTTAACAGTGTTTTCAGGAAGATCTGCTCAATGATCTTTATGGGCAGTGAGGTGAGACCTGACTGATTTTATTTTTCCTTTTTGAAAATGTGGTTATGTGTCCTTTTTCCAGTCATTAGAACTTCCACAACTTCTCAAGTATGATAGGTAGTGGCTTATCTACTTCCTTTGTCAGTTCCTTCAGGATCTATGGATGTACCTCACCAGGTCTTATGGACTCGTGAACCTTCACCTTCACTTAGATGATCTCAAAACGAGATCATCTACAGCAGGTATTCTTCATTCTTCTGGTCCCTGCCCTTGCCTTCTGCAGCTCTGGTGAGGTGGTTGGAGAACTTGGTGGTGAAGACTGTGATAAAAAACTAATTGACAGTTTTGGCTTTCTCCATGTCCCAAGTAACCAGGTCTCCCATTTCCTTTGGAGAGGACCCACATTTTCAGAGTCTTGCTTTTATCACTCATGTGCATTTAAAAAAAATTAGAACTCATCTTCCTTCTTTAAGGAAGGAACCTTAAAGATCATCAAGTTCACACCCTCCTTCTGTGGTCACTTCCAAAGACAGAGCATCCACAACTTCTCTGGACAATCTGTAACAGTCCCTCATCACCCTCATGGTAAAGAATATCTTGTAGTGGACACAGTACTCCTGGTGGGGTGTTACAAGAGCAGAGGAGAGGGGCAGAATCTCCTCCCTTGGCTGCTGTTTTGATAGAGACCAGGATACAGTTGGCTTTCTGGTCTGTGAGCACACACTGTTGTCCAGCTTTTTATGTAGGAGAATCCTTGAGTCCTTCTTGACAAGGCTGCTCTCGCTGAGTTTGCCTCCCAGTCTGTGTTCATGCCTTGGATTGCCCTGACCCAGGTGCAACACCTTGCATTTGGCCTTGTTGAACTTTGAGGTTCTTGCAGACTTGCTTCTGAAGTTTGTCCAGTTCCCTCTGTATGGCAGAGAAGCCATCTTATGGAAACTTTCCTTGTTGCCCTTGATGCCCCGGCCAAATTTAATTTTACCAGTGCTTTAGTTTTCCTAATCTGATCCTGGATTGCTCAGACAATCTTTCACTATTTTTCTTAGGCTGGCTGTCCGTGTTTTCACCCTCTGTAGGCTAAAGCCAGTGCTAAGTTAGAACTGAAATACTTCAGTGGAATGAGAAATACTTGCTCACTTAGTCTATGAGCAACTCCTGGAGTACAGTGTTTGGGATGGCTGCTCTGGGTCAGACTGGCAGTCCATCTGGCAAGCATGTTCTAGTAGAACTAAGAAGGAGTAAGAACAGGATGGATACATAAGATAGTTCCCCCTGGTACTCTCTGCATAAAACTGAGTACTAGAGGTTTTAGGTTAGAGAAACATATTGAGACTCGGTCTGATGTGATTGATATAATGTGCTAGAGTATGGTTAAATAAGATTTCATTAGGTATTTTTACCGTGAGGAAAAGCTGGCACTAGCCATCTAAAGCACCTGTTAATACTTCTGCAAAACAACTAGAGAAGTGGTGATCTGAACTAGCTGAGGTCTTTGTGATGTTGCACCCTTAGGGGGAAGGGAGCACCCAAGATTTGTAGATACTCATTGGTTGAAAGGAATGAGAAGTCAGATGATCCACAAAAGCTTATGAAGTTTTATTAGTAAATTACACACTTGGCTTGGAAATTGGTATGTTAGTACCCTGGTCTCTTATATAAGCACATGGATAAAGGGGTGGGGTGTAAGGGAAGAGAGAGAGATGAATAAACGTGGGGGAGAAAGAAAGGGAAGGAGGAAGGAAAGAAGGAATGGAAGCGATTACGGGTCCTGGTTGCGGCATCAAATCAGCTGATGGCATGTCCTGGGGCCACTGCCTGGGTTTAGATCAGGGTGCCTATTAATAGATAAGCTTTCCCTGCCCTGGAGATAAGTGTCATGCTTTCTATGCAAATTACTTACCACTCACAGTCCATTCTTCCTGGTCCTTGTGGAAATGAGTCAGAGGGCTTTGGGGATTTGGTGGTCTTGTTCTCCCCATGCATTCTGTGCTTACTTCTCCAGCTCATTTCTCTGTTTGTGCTGTACTGAGTGGTGCTTATCTCTAGGAGGTAAATCAAAGACCTTTGTCCCAGAAAAGTGCTGTCCTACCTCTGTATGGCCTCTCGTCCAGTCACATCTTGTTCTTTCTCACAGCATTACTGCCAACAGTCCTTGGCTGTTGTTACCTACACTCCTTGGCTGGTGCCACGGCCACCCTGCTATTGGTGTTGGAGACAAACACATGAGCCCCTTGTCTTCTCGACTTCTGCAGTTCTGGTGCATGGTTACTTTGAGCTCCTCCAAATATCCCAGTTTATTTCCTTAGAGAGGTTGTTGTGCTTTCCGGCAAACTGTCGTGATAGGAGGTTGGAAACTCATTGTCATGCTTACAGATGTAGTTTAACAGCACATTCTTAGCTCTAGAGGCTTGAGGTTATGTGACTCAATGTCACAGTTTCAAGTGACATTATAGAAACATAAGTTGCACTGAGTTAATTGCTTTTGTTTGATTTTGTAAGTGATGTCTCTTGTTTAGAGGCTTGTGTAGCTGCTAAATCTCTAAAGCAGCATGACCTGAAGTATCCAGGTAGTGTTGTATATTCTTCCCTGATGCACACACTTGCTCTATTATTGCCTCTGGATGTTTGAGTCTGGATGAGTTGCTTCTGCTTGGGTTGGAAGTCTGCAAACAGTTAAAATGGTAATGACTCCCTACCACTGGATTTTATTCTTTTAGGCATTTCAACAGAGGCAGCGAAACAGGTGTCAGGAAATGATGCAAGAGTAATCCCTTCTTGTTTATTGTTTTTGTGATGATTATGGGGCTAGCTATTTGATAATTTTTCTGTTGTGAATGCTTTGCCTGCAGACTCTTGACCTTAGGTCTTTATCCTTCAGAGGCACAATCACCTGACTGTCTCTTTGTCAGATCCAGCTTGCCCTGTTGTGTTCTCTGGATGAATTCTGCTTATCCTAGCAAAACTATTGTAGACCTGCGTTTCTTGGGTTTGGGAGTTTGTGTACAGTGCCTCTGAAATAGCTTTTGTAAAGATCACATAGTTTTTGCAGTAGGAGCAGAGTGCTGTGGGAAAGGAGCATGCAGCCGTGGTAGTTTGAGTGACTCTTCTAAGAGTTTCAGAATCTGGTTTGGTGTTGATGTCTTTCTTGATCTTTTTAATCATCTTGAGTGGTTCTGCTCTGCATTTCTGAGGCTGGCTAAACTATTGGGATTTTTTTTTTTTTTTTTTTTTTGTGCAGGGAACTTGAATGGCTTGTGGCTTTACTTCTAACCCTTGCTAGTTGCATGTCTTGGATGCTCTTCTATTGAAAATAAAGGTATAGATGTATGCAGTGTAGTGCATTGGAGTTCATTTGGTATGAATGCAGAAACTGACACCAAATGAACTCCCAAATGAGGAATAGGACATGTGATGTGCAAAAGTTGATTGTAGAGCAATCCTGCAGTCCTGACTTCTGTTGGGAGTTCATTGTCCTGTTTCTTACCCCAAAACAAGGAACTTGCTTTTCTCCTGGAACAAGCTGATTTTAAATCTGTTTCAGGATCTACTTATTTATTTCATGGTGGCCTAATTCTGTAGTTTCATTTACAAGCAAATCCTTTGAATGAAGCTACTACCTGTGATCCCCACAGTTTAAATTCTTTTCTAGATACTGAAAATTTGACAGATTATACTGTGCTTGACTTAGCTTTTTATCTGCTCTACATAACTTTGTGCTCAGTTAGATGATCTGTCTGACTACAGTGACATTTAATCCCTCTGAAGATATGTTTTACTTCTGCCTTTGTTGGAGGCAAAATTAATCCTTCCCATCAGTCCAGCCACTAATTTGGTGTGTGTTCAGTCAAAAACACTGGATGCTTTAGTTTGTTTTGAATTGTTCTACTTCAGTGAAGTTAGCATCGGACATCTGTTATGCCTTATGAAAAGTGTTGCAACTTTAAAAAAAATTCCTAAAGTTAACAATGCAAAACTGTACTCTTTTCATCTTTGGTTATTTTTTGATATATTTTTTCTTAGAATTCTTCAGAACTGTGTGCAAGAGAAATCTGTGTGATACTTAATATTTTAATATATTAACTACAAAGGGAGTAAAAATGAAACAACTTTGTAGACAGAGTGCTTTAAAATGAAAACAGGGTAAAAAGCAATGTTTCATACGCAGAAGAATTATCTCTTTTAAAAGAATATATGTAGTTTTGCTGTCTTGTAAGTCTTTCAAGTACTCTGAAATATTCAAGCTGTTGTTCACACACTTGCACAGCTTTTATTTTAACAAAACCAAAACTGTGAAAGCTAAAAAAAAAAAAAATCCAAGACAATGCAATAAAATATTAGTTTGTTCTTACCTAGTAGTGATAAGGTTGACTAAAATTTGTCCCTTTGTCTTAAACAGAATGTTGACTTTGAAAGCTCAGGGAAGAAGCAGCAGGGATAAGAAAGTTACACAGTGGTAAGTACATTATTTTTCTTTCCTCTGGACCAAGTGCCTAATGTGTTAAAATAGAAGTCCTCTTATTTATTCATATTCTGTTATAATTGCCTTCAGAGCACTTGAATTTTATTCTGCATCATATCTCATGTTATTTTGAAGGCAGATTTTTTTAGCTGTGAGTGTCTGTTGAAGACCCAAGTAAGTTATACGTATTTACATGTATTCGTGTGCATATATAGAAAAGGCAATATATGGAAAAGGAAAATAATTCTGTTTTAAAGCTCAGTGTCCATTATTAAGTGTTTTGGCTTGAGAACTTTAGAATACTAAATAGAATAGAGTTTTGTAATTTTTTTTTCAGTTCTTAGAAATGATAAGCATATATTTTTTGAAAACTTGGATAAAAGGATTCTTGAAAAAATGCTAGAAATTTTTGTTGAGCCTCCTACTGTCCTTTTTGGTTTGCTGCTCCAAAGCCTAGACATACATCATATAACATACTGTCTCTCTTACTGCTGTGTGAATGTTTTTTAGCTAGAGAGCATATAAAAGAATGTGAAAAGTGTTAACAAGACGAAGTTTGATTTGCTTTCAAAGCTCTATGGAAAAACAGCACATGTTCAGAATCAGCTTTTTTCTTTATTAAATGATGCCAGTGCAGATGGCACTAACTTGCTTTTGCCTCTTATTGTAAGGGTTTGTAGAGTATTTTTCACAGATGAAAAGAGTAGCCAATAGAATATTTAGTCATCAGAAGATCTGTATGAATTCCTGTGGAGGAACTGTTACTGCCTAGTCCCCTCATGCCCCAGAAAAAAAAAAACCAACAACATATGACAGCAGCTTCCATCTGCTCTGATTTTATTAATAGTGCTGCTCAGATTGTGGAAATACTAATAAATATTGACTCCTCAATGACTTTAGTTTTGAGACTATAAAATACTGGTTCAAAGGATGTAAAATCTTCTGCATATTTGATCTGGCATTTCTATAATCAGCATACGCTTAAGTAGAGAGGAGCATGTGCACGTGCTTGTGTTTTCTAACCTTTTGTGTAGCCTATAATGCTGTAGGCTTTGTGTGCTTTGGCATTCTCCACTGAGCTAATAATCTGTGCTGCTGCTGCACTGCCTCAGCTGTGCTTGCTGTGCCATAAGGTTTGTTGCTTCCTATGGGCAAATGACTAGCAATGCCTCTTGCCTTCACTTCCACTGTGCTCATTCATCTCTTGGATTATGGTGGTATAACTAGAGGGATTAAGGCAGTATCTCTTCCTTTCTGCTGCAATACACGTTGATTGTATACAATACAAAATATTTTCTCATATAATAGTAATCCCACAAAAAACTAAACCTGAAGCATGAGCTGTTTATTATGGTTTTTTACCTCTGCAAGAAGCTTTCCATCTTTTAGTCTGGTTGCTCTGTGTAATTTTCTTCTTTTTCTTTGTGTAGAAAGTCAGGAATTTGTTTCCATGTATCTTTTTCACAGTAGCAATGAAAGAAAATTAGGTTATTTGATGTAGAAATTAGTGGATTCAGAAAGCAAAGTAGTTCTGCAGTAGCTTGGTTCCAGTTAGCTGTACCAAATAGCTGTGATTACTAGGTATATAGTAGCTGTGATTATTTCCACTGCATATTAAAAAAAAAAAAAAAAAGCGGCTAGTGGGGGATGGAGTGCACTTCAATGTCCTGTTGGGATAAATATTTTGTATTTCTGGCTATATATTAACTTAAAAATGAGAAAAGTTAAATCCAAACTCTGTCAGTTCCATAATGTAAGGGAATTTTTTAGCCATCTGAGAACATCAGTGTTGAAATACTGAAATATCAATTCCATGGCTTTTAAAGAAGCTTGGGTTGTTGCATATTCCATGAAGATTTGTGGGACTCCTGCAGTTTCCATCAGACTTCAGTTTGCCATTGTAAAAATCACTGCATTTATATGGTGCTTTTTTCTTTTTTTTTGGATCTAAGGAAGAGAAGTGGATGAGATTCAAATGCAGTAGTTTTAAAAATCAATTTATTCCTCCCTCTTAAGGTTTTCTTAGTAACACGACAAATACACACCCAAAGAATATGCAATCAAGTGAAACATCAGAATTGAAGCTCAGATCTAATGCTAATCTCAGCAGTGTTGTTAATGGTATCCAATTAGAAACCATTCTTTAGAGGAAGTGTTACACTGGCACTTACTTGGATAGATTTACTGTCCAGATGGAAGTTATTTTCTAGGGCTGTCTCAGAAAAAGAGCAAAAGAAAATGTGTGTGAACATACTTGCAGCTACCTGGGCTGCAGTTGTGTTATGACAGTGTGTGTGTGTTGCTGTGTATTGTTAAGTAGTGTTATTAGGAAAAGTCAATGTAATATTAAAAGAGTAAAAAGTACAGTTGCTTGGTTATTTGAACATTTTAAAATTTAATTATTTCCTGTAAACTCAATCTGTAATTTTTCTGTCTCCCTTTTTTTGTAAGGATATTGCTGTAAAAGATCTTGTCTTAAATTCACAGAATCACAGAAGAGTTACAGTTACAAGGGACCTTGGAGATATCTCATCCTAGGCAGGGTCACCTAGAACAGGTTGCAGAGGAAGAGATCTGTCAGGGTTTTGAATGTCTCCAGAGAGGGAGACTCCATGACCTCCTTGGGCAGCCTGTTCTAAAGCTCTTGCCACACTCAACGTAAGGAAGTTCTTCCTCATGTTAAGCTAAAATTTCTTGTGTAGTAGTTTATGACCATTGCTTCTTGTCCAGTGTCTGGGCACTCCTGAAAAGAGTCTGGTTCCATCCCCTTGGTATTCACCTTTGGGATATTTACATGCATTGATGAGATCCCCTCTCAGTCCTCTCTCCCCTAGACTAAACAGGCCCAGCTCCCTCAGTCTCTCCTCATGACAGAGGTGCTCCAGACCCCTCATCATCTTTGTGGCCCCTTGCTGGACTCTCTCCAGGAGCTCCTTGTCTCTCTGGTACTGAGGAGCCCAGGACTGGGCACAGCACTCCAGATGTGGCCTCACCAGGGCCCAGCAGAGGGGGAGGATCAGCTCCCTTGATCTGCTGGCCACCCTCTTCCCAGTGCAGCCCAGGATCCCACTGGGCTCCACAAGGGCACACTGCTGGCTCCTTGTCACCCTGAGACCCACCAGGACTCCCAGGTCCTTCTCTGCAGAGCTGCTCTCCAGTGGGGCAGCCCCAGCCTGTGCTGGTACTTGGGGTTGTTCCTGCCCAGGTGCAGGACCCTGCACTTGCCCTTGTTGAACCTCATGAGGGTTCTCTCTGTCCAGCTCTCCAGCCTACCAAGGTCCAGCCTAAAGGCAGCAGAGCCTTCAGGAGATCAGCCCCTCCTCCAGTTTGTACCATCAGCAAACCTTCATCCAGGCCAGTGATAGACAAGTTGTGTGAGACTGGGCCCAGTACTGATCCCTGGGGAACACCACTGACTACAGGCCTCCAACTGGATTCTCCTGCCCTGATCCTGACCCTCTGAGCTCTGCCATTCAGCCAGTCCTTGGTCCCCCCCACTGTCCATTCATCCAAATCATATTTTCTGTGTTTACCTATGAGGCTGTTATGGGAGATGGTGTCCAAAGCCTTGCTGCAGTGGAGGCAGACAACAACCACTGCTCCCCCCTCATCTACCCCTCCTGCCTGGCCATCACAGAAGGCTGTCAGATTGGTCAAGCATGATTTCCCCTTGGGGAATCCCTGCTGACTGCTCCTGATCACCTTCTTTTTTTCTACATGCTTGGTGATGACCTCCAGAATGTTCTGTTCCATCACCTTTCCAGGGATGGAGGTGAGGCTGGCTGGCTGGTAGTTTCCAGGGTTGTCCATGCTCTTTTTGAAGATGAGACTAACTTTGTCCTTTGTCCAGTCTTTGGGCACCTCTCCATGGTTTCTCAAGGATGATGGAGAGTGGCTTAGCAACATCATGTATTAGCTCCCTCAGCACCTGTGTGTTGTGTCCCATCAAGGCCCATGGATTTATGAATGTTAAATCTGTCTAGCTGAATCCTCAATGACCAGGGGAAGGTCTTCCTTTCTCCAGCCTTCCTCTCCTTGCCCCAAGGTCTGGGACTCCTGAGGGCTGGCCTCAGCAGTTAACACTGAAGGAAAGAAGGCATTCAGTAATTCTGCCTTCTCTCTGTCTTCCTTCACCAGGGCACCTAGGTGATTCAGCAGTGACCCCACATTTACCCAGTATTCCTTTTGCTGATGATGTACTTGATACTTCTTTACAGACTCAACTGGAAGTGGGTTTTGGCCTTCCTTGTCACCTCCTTGCATTCTGTGAGAGTGTTCCTGTCATCCTCCCATGTGGCCTGCCCCTTCTTCCACATTCCATAAATTTTGTTCTTCTATTTGAGATTTGTTAGAAACTCCCCGCTCTCCGTAAAGGGTTCCTGCTCCCTTTGCTTAATTTCTGGTTCATGGGAATGCACTGGTCTTGGGCTTGGAGGAAATGATGCTTGAATATTGACCAGCTTTTTTGGGCCCTCTTCCTTTAAGATTCTCCTGTGAAGATGTTTGAAGAGGCTGAAGTTGGCTCTCTGGAAATTCAGGGTTCTAGTCCTGATTGCTGATTTGTTTCCTCTACACCAGATCATCTTGAGTTCCACCATCTCCTGGTTGCTACAACCAAGGCTGCCCCCAACCTTCACATGCTCAGTCCTTCCTGGCTTGTTTGTACAAGGTCCAACAACACACTTTTCTTTGTTGGCTGTTCTATCACTTCCGTTCAAAAAGTTACCATCAATAATCTGCAGGAACTTCTTTGACTGTGTGCTGGGGTCATGTCTCTCTCCAAAAAATACTAGGATGATTGAATTACAGACCTATACTCCCATATACCTCTGGCTTACAGATGTCTTGGTCTAGGTTTATAAGGATATTGAGTATTACTGCATTTCAGTTAAAGGCTGCACTTGAAATAGAGTATTTTATTACATAGGTTATTTCCCAGAGATTTTTTTCTTCTCAGTTTAAAAATAGTACTTCTGTTCCGTTTTGACAGAGTCATTCTGGTTTCGTCATTGTTAAACTTTTGCCATAGCAAGGCCAAGTACTGCTGACTGATTTATTGCAGAAAATAAATAGAAATAATTATTCTAAAGAGTTCTTCTGATACGCTTAGGGTGGGTTTTACTTGTCAAAATTAACTCTTGAGTTTTGTTTTAGTGTAGGCAGTTTAGATAAACTTTTCAGTTAAAAAATATCTGTTACAGCACATACCTAGTTAGAGATTACTTAGTTCCAGTAAAACAGGAAAATGTTGTTTTTGAGCAAAGATACTATTACTGATACAGGTAACACAATTGCAACTGCAACAAGTAAGGAGATTTTATAATATGGTTTGAGAGGCTTCACATTCTAATCGTCTAAAGGATTTCTGATTGTTTTAAATCAAAGCAAAATAGAAATGGTAAATTGAAATCTGGTTAGGATTCATTTATAGAATGCAAGAAAGAGGTATTTTAAGCAAATGTCTCCAGAATCCATACCTGATGTTGCATTTCTGAATTATCTGAACTAATTGAAATTATCTTGCTGCCCTGGCCCTTGGAAATGGGTGGATGGTTTGGGGTGGTTTTTTTTTTGGTTGTGTTAATATATAGAGGCACTGAGAACTTACAAATTAGTTAACTCCAATAAAAACTTTAACTTGATATTTTGGCAAATTAGGAGTAGAGAATGGCTGGGTTTGGTTACATTCTGGTATGCTGGATCAGTAAAAAACCTTAATTTCTGTGCTCTTTTCCATTAGTTTTCTCAAAAAAATTTACCAAGCCTCCTTAATGTTTTTTCATATAACAATTGGCTATTCACTGTATTTACTAACATGTTCTTCCTCCTGTTGTTACCATTCACTATTGTTGTTTCAAGAGTAATGCCTTTTATTTCTTTTTCTCTGAATGCTGTCTGTGAGCAAGCACGGGGTTTTTTTGGTGTTCCTTGCCGGCATGAGGACACACAGCCATGGATGCAGTGGAGCCTTGTTTTTATGGCAGAACCAGGGAGCCTTGGACTATAGCCTCATATTAAAATGGTGTCCATTTTATTTCCAACCACCTGTTCTTTCTCCAGAGTGCAGTACTTTGGTTCATTTGTTTGTACTGATCTGTTTGCCAGTTTCATTCTGTGAAATGTGTGACATAACCAGTCCAGCTTGGGGATTTTTTTTTCTAGAAGAGACACAAAGAAATAGTTTGGATGAGAAGGGAGGAAGAAGTGAAAATATCTTAACTTGACAGTGTCGCCAGATGAGGCTTCATCACCTCAACTAGAGAATGCCAGTGTTATTAAAAAGGGAAAGTTTCTTCACAGTGCAGGCTGTCTTTGCATGTTTCAGGTCCTTGTCAGTGGCCATCAGGTTTCAGCCATCCTTTCCGTTCCCAAAGATGACCAGAAAAAGTATTGAAGAGAAACACACTTTCAAGCTAGGGTGGGCAAAATGGTGGCTGGAGTTTGTTATTTTGAGAGTTCACCTTTCCTCTCCAAGAGGACTGGATTGATCTTAGGGAGAGTCTGTACCAAGCCTCAGCGCCACCCCCTACACACTTTCCCCACCTCCCCCACAGATGATTTCCTGATGACTAAGAGGTGCCAAGTCCTTTGAGTTTGAAGAGTGAATAATTCTGTGCTCCTTTTACTGTAAAAACCTAGGATATTTTGTGTTGTTTCTAGAAGTACTATGTTGTTTATAGTTTTCCCGAGTTACTGAGAATTAGTGCTGTTTTTAACTGGAAGACGTTATGTAAATTGTGCTGTTACTTTTCACAGTATAGCATCTCCCATCAAGAAATCACAAAGCCTGTGCTTTGGTGTCTCCTGTGGTGCTTGTTGCTGCTTTAGGCAGAGAAAAAACCCGTATGGGTTTTTTTGTAATTCTTTGTTTTGACATGAAGATGTTCTGTCAGTTGGCCAGTTAAGCCTTTCTGTATTTGTCAGGCTGTGTGTTAGGTTACATACTCCCCAACACAATCTTTCCCTTCTCTGTGTTTACATGTGCTCAGCTCCATATTTCTGCACTAGTTGGCAGACAGTGAGGTGGACTAAAAAGTGCTTGTATTTTGTGTGCCTCGTTCATCTTGCCTTTCTGTATAGACATCTGATAGCTGGTTTCATTTTCAACTGCTGCTGATGTAGCATCCTTTCAGGAGGCCTGGTCTGGGGAAGCAGTGCTTTCTTGACCATGAGCAATCCCATCCTGTTAGCATCAGACAGAAAATCTAAAGGGACTAATGGCACAGTGCAACTATTGCTGCTTTCAAAATAAATTAACATAGACTGAGGACAAAATTACTGTGATCCTAAGCTCTACTTGAAGTTAAATTGAAAATGTTCCATGAATTTCTGGCAGGTCTACAGATGCTGTTGGACTGCCAGGTACCTGGGTGATGGGAGTATGCAGGGAATCATCAGAGTTCAAGGAAAGAGTGATGATTCACTGAATGATGCTAGTCTTTTCTGGATTAAAATGTAGTATATATCCAAGCTTGCTGTTAATCTTGTTTTCTGTTATTGGTCTTCAAACCAATGCTTTTCTTTTCAGCTTCATTTTACGATCACTTACATGGTTGCATTCTATTCAGTTTTACTGTTTATAGTTTGTATTGGGCGTAGGTGGCAAAGATTTAATAGTTGGGGTATGATGTCCCACCCGTAAGGGGAAGGGAGAGCCCAAGATTTGTAGATGCTTTTCAAAAGGAATAACTAAAATTAGAGAGTACACAACAGCTTATGAAGTTTTGTTAGTTAATTAGACATGGCGTGGAAGTTGGTATGTTAGTCCTACACCTCCTAATGGATTTTGGGTAAAGGGGTAGGGTGAAAAGAAGGAGACAAAGAGAGACAAGAGTTAATAGAGAGAGACATTAATTAATATATATATAGAGAGAGAGCTATTAATAAGAGAGAGAGCCAGTCCTGGCTCCTGTAATTGATCCAGCCAATAGGATGTCCAGGGTCTGGGGGCACCCACGCACCAGGGCTTAGTTTTGGGTGCCTTTTTAATACATTCCCTGACCTGAAGAAAAGTTTTGGATTTTCTATGTAAGTTAGTGATCATACAGTCTGTTCTTCCAGGTCTTTTGGGAAATGGGTCAGGGGGCTTTGGTGGTCTTGTTCTCCCCATGCATTCTGTGCCTGCTTCTCCAGCTCATTTCTCTGTTTGTGCTGTACTGAGTGGTGCTTATCTCCAGGAGGTAAATCAAAGACCTTTGTCCCAGAAAAGTGCTGTCCTACCTCTGTATGGCCTCTCGTCCAGTCACATCTTGTTCTTTCTCACAGCATTACTGCCAACAGTCCTTGGCTGTTGTTACCTACAGTCCTTGGCTGGTGCCACGGCCACCCTGCTATTGGTGTTGGAGACAAACACACGAGCCCCTTATCATCTGGGATCCTACAGGGGGTCTGCAGGTGTGACTTCACCACATACAGAAGGTGCCTGCAGCTGCCCCCATGCTGGATGGAACTAATTCCAGCTGTTTCCAAGACAGACCCACTACCGGCCAAAGCTAAGTCAGTCAGCAGTCTTGGTAGCACCTCTGTGATAACATATTTAAGGAAGTATTAAAAACAGCTGTACAATAGCCAGGCAAGAAAAGTCAGAATATGTGAGACAACCCTGCAGACACTAGGGCCAGTGAAAGAGGGGGAGAAGGTGCTCCAGGCACAGAACAGAGATTCCCCTGCAGACCATTGTCCAAGGTGGAGCAGATACACACCTGCAGCCTGTGCAAAGTGATGTTTTTTCCTCCCTATTCCTTCAAGAAGTGAAAAAAATGCCAAACCCAAGAAGTATAAAAAGGTCATAATTTTCCTGTTGGCTGTGAACACTGAACCTCAGGTCAACTTGTGTCAAGGCTCTAATGGGTTAAGGGAACATGGGAGCTTTTTATTTATGTTTCAGGTTTTCTCTTTTCTTTTCCTTCAAGGTATTTCTTATATCTGCCTCATAAAGAATTGGAGTTGTTAAGTGATGGAGAAAAATAAGCCATCACAATGTTGTAGGTTTGCAAGACAATTTTACATTGTTTGATTTGGTGCTTCAGGTGATCTGATGTTGTGGTATATTAGGAAATCAAACTTTTTCTGCCTGCTAGACTTGCCTGTTTTATGGGCAGGAAAAAAATCACTATCCTTTGTGTCCTTTTTTGCATTCTGTGTATTTACTCAAACTAAACATGGAGAAGTTCCTATTTGAGCAAAATAAGAAAAGCTCATGCGTGTGAAATCACATTTTTCTGTCTTCGATAGTTCTAACAGTGGATTCTCATCTGTATTTTCTGATTCCTTTCATCCACTGCAATTTTTTGGCTTGGGCAGCTGACCAAAAGATGGGTAGACAGAGACAGATAAGAAGTGTATATGTCTGGCTGTTGGTTTATAAAATATATGTTGTAGAGGAGTAGTGGTGGGGTATGCTTCCTGCCACTATCCCGACACACCCATTTCCTAGTATTGGTAGCCATCTCTTGTTGTAGAACATGAGTATTAAACAGTTCTTCCTGTATGTGTAGAAGTAAAATCTGAGCAAACATAAAACCGTTTTGAATTAAATCACATTGCAGTTGCCTGCCTTCACTTAAATGAAGCTTTCTTGGTTCATTCAGGCTTTTTCAGAGTTACAATTAGATATATGCTCAGGTTGGTCAAACCAGTGCTTTGGGGGATGATTTGTTTGATACTTAAATATGAGTTTTGACTATTAGGGCTTAAGATGTGATCTGTGAGTTTAGGTGCCTAAAGGGACGTGGTAACTGAAGGAGGTATGACCCAGCGCTGTGATATTGTACAGGCATTTGTTTACAAATCTGTTTACAGTGTTGTGGATGCATGTGATCTTTTACCAGATCTTTTTTCCCTCAGGCATTCCAAAAGCTCAAGATCTCTCTTAGAAAATAAAGGAATAAATTAGGAAAACTAGGTATGTGTGGATTTTGCATTGTTTGGCTGTATGAGTTTTGATGCTTCAGAAACTATGGAGACATGGACAAGTAGGACCCCATGAACAGCCACTGAAAAAGAGGGGGCAAACAATGTAATGAATCTGTTTTTTGAGGAATTTGAATGACAAGTAGTATCTTTTTTTTGTTGTTCATATGAAGCAAGTAGTAAAACTTCTTAATATTCTGTTTTCAAAGTATAGTTCTCAGAAGCTGAAATGACTGGACAAAGTGAACTTACTGGTGGCTGTAGTTGGTGGGATATAGGTGTGCTTTTCCCTGCCAGACTTCTGGTAATCAACTGACATGTACAATTTCTGCTTCCACTGCTTTTTTCCGTGGCATATATTCTTCTGTTTATACTCCTGTTTAAAGAGACTCCTGTTGATATTTCTTTCAAAAGTATTGTGTTTTTCCACTGCTTTGCCATTCTCTGAACCACTACCAAAATGAAACGGGATCTCTTCTTTGTCAAAGGCTTTTTGTTTTCAGATGTTGGCCAGGTAATTCAACTTGTGTTTTCATGTGCAGCATCAGAGGCTTGGAGAAGGTGTGGGTAACTGACCCAGTGAGCACACCAGCTTCCAGTGGGTAGCTGGAGGATGTCATTCTTGAGCCTGTTCCTGTGAAAGAAGCAGAAGGAGATTATGCTATCTGTTTTGCTTACCTTCCCATTTTGTGGAAATCCCCAGTGTGAAACTTGCAGTCTCTGAACTCTCTGTATTGCAATACAGCTAAATATTTTTTTAGTTCTTTGGATCACTTTTTGTTTAAATAATATGGCTGCATTTTTATGGGAAATACTGTATTCTGATAATCAACGTTGCTACAAAATTCCAGCAACATGGAAGCATCGTTTAAAAATGAGGTTTTGACGTCTCACTATTCTGATGAAGAGTTTTCTTCCATTTTTTTTAATGGATTGGATGTAGAATCTGACTGTTCACAGCCTGTGTGTGATAAATTCTACTTTTGGTTAATGAAAGCACTAAAGTGTAGCAGTCCCTTGATCTGTTGCCATGTGAATTGTACATACTGTGAAGTATATGGGAAGCCAAGCTGCACATAGAGGAAAATCCAAGTGCATTACTTGTTTTTGTGTCTTAGTGAGAAAAGGGGCCTTGCTTGTGACTTTACATAGTGCCGTGGGCATGGTGTTTTATGTTCTCCCTGTATTATTAACACACTGTCTGAAAGTTGAAGTGCAGTCTGCTAAATGTGTCTGAAAGACTTTTTTGGCACTTGGAAGAGAAAGTTTCCTGTCACTAGTCCAGAAGTTGAAATATAATTTCAGCAGTTCAAAAAAAAAAGGAGATAAAAAAGGCATATTTTCATTTGGAGTGTTGGCAGTTTGATTGAGAAAATAAATAGTGCTGTTTTGGAGAAGTATGTATTTTTAGGCCAATTTCCTGAGGAAATGAAGCTGACATGATCGTGTTGTTGGTCTGCATATGTTGGTCCTTCTTGAAAAATTGAGTCTGTCATCTAATTTCAGACAAACTTGAAACCTGAGGTGACATTCTGAAGATTTTGTGAAAATCCATTGCTAATTAGAGAAAGAGACCTAAACTTGTGCTGTTGCTGAGGAGAAAAGAGGCAGGAACATGGCTGGTGTGTGCTGTCAGTGATTAGCTAGTCAGCAGCATTTAGGTTTGCTTTCTCAGGCTGAATAGGGATAATGTAGATGTCATGGAGAGTAGAGGGAACTGTTGTAACAATGAGTTCAGAAGAAGAAAGGTACATTTCCAAAGCAAGATGAAGATTCCATGTTCCAGTGCGCACAGCAAGATCTGTTGAAATTTTCCAAAGGGAATGAAGTTGCAAGAAGAGGTCATGTTGTTATCTCTGCACTTGGGAACCTTTCAGTTTAAACTGCAGATAGAGCAGTTGGTAGAAACTGGTTCTTTTTATTGTATTCTATCATTAAATGAGGGATTTGAAATTAAGGTAGGTGAATTTACATGTACAAAAACCCCTAATTCGATTTCCTGTAGCTACATTTTAATTCTCTGTAGAGCGTGGATTTTATTGTGCTAAACAAAAATATCCCACTGACCTTTGTGGAGGTGGGATGAGCTGTGTTGTAAAGATACAATTGACAGTTCAGAAATGCCTGTTTCAAAGTTCTCTGATTCTCTGCAGTGTAGGACTGTGTTAGTTAGTGACAAGTCATAGGCTAAACTTTGGTTTCATCTTCTGGTATCTGTGGGTGTGTTAACCCCATTTAATGTCATCAGAGCTCTGCTGAATTTAAAAGATAATAAGTACATGCTCCTCACTGTGTCTCATGTGTATACAAATATATATGCAAGTACATATATATGCTACTTCTTTTCAGTATTTAGCAGCTGGTGGAAGTTTGAGAAACTGCATGTGAGTATTTCTGAGGTTGTCTTGGTTTCTAAATCGACCAATTTCCCTTTCACAGTGCCTGAAAATGACAACAAAGCGGAATTTGTTTTTGCGGCTGGTGCCATGCCGCTGTCTGCGTGGAGAGGAGGAAACTGTGACTACACTTGATTATTCTCACTGCAGCCTGGAACAGGTGCCTAAGGAGATTTTTACTTTTGAAAAGACCTTGGAAGAACTGTATTTAGATGCTAATCAGATTGAAGAGCTTCCAAAGGTATGTTGGATGATTTTCCTTTTAGATATTCCTATTAAGTTTTTATTTCAGCAGCATTGTAGAAGCCAATAGTGTCCAGCTTCAGCTTTTGGGCCGTAGTTGGCCCGGAAGCAGCCCTGATGGACTGAAAGCTTATGCATTCCAGCTGGACTGTTTTGTTGCATGAATTGAAATGAAATTGCTCAAGCAATGGATGGGGCTCAAGAGAGTTACAAAGCAGAAAAGACTGGCTAATAAATATATTTCTATGCACTGAGAAGTGGGTAGGCTACCGCTTGCCTTGGTCTAGTTTAAGGTTCAATTATCCAGAAATTGCTTGAACATTTATCTTTTGTTCCATTTTGGGTTTTGGGGTTTTTTTTCTTAACTGCAGGGACATGTAATAGCCTACACTTGGTTCAATTTGATGTGTTTTTATATTAGAATAAGTCGTACTTAAAGGCATATTTCTGAGAAACTAAAGACTTCTTCCAGCTTTTAAGTAATTTTGATCATTATTTTTTTTCTACCCTTTCAATTTTCAAAAGAAAACACCCACGCATATAAATTCAAATATGGCAAAGAACACAAGCAGAGAGATTAGGGGTAGTGAAGATGTAGCCAAAGTGATTTTTATTCATTTGACCAAAATTTTGGTAATTAAACTTCCATAGAAAAACTTTAGGGGAAGGCTTGTAATATTTGAAATGATCCTAGCCAATATGGAGCCAGAGTTTCAAGCTGTGTATTCCTTTTCTATTTTATTTAGCTTTCCAACTCTGAAAAAGGCTTTTAATTAGGCCATTTCAATTATGAAGGGTGTGATACTTAATAGGCCCTCTCTAGTTTTCTGAAACCCTGTTAAAATATTCCACTCTCACCTTTCCCCTTTGCCCAGTAGTGTTTTGTGATCTGGCCTTTGTGTGCCACAACACGGCTGTTTTGGGGCTGCTTGTCAACCTTATCAATTAAATGACCCATAAATGTGGCTGTTGGATTTTTTTTAATTGCTCTGAATCTTTGCAGAATTCCAGCTTATTTCAAAACTCAGTTGTTACAGTATAGCTCCTTTAGCTGACTTGTTGAGGGCACAGTATGAGCCAAACTGGGGAGGAGAGAAATATTGTGGTAGAGAAGGAATTGAATTTACATGGAATGTTGGTGCACAGTCTCAGCTTCAAAACTGACTGGGCATTTGGAGTTATTTCATCCTCCTTCATCATATATGCTAAGTCACATCTGAAAAAGTACCCTGTTTACTCCCAAGTGCCACAATGTGCATTTGAGCTGAAAAGCTCAAACTGTAAATTTCACTTTTCTCTCACTCTGATATTTGGAAGAAATCAGAATTCTGTAGTAAAATAGTCTTTAATTATGTGGAATTACTGCACTTACTACTAGTAATTATGAATATGTAAACGCTAAAAAAGAACAACAAAAGGAACAACTGCAAAGTCAACATTGTCCTCCCTTCCCCCTCCATTTTCCTTTAGGGATCTTGCAATTCCTTGTGCTGCATGTGCCTTGACCTGCGTTGTCAGAGAAATTTCTAATGATTCCAGAGTTTAGATTATTGCTTTCCAGGAAAAGAGTTCCTTATTCTTGAAATTAGGGAATGGCTCCAAAACACCTGAGCTCATCCAGGTATCCTAAGTGACTTCTAACTCTATAAAGCCATAGTGATAAATGAGTTCTAACAGACACATTTCTGAAGAATTGGAAACAGCAGTAGACAAGTTAAAGCTCATTCCTTTAACCATCCATGTTGCTAATTCATATCTGCTTTTGTTCTGGGGTGGTATGTGCAAATTTTACAGGAATGGGGCTTGTTCAGTCTCTGGTTCAAATAATGGCCTTGTAGTTGAGACACAAAAAATTTTGGTCAAACTGGACCCATTGGTATGATGGTGAATAGGATAATTTTTTTTTTGTCAATGACCACTTCCTGGTTTTTTGTGATGTTTTCTCAGAATTCCAAAAGAGAAAATCACTAAGCCAAGGTATTTATGAATGATCTTATCCAAAGTTGTCATGAAAGGAGTACTCATTATAAATTGTTCAGATTAATCTTTTCATCTGCTTTCATGGATATTTATTTTATACTATATGTAAGTTTCGTGCATATCTTTTGAGGTTTCTTCTTCCATTACATTAAGATTATTTGCCCTACTTTGTCAATTTGTAAAAGTTTTGAGGAAGAATCCCTAGGTACCCTACATTTAAGAAAAGATCTGGCTCTGGGCTAGTATTTGATGAAGATGGTAATGCATGTATACAGAAGAAATTAGACAGTTTTCAGTACCTCTAGCTTGAACTTTGACTGGTTTTAATTTTTCCACTAGTCAATTTTTTTCAATTTTTTTTCAATTTTTTGGATTTTTCATACTTAAGGTAGGAAGCATGAATGGGAAAAATATTGGAAAACATAACAAAATGAGATTTATACTTTTAGAAGAGGTAAATACCTACTGAAATCCTGTGTTCCAGAATGATTTGACTTAAAAAGATGTGTCTATAATTTTTTTCTTCTCTTTCTTGAATAAACTCTACTTACCTCTGGGGTGTCACATGGCATGTCTATTATACCAAATGTTTTGCAATGCTTGCGGGTCTGTATGTAACTACAGGTCACAGTTTCCATGATCCTGGAAGGGATTTGTAGAAAGTATTAAGCATAGCTGCTGCCTTGTGACCATCTACAGTTTTTTTGATTTCTTAAGCATTGTAATATGAGTCTATTTTCAATGAAACTAGTTAAAAATTTTTGGCAGTCAAAAACTGTAAATAACCTAGTCTTCAGGCCATGAGGTCAGAAGTTTAAAGGGATTAAAACCAAAAGCTACATAGAGAAAACTGAGAGAAAATCACATTCACTTTCTTCTTTGTTTCAATAGCAACTTTTTAACTGTCAGTCTCTACACAAGCTGAGTTTGCCAGACAATGATCTAACCACATTGCCAGCATCCATTGCAAATCTCATTAATCTCAGGGAACTGGATGTCAGCAAGAATGGTAAGTCACTTTGCTTATTGTATTGAGGTAACTAGAAGGCAAATCACCATTGACTTTACAAAGGCACTAGCGAAACTATAATTTCTGGAAGCTACACAGCTAGTAATTTTAAAATTACTACTCTAAATCCCTGCTTACAATAAAACGATGCTCTTTTATGATGTGATTGTGATATTTAATTGTATCTCTTACACTGTTTGGTTTGTAGACAATGCTGTCTGGCATTTTAAATTCTCTCAAAATACATAAGCTCAAACATTAATTTTAGTAACTTTTGTCATCTGTTAGTGTACTGAAGAGAGTTCCCAAAAGAACTTAAAAATTTTGCCAGATTTTCTTGGTATAATTTATTTCATATGAAAATTGCTTTGGGTTTATTTTAATAAGCTGTTGGAATATTGTAGTGTAGTAGGACTTGCCCAGCTGTCCTGCTCCAGGGATGGTAACACTTTTGCATGGGGAAGTGTATGTGTCTGAAGACATGACTTGGTTCACTTATCTGACTTGTTAAAGATCTACCATTCTGTGTGAGTCAGACTTTTATGAATTATGAAGTGTTGTCAGCCAAGTATTGTTTACATGGGTTTCACTGATGGTGCTGCTTTGGTAAGCTGGCAGATGTGTGCAACTGTGAGGAAATTGAAATAACTTAGTTGTGTGACTTATTTGGGAGAGAAGTTAAATCGTGCTAATTGAGGAGAACAGAACAGCTTTGTCTTACTAATTCAAAGTAAGAGGATACCTCGTTGGAATAATACTTGAAAATAAGAATTACATAAATATTTCAAAGATTGAGTCATTCAGGTGTTGTTTTTTTTTTTAATTTGGGCTGCTAACTAATTATGAATCCAAAGAGAAGTAAGTTCTGCTTTACTAAGAAAGTATTCCAGTTGCTGAGATGTTGGTATTTTCCTTGGTTGTTTATTGTTGCCCAGTCTGTACTTAAACTGTTACTCTATTATCTCTGCTTAATGAACACAGCATTTAGTGTGATAAATTGACCTGGTTGTTACTGATCTGTTCCTGGTACAAGTGGATTGATAGTCTTTCTTAAAGAATGCTGGCCTTAAACTGTCACAGTAACACACAAGAGAGAATCATCTTTTTGTCCTGGACTGAACTGTTGAAAGTATTAACTGTTTGCAGCACAAGTTCTCAATGCAGAAGACTTAAAAGCTGCAAAAGGGGATTTGAGTGCTGCTATTGGCAAATTCCCTAGCTCATGATAAATAGGCAGCTGAAGCCAGGGAGCTACTTGTCTGTCTAAAATGTCATGGCCCTCAACTAAGCCTACAGAGCTCAGTGCTGAAAGAGCACTTGTTCCTGAGGCATATGATATGCTATCCCAGTAAACTATGAATCTGTTTTCTAGAAGTTGGGGGGTTTTTTTAACACCCTTCAGAGAAATGGCAGGGGCTACAAGCTTAGTTAAACTATTATCATGTGCCTGGTGTCAGACTTATCACAATTTGGATAGCTTCTCTGACTAGTGTTCCACCTAAAAAATAGTTCTGAGGTCACAGGCTTGTTTACTGGGGACGTCTTGTCTTCCAGTAGTTCTAAAACCTCTGTAAAAGTAAAAAAAACCAAATGAGAGTCCCTGCTTGTTCCTGCTGGGTGAAGTAAGAAATGCTGCTCTTTAGTCTGTAATAAATTCAGTTTTATTTGAGACTGCATTTGTTGGTGTAAGTGCCTTTCCCTTTCTCTTTAGGTCTCCACTGTTGCAACCATAGAAAATTTTTCTCTTGACAACTACAAGCCTACTCTCCTCCCTTGTGTCTGTTTCTCTTTGCAAGAGTTTACTGCTCACTTTCTCGTTGTTCTGATGGGTGTCTGTAATAGAGCCAAATAGGAGATATTTTACTATTTTCTAAGAGTAGCAACATTTGTCAATTTTTCTGTTATGTCTCAGAAGAATAGAATGTGGAAGCATTGGACTTCTGTGGAAAGAACTGCTTTCCTTTAGTTTATAGAAAAACATAATTAGTGGAGCTTAGTCCCCAAAAGTGAAGGATGATGAGAGATGCAGAATTCTAAAATAATTCAGTGGTTTTCAGATTCCTGTGGTTGCAGCAAGTGAATGGTGATAGTTGAAGTATTGATATACCATTAAGTGTTGATACCTCTATTGAAGTATTGACATATCATTAAGGGTTTCCTTCTGAGATGGATTGGGCTAAATCATGAAGTGCAGATGCCTTAACATCAAGTATGCATTTATTTTTAATGGTTGTGTTTTTAGAAGGATAGTTAGACTTTAGTTTTCGAATACCAGTATACATGCAATATGATAGCACTTTCACATAAAAATTTGAGCTGTTTCTGGCATAGGCATAATCAAATGTAATGACCAAAGTATTTAATTTTCTAAAGAGCTGATAGGAAAACTAAAAACTAAGCTTCAAATTTAAAATGTTTCCAAGTTACCTAATGAATTGCAGTCTGACTCACAGAGTGAGACCAGTTGTGTGGGAGATCATCCTGTTGTCCAAATAGAATTATATGCATATATATGTGTTTAATATTTGACGTTTAGATGAAAGATCAAAGTCACAGAAATTTTTCAAGGTTGCAGATTTGTTACATGAATGGTGTAAATCCAAGAAAGCAACCTTTATGGTGCTTTAATAGCATGTAAAAAATCTTGCTCTTTTAATTTCTGGCTTAAATGTGTTTGGTTTCATATACACACACAATATATAAGACTCTGTAACAGAGACACAGCAGATGTGCAAATGCTGATACTTAAGAATATTTAATAACGTTTTATCAGAACAAGGATTCTTTTAATCTAGCATCCTGTCTCCAACAGTGGCCAAAAGTAGAAGCTTAGGGAAAATTTAGTAAAATACAGGAAGCCAGGAGACATGCATGTTTTCCTGTATGCTCCCAGTGTGCAACACCTTCTCTTATTGGGCCTCCTTGAGCCAGACAGGATGGGGTTTTTTTATTTACAAATGTTCATTTGACTGCTTCTCTGTCAGTTTATCTACTGTTTGAAGTGATGTATGTTTTGAGATGTGCTGAGTTAGAGCACAAGCCTGTAATGGTTGTGAGTTGAGGAGCATACAGAAGTCTTTGTACAAGAGTGTTGTCTGGAATGTATTATCCATGGCTGCTGAAGTGGTCCTGGTGTGAGTGTAGTCTAAAAATACCAAATTGCTGCTATATGTGCAGCAAGCATAGACTAGAGTTAGTCTTAACTCTGCTTTTATTGTTGGTGGTAGTCAATAAAATCTGTAGCTTTTTCGTGGTGAGGACATCCACGGTTCTTTTATGGCATTTTAACCTGATTCCCAAGGCTACTGTGAACCCTTAATATCAAAAGTGTTTCGTTGCTTCTTTCCAGATAGACCTCAGCTTTGAAATTTTTAGCTGAAGCCCTGTGCTATCCTAGTCACAAAGATGAAATGATAGTTGAACAAATGGTTCAGTAAATAAACTGCATTCCTATGCCAGAAATTACATCCTGCACTATGCAAAGCATTGAGAGGTGCCTTTTCTCCCACCCCTGTAACCCGATGAGTTACATTTTAAAGAGAAGTTGCAGCATACAGAATGTGAGATGAGTGTAGAAAAATTAATTTTAATAAATGTTTTATTTATGAGGCTAAAGGAAATCAAAAGATTTTTAATCCTGTATGGCCAGTTTACTTATGTATTGACAGCTGTACAGGAAAAAAAACCCTCAGCACCATTCTTCACCCCTCAATCAGTGTATTTCGGGGTTAAACTTTAGGGAACAATCATTTCCTTGTGACTCTTGACATGCCAGCCTTAGCATGCATCTAGGGCAATGTGGAAGGCTGTCAAGGAGATATTTTAGCCTCTTTTTTGAAGAAGGGGAAAGCATTTATGTGCAGTGTCTGGTGGCATATCTAAATGTAAGGAAGAGTTAGCTTTACAGATTACTAGAATCAAGTGGTTTGAAAGGCTGAAACAGAATGAGGTGAGTGCCAGGAAAATCAGGCTTTCCTGGAGGCTTGGGAAATGCACTTCAAATTGCTTGTGTCTGTGGGGTTAGTCTAGTGGGAAACAGTGAGATCTTATTTTTTCCTACATGCAGGTGGAGAAGGAAAAGTACTGAATTTTTAAGTTGCATATTATTCAGGCCTTTGGAGGATTAAACAGCAAGACGAGAAAATTACTAGCAAGACCAAGACTAACCTGGGGCCTTGGAAATAACAGTACCTTCAGTAGTCTTAGATATTTCTTTCACAGTGATGTTACAGCAAATTTACTCGTGTCAGTTTGTCAATCTGTATTACAAGGAATCTTCATGTAAAAATAGACAAACTAAACCTAAGAAAACACTCCCCTCCCCTCATCCCCCTGCCTCCAGGCATATCTGCCTACAAAGTTATTCCAGTGAAGAATTTTGTTAACAGATGCAAATTTAGATCAAATATGTTTTCTTCAGTGTTCTAAAATAATCTGTTGATTTGGCAAACTATCTTTAATGTGCTGTGTGCCAGAAGTTGTGGCATTGGAGAATGAAAATTCAAGAAACTATCCAGTTTTATGTTGCCCATCTGGTACGTTTAGGAATATGGCTTTTCTAAGGAATTGAGAATTGTTCATAGTAATAGAGGGAGACAGATCCAAGTTTTATTTTCTGCAGGAAGAAATAAGACAGGAAGATCCTGAATAAAAAATAACTTGCTGTAAATTTGCTGTTTCTCTGCTTATACTGACAGAGGCGGACAGGACCAGGGTTTTTAAATCATCTGTGACAGTGAAATAGAAGAGAATTGATTTGCTGCAGAGTTCTGAATCTGTATCTCTGTGATAGTGTATCACCATATAGAGGTCATAAATGTACACTAAATGTAGGCAGCCCTTCTATTTAAAGTCTTTTTTTCGAGTGTTCATAGTACTTTTTCTTAAATACGTTTTCTTATTGATGGTACTGAAAAGAATCTGTCTATTCACAATAAAATGATCTCTGTGTGTAAGAGAGGATGCAAATGGAATGAAATTTCAATGCAGATAAGGTTTTGAATGGGAAATTTGAGTGTATGTATCTGAAATTCTGAAATAAGTTTATTAAAAATGTCTTCCTGGACTGAAAAGATATGTTTGTAACACAAGAAAGGGTATTGTAAAAGTAATTATGGGGTTTGCAGATGTGGATTTATGTGTAAAGACAGCATAGAATAGAATGATTTGTGTTGGAAGGGACTTCAAAGAGCATCTCATTTCAACTCGGTTTACAGAGGCAGGGACATTTTTCACTAGACCAGGTTGCTCAGAGTCCCATCCAACTCAATCTTAAATAATTCCAGGGAGGAAGCATCCACAGCTTCTCTGGGCAGCCAGTTTTCACCACCCTCACAGTAAAGACTTTTTTGCTGGGCTCAAATCTCAACATAGCCCCCTCCACCCCATGTCCTGTCACTGCTAGGTGTTGTGAAAGGTCCCTCTCCACCTTTCCTGTGTGGTTCTTCAGGTACTGGAATGCCATAATTAGGTCACCCTGAAGATGATTATACAAATTTAGCAGAATTCCCTTCTTCTGGATCTTAACTACCTATCCTAGATTCTTCTCCTTCTAGCTCCAGAACATCGTATCTATTTTTAGGGGCAGATTGGTAGCACAGCAACATTCTTTCTCCTGCTCTGAGCTGAGACAAGAGTCTGTTCTCCCTTGCCTTGTGAATTAGCAGATCCTATTTGCTTGGGTTGGATTTACTTACCTTCAGCTCCTAAGGATTTAAGGGAGGGTGATCACCCTGCCTCTGTGAGAGCTTAATCTTAGCATCAATGGCCTGCTCAGGTTCCCAGATGGTATGTTGCCTGCTGAGGGTTTTACACAATGAAGCTTCTCTATCTGGGCACACTTGCACTCATGGCATTTAACTCGGCCTTTGGATTCTAGCTGAGCTCCCAGATTCTGGTGTTTCCTGCAGCTGAGGGTTTGGATGGCTCTCGGGGACTTCAGGAGGTCTGTTTGGGTGTAGGCATCTACCTGAGGAGGCTGTGGCCTCTGTGTTTGGGTTTCATGCCCAGCCCAGCAGTTGCAATGGGTAGACACCAGTTTTGCTGCCAAAAAAGTTTGCTGTATGTTGACCAGTTAGGACAGCATACAGATGGTCTGCACGCCTTGTAAGAGGAGGAGGAGTTTGGCTGCAGAGAGCAGACACCAGCCAATCCCTGATGGTGAACATAAGCAGGCAGCTACTGGCCAGTGGGCTGGGTGGTGACCAAATCACAGCCAGTCACGTTTGAATGTGGAGCCTTTGGAATAGCCTGTCTAAAGAGCTGTGCACACCAGTAAAAGCTCTCAGCTGCATGAACCTCGGAGTGTTGTGTCATGTCTCTCTCACTCAGTAGGATGGAGTAGCTGCTCTTCTGTGCCCTTCCTCATGACCTGCCATGCAGACCCCTGCACCACTTCCTTCTAAAGCCACACTCCAAGTCACTCACACTCACTGGACCCATTTAAGTCTCCCGTGACTGCCAGCCCCTGGCTATTCCATTCTCCACTGCAGAACTGCTCTCTTTCACTTGCAAGAACTGCTGGGACTTGGCTGTTTCTGGGTAGTCCTGATAGGTCTCTCAGCTGTTACTCAGTTTTCCCTGACTCCAGGAACCTCCTGCCCAGCTCAAATCTAGTGCTTAGTCCACCCAGAACTTACTGTAGCCACAGGTGGTGTCACTACTGTCACTATGTCACTATCACTGTCCTCAGTTCACCAAAGGAGAACCTTGTATCTTTATTTCTGTAACAGGGTGTGCCTTGAGTGATAGCAAATGTAATAGTAGAAGATGTAATAACAAAAAGTGACTGGACACACTGCACTGATTTTGCAGTCCAGGGTAGTATGCAACAGGGCAGGGAAAAGCAAAGCAGCTTCCAGTGGTTATGTTTTGTGCTTCTCTGGATGCTTGACAGAATTCCATCTGTGAATTACACATGATTGAAAACCATGTAACCTTGGAAACTGTCCAAGGTTATGGCCACATCTGTTGACAACTCTCCCTGGTGTTCCACATTTCGCAATTTTACCCTGCCTTGGCATGTTTTGGTTTATGTAAATTAGTGTGTCAGGCATGTCTTCAAGAAGCCTGGCTGAATTACTCAAGAATTACTGGCTGTCCTTTTTCCACAGAACATGTATAGAGAAACCTGTCTTGCTACTCATATTCCTTCTCATTTACATTTTGTAAGAGACATGGCTGGAACAGGCCTAGAGAGAGCTTACTCTAAAAATTCAAGGTCTTCCAAATGGTTTGAGGAGGAATGCTTGGAAGACTTTTATGTGTTTTCTGCACTGTCTTAGCTGTGTTAGTACATATGTATAAAAGTCATAAAAAACCCAAAGCCACAAACCCCAAAACTGTAATTGGAAAGGTGTTACTGCTGTCCTACAGATGAGCCTTGTATCTCATGTAAACCTGAGATGCTGGTGGGTCTGAAACCAGCTTCAGCAAGGAAAAAATATGGGAAGGGGAATGAGAGTAAGGGTGGGTGGGTCAGTACTGTGCATTGAATTGTTTGGGTTCTAATTGAGTTCTACAGTGTTTACTCTGAGTAATGAAAAGCACTGATTTTAGTTCAGAAGGTATGCAGCAATCCCACATTAAAGTAAAATACATAAAAACAGATATTTCATGTTATTTGGGAGATTTGTGGCATATGTTCTTAAATATTTTGCCGTGTTAAGTGCATATGGGCTTGAAGGAGAGTTGTAGCAGAGGCCTGAGGGGAAGAACAAATAACAGTCCTCTTTTTGTGGTGGAGCTGCTTGCCCAGGAGTTAGACCCTGGATAAACAGACTTGCTGAGGGAAGAAAGTAGGTAATTTGTATTCATGCAAACTGAACCTATATGTTCACCTCTGTGTTCTCTATACTTGCATGAGTGCGGAGTGGAGTAAGTGAACAGCAGGCTGTAGTTTCATGTATTTTGCTCCAAGAGAGCTTCTTCGTGTGCCTGTTGTTTGGAGAGAATTTTTTTCCCCCTCATTGTCTACAAACTGAGAGATCTAGCTCCAGACTCCTATGGGAACATCACCTATATGGCTTCTAGGAGTCTCACGTGTGTTAGTGATTGTCTTGCTCTGTGCTTTTTAGGGATTGAACCAATACTTATTCCTTGCTCCTGTTTAAGCTTATTCAAAATTTTTCTGTGTAAGAAGAGGTGTGACTCTCTACGAATAGTATGAAAAATCAGTAGGGGATGTCACTTCTGTATAGCAGTAGTGGTTTCTATAACTGATGTCTGGACATGCTAGTTTTAGTATTTGTTTCTGAATTAAGGTGTGACCACAGTATGAGTTGCAGAGCAAGCCCCCATCTGCATTAGGGCTGAAGCAGGTACATACAGGGCTCTGAGATCCATTGCAGTAAAGGATTCTGCCAGCAGTGGATCTGATTTGCACAATTTTCTGTAGCTGTGGAATTGCCAGTATTTAAGTGAAAAAAATCTTACTTGAGGGAGAGAAAAAATTGTCTCCATTTTTTTCTCCTGCTCTGCAAGTTACACTGACCCTCGTGATTGAAGAGGATTATGCTGTGTAAGGGAGAAGATGAGTGTAACTCCAGATGGTGAGGGGGACCCCAATTATACTTACAGTCCTTAATCCAGGCAGAAGGACATTTGAGCACACTTTCTGTGACAGACTATGCAAAAAAAAAACAAAAGAAAAACCATTGCTCTCCAAGGAGTTGGAAATCAGTTGAAATTCTGTATTTCAGTCATGTTACGTGACGAAGAACTGAAGTTGATAAGTTGATTGCCTCCAGATTTGTGTCTGTTGACCCGAAATCCCTGTATGACCTTTTTGGTATGTCCTTTGGACATATGCCACAGCTGGTCTTGGATCATGATTGAATACCACAAGGTTAGATGGTGAGGTTTTGCCAAGTTGAATTCTGAATGATGAATGCTTTCTGCTTTTGGCTTAATCCAGACAAGAATTTTAAATTCCTCTTCCTTACCTTACTGCCAAATTTTTTTAAACATTCTTTCAGGGTTTTTTTTGGTTTGGTTTGGTTTGTTTATGGTGTTTGTTTTAACTTTTGTTTGGTCTTTTTGTGTGTTGTTTTGGGGATTTTTGGTTTTTGTTTTAGGGTTTTCTGGTGGGTTTTTTTTTTTTTGTGTATTTATTTGGGGCTGGGTAGGGGTTTCTTTGTTTGTTTTTTTGCTTTTTTGGTCGGTTGGTGGTTATTTTTTTGTTTTGTTTGGGAGGGTAGGGTTTTGTTGTTGTTGTTTGAGGGGGTTGATGTTGTATTTGATAGAAACTGGCCAGTGAGTTTAAAAGTGCTTGAAATCTGGGAAATCAGGGAGGAAGGAACAGACAAGTAAATGCTAAAAGCTATCACATAAATCTAACTTCTGTGGTATATTATACTACAAAAAGAACTTTGCTCCCAATTCAGTTTGGATCTGGTGGTTAAAGATGATCAGCAAATTGTGTTTTCTCCTACTGTGGTCTGCAAATGTTAATGTCTGTAGGCATGATGGTTTGTATTTTTTTGGAAAACAGCGCGATCTTTAAACCAGTTGAGCACTGAAATGTGTTGGGCATAGTGATTACCATCAAGTTACCACGTAAAGTACAAAATGAATGTGTTGAAGAACCTGTCCATATAATGCTTTTCAATGAAAGTGGAATAAGGCTGCAACAGACCAGGTGATCTGTTGCACTGTCTTCTATAGTCCTTGAGTATCAGTGTACAGAGAGAGCAGTAAAAACCCCAAAAGAAAAATACGATTTAGAAAGGAATGTGGATCTCAATTTGCAGTACTCATCTAATGAGAGGCTCATGGAAGGATTGAGTTGGCTATCAAATGGACTAGTTAGCACAGTGTTGAAAATGAGTGAAGAAATATGTAGTCACAGAATCGCTTGAGATTTGCTGAGCTTCCTTAATGGGGAAGGAGATTCAGAGCATTGAGGATAGATGAGAGGCAGAAAAGCAACAATTTCTCTTACAAAGCCCACTTTACAACCCCATTTTCTTTCCCTCGTATCTTTTTCTCATGTCCCTCTGCCTTCTGATTTATTCTTCTTTCTACTTGCTTTTTGAATTTTTCTTGGTGGGAGAAATGGAAGAATACTTATCCAACAATAACTGCATGTTTCTTGCATGCAGGTGAAGTATAGCTGAAGAACAGGGGGTGGTCAGAACATTGTTATGTAGCCAGTTAGTAAATACAGCTTCCTATCAAGTGGTAGAGACTAGCAGTCTCCTGATTTTTTTCCCCCTAGCTTCTGAATGTGTATTACAAATATTAGCTATATTTCATGCTGTCATTCTCAATATGGTGCTCTTTTGAATGGTGGCAATTGATCTCTACTGAAGTGCTGAGTGAGGTTGGTTGAGATGGCATGTACCATGATTCTGGCTTGAAGAAGAAGCAAAATTAAGTTCCCAGGCTCTCTCGTCGTTAGGTTTCTCATATCAGTAGAATGTCTGTTACTAATTTGTTGTCAAAACTGTTGCTGCCTCTTGCCCAAGGCATAGTCAAACAGGGGACTACTGTAGTGTCCTCTGATTATGTATAAAAGCATGCTGATTTAACATGTCTGTATTTGGATAGCTAATATTTTATTTGGCTGTTCTTTTGAGAGTAAGCTTACATTGACATGCTCCCCTCTTCTAGATGTGCTATGTGTTTTGGTTTTTAGGTAGTTATCACAAATTTCAGCTTTCTGTGCTTCCATGAGTTCATGACACAGACAGTGGAAACTAGTAGTAATATTACAAACATGAGGTCTATATGTGTTGGACTAGAGCAATCTTTCATCCAAGGACCCAGCCAAGGCCATCTCTGAGACCATCTCTCAGAAAAACTAAGCTTAGGGAATCTCTCAGCATGATTCAAACAGCAAAATGAAGAGCACAGAGTGAGTCTGAGACACAGCTCAGTCTCCAAGGAAGAGCTTAGCAGTTGTATACTCTGATTAATGTAAATGCTTATTTTAAGAAGGTAAATTTGTATCCTCAGCAATAAAGAGATCTTGATTTATTTTCAGACACCAGAAAGTCACTTCATACAAATCATCTGTAACTTCATTTCTACAGGCTCCGGGTATTGTGTCATGTTAGATGTTTTCCATGTATGGATATTCTTTTTGCTGAAAGAGGTTTATTGCTACAACTGGAATTAAGATCATGTATATTTAAGTTTCTTGGAAGTGTGTTTCTCTTTGTACTAAGAGTATATGACAGCAATAGATAAGGTACAGTTCTAGTCTGTCATTGGTAGTTTCCTAATCTTTCTTGGACTTGAAAATAACATTAGTGCTTTACAGAAATGAAACTTTATAACATTATAAATATTACCTTTTTAGTTTTGATCTTGTACTGAGTAATGAGATTAATTAAATTAGTATCCCATTTCTATAATCTGCTTTGCCTCCACTCACAGACCCAGTAAACTTCACATGGCTGAGTTCACACACATGAACATGCGCTCACACACACACACGTGTGTGTGTGTATATATATATATGTAAAGCTGTATATTTATTTACACCCGTGCATATGCATGAACATGCATGTTACTCAGCCAGAAGTGTCAGAAATGTTGGTCTGTATTCCCACTAATGGTTCCATTCTTCCTGGTGCCTTCTGCTTCTGAGTTCAGCAAGTTATTTCCCAAAAATGTTGATGATACTTAGATGTATTTAAACACCTGGATTAAATGAATGCCATGTTTTGTTCTTGCCCTTCACCTTTCAGTAGCAGAGTACCATACCCACTGTGAGTCAAAAGTTAATAGTTTCAACAGTAGTATGACAAACAAGTTCCTGTCAAGAAAGACCTAAGAGTCTAGTTTGAAAGAAATGGTGTCACTATTTTAGTTGAATTTATGGAAAATTCAGTACAGTGGCTTTGCCACTCATTATCACCAGTCATTTAAAGTTTGTGTTTTGTCACTGCTTTTCTTGTCTACTGCCATCTCTTAAGTCCTGATATACCAGGTCAGTCTTGTTATTGCACACAGAATCAAGCCTTAAGCTAACATCAAATATTCTGCAATTTCTTATGTAAGTAAAAGTGTTACTTAGCAGTTGATGCTTCACCACATGTTCTCAGAACAGATACATGGAGAGACATGGCAGTTTCACCTGCCAGCCTGAATGAGGAGTGATGCTGCCCTTGTCTTTCTCTGTGCAGATGGATGGTTAATGTCGTTTCAAGCAGCATGAAATTTCATGCTCTCACTGATCTACAAACAAGCATTCATGGAGTAAAGTTCCTTATTAGTGCTCTTGTTCCCTGGGTTCAGTTGCACTTTCCACATACCTGATAAAGCACTCACAAACTCAGTTAAATGTATTAACTCAAAGACAAAGAGCTAAGGTTTGGTATCTGGAAAAAAGGAAAAAAAAAGTAAATTTTAAGTAGCTTTATTTACTAGCATGTGGGGTTTTTTTTGTTGCAAACAACAGTGTATTCTTAATCCAAATAGAAAGATGCTAGTATGAATGGTTATTGTAATTAGGACAAATATTTAAAATAAAAACACCTGTATCAGGGTATAAGAACATAATGTTGCAAAAGCAAATGCAGTTGTGATAGTAGTGGTTTTATTTTAATTTTTTTATGGTATATATAGTAAAGTTGGAGGTGAAGGTTTTGCGTGGTGGAATGATTCAATACTGATTTCCTTCTGATGTGGTGGATACACATCATATTCAAGGCCTGCTTTATCAGTTTCTCACAAATACAGATTTGGCAGATATGTGGAATGCAGCTCCACTCTGGCATTTTCAGAGATAACCTTGGAAAAAAAGAAGCTTGCTTATTGTTTTAATTTTCAATCATAAATGTGCCTGGAGCATTTTTTGTCCTCCTCTCAAATGATCTAGAAGCTAACAGCAAGCATACATCACATTTTGGGATGGATATCTGTTCAGAACTGTGAAACTGTAAAAATACTTAAAGCTTTGAAGCCTTACCATTTCACCTGGATGTTATACAAGCCATGGATTTGATAAATGGATCCTGTTTGAAACTTCATGCTACCAAGTGGTTGCCTTTTTGAAAATAAATTGTATTGGAGCAGAGGTTCTCATCTTAAGTACATTCCAAACCACAAGTACTTCAGTATTTGACAATAAGCAATGGGAATTCAGTGTACTGTGTGTTTGTAGCTTGGTGAGCTTCCTGCTAACCTGAAACATGAAAAGCTTTAGGAGTATATAGTAAAAAAAAATTGCAAAGGAGTATTTCTTTAATGAAGACTGTGTGCAAAATGAGACATCAGAAAAACAGTTCACTAGTTGCTAAACGAACCAAAGTTTTTTATGGCTAGTGGTTTCATGTGCATAATTTTTGAGTGTGGTAGAGTCTGATAATTAAAGGCTGTTTTTCTTCCTCTTTCTGTATCTTGCAGGCATACAGGAGTTTCCAGAAAATATAAAAAACTGTAAAGTCTTGACAGTTGTTGAGGCAAGCGTAAATCCAATTTCAAAGTAAGTTTGTAAATTTTTTGATGTTTTATATTTCGTGCAAATACTACTGAGTCTCAAATTTGCTCCAAGATATGTTCCAGCCCTTGGAGGTGAGAGCAGAGTTCCCTGACAAATACCTTCATTAACCTTGTTGCACTGTGATCAAGTATCGCTATCTCATTAAAGTACTTTGCCAAAGTTAATAGGCTGTGTGCACTATCCTTCATTATACCATGTAGCTTTGTCAGCTTGTTAAAATCCATCACTTCTCTGTGGCTGTAGAGAAATGTGCAAAGAGTTTTCTTAATAACAAAAATTAATTCTGGTTTAATATGCATTTTGCTATAGTGACAGAATTAATTTGCCAGAAATCTCCACTGCCAGAGATACAACATACTCTTCTGGGGAAAAAAGGAGTTGTGTATTTTTAAATTTATCCTGTTGTTTCCAGTTAATGCCTTCTTCACGTTACATGTCAGAAGATCACAAGTTTGTAGCAAGACTATGTTTATTTGTAGCTTTTATTGCCTGTAGACATTGTTCTCAATACTTAAAATAATTCTGAAACTCATCTGATGGAGAACAACTATCTAGTGTGACTTTAAAGATATTCACCCTCTTAATTTTAATTTTATCAGTATGTAGGACTTCAGTACTATATTGTTGCTTAAGAAAATATTACTTAATGCCCTGTATAAAATTGAAACTAAGGTACTGTGTTATTTTGCTTCTATATAGGCTGCCAGATGGATTTTCTCAACTGTTAAACCTAACACAGCTGTACCTGAACGATGCTTTTCTTGAGTTTTTGCCAGCCAATTTTGGAAGGTAAGCTGAACATGAAACTTAATATCTGCATTTAGTTTCAAGTTTCTGCAGAGCAGTTTCTTCTGGTTCTGAAGCAAAGTGAATACTGAAGAAAGGGAAGAAGTGTACATTATGAATTTGTAAAGTTACGGGGAAAAAAAGCCCCAAATCTGAATCAGCAGCTTTTAATTTTGACTTCTGAAGGACAGACAGAATGCTTATGAATGGTGTGAAACTCATTTACATTCTTGTTTGTTTTCCATCACTAGTCTGGTAAGTAAGGAAGATTACTGTTTTTGAAATTTGTGTTGCTTGTCATGTAGTAATTGGAGTGAAGCAAATAATGACAACTGTAATTCCACTTGTCCTGCCTGTCCTGGATGCACAAATTACTTGATGAACAACTATAACTCTCAAGTCCTTTGTTGTCAGGAGTATTTCTGAAAAAACTGGCATATTTATGGTATGCTGACTATGCAAAACTGTTACATGTCATAGTTTTAGTGCAAGGTAAATACTAATCTACTGCCTCTGTAAAAGAGGTTAAACCTTGGGAGCAAAAGTGAAAGGGTAATACTCATAAAAACTCCTAGATGAGCATGGGTCATGCTGTCCTTATTCCACTGCTTTTGACCATTTCTGCAGTTTTCCCCTCTCCATTCTTATTTCATGCTCTCTTTTCCTAGATTGTCACTTTCCTGACCCCTCCCATGTCCGGCAACCATCTCTTTCAGAAAATACAGCTATTAGTTAAGCAATCATGTTACCGAGTGAAAAAATTGCCTTAGGCTGTATAGTTATTTTTTTGAGTCAGCACAGTTTGCAAGAGATCAGCACAGCCCCCAAATGATGCTGCAGGAGTTGGGCAGATCAGGAGATGAGCAGTGGCACATAAGCACAGGTGCTCTCCACTAGTGACCATTAGTTTATTAATCATCTGTAATGAGAGCTGTTGGCTTGCTCTCCTCTCTTACCAGTCATTCCCTGATGAATGATTAAGAGCACCAGATCTGCTACACATTCACCTATCAAAACAGCTACTTGTGATGCAAAGGTGTTATTCTCATGCTTTTTTCTAGTGCACAAAGTTTGTGTTTCAAAAGCCCTTTTTTAGGCTGAAAAATATCTGGAATATGGGAAATCTTGTTGGAATTCTTATGATTGTCTGTGCTATCTTCTGTTATATACTACAATGGTCTAACCAAATGGCAAGATTTTCATAGTTAAAATGAGCATTATGGATGAACTTGAAGACTTCAGGTGGACACAACTGATCCTTTATAGTTAATCGTATACATAATACACGTCAAAAAAATTTCATAATTTTTCTTTGTCACTGTCAGCTTCTGTAATGCTTAATGGTTAGTGAAATGGTGAAGACATTAATTACTAACATAATAAGAGTAAATCAGTTACTGAAGACAACTTGAAAGCCAATTCTCCATGGTAATGTTTTTCTTGATAGTTATGAAGAATTCTACCTTGTTTTTTAAAATCTAGTGATTTGCAGCATCCTGTTGTATACCTAGGAGAATGAATTTGAAGTATTAATGTACATAAGTTTACCCGCTAAAACAGTGTTGCATAGAATACATAGTGTTCTATAGGAAGACAATGTTTAGATCAAATAAATTGGAAAACAATGAAACATGAAAATACCATTTCAAGGTAAGGTTCAGACCCCTTTGACATTGAATACTTCCCTTGTGTAAGTGATGAGACTGCTCTGCCATCCCACAATTTTGCAACTAGATCTACTTTCTAGTGCAAAGTCTTTTAACTTCTTCAGAATATGGAAATACTTTTATTATAAACTAATAAAAGACTCTGGTAGAAGCTTTTGAAATATTTAATCTCATAAATGAGCCCTCAGTTTCTTCCAGTTAGGTGCATTATTTTTTTTGTATATGGTCTTACAGCAATTACTTTTTGTTATTTAGGAATATGTGAAGTAACTTCTGTTGCATGCTCTTACTGGCAGCTATTGTCAATAATAATGTCTTCTGAAAACTAAACCAGTACATACTACAGCTAACCAGATTTTTATGCTCTATGTGTCAAGTTAGAAACCTGGTTTCTTACATCTTTCTTTCTGAGTTCATTGTTTCTGCAGTTTAATTGTTGCCATTTCTCATGAGTGTTGTCCCCCATTCTCTCACCTGCTGTATTTGTGATGTTCTCATATCCCTCTGTTTATTAGACTAAATAAAATTCTGTTTCCTTCTGGTGTGGTAGGTTTTCCTTTGTGTCTGATTATATTAATGTATCTTGGAACAGGTTTCAGTTTTAATTTATCTTCTTTTTGACAGAGGATAGTGACATCTGTAGCTATATTTAGAATTCGAATTGAGATCTCTTCGTGGCTTGTACAGTGTCATGATTGTCTTCTTGTTTCTCTTGGAAATGTCTGGTTATGCTCCAGTGTTCCAGTTATCCTTTTTGCAGCTGCCTGGTGTAATTTCCTACATGATTAACTGATGTATTGGACAGTTCAGTTAGAAATGGCTGATGCCTACAAGGAAATCCTAAGTACTTGGCTTGGTGCCATGGCATCTTGTCTTTTTTTCTAATTTTTTTTTAGTCCTTAAGGCTGTACAGGTTTTTTTTCCATTACGATGTCTTACTAAATCACTGTATTGTCTGTGACATAAGCCAAGTTAAACATTTTTCTGATGTTTAAGAAAACATCAAAAGATTGCTATTAAAAGATACTGAGCAGAATAGTCCTTGAAAGGGTCTCTGTCACTATTAACCTAACACTCAGCCTGATGCTTAGAAAAGAAATTTTTTATAACGGAAAGCACTTCTAGTATATCCATGCAGTGTTTTATTGGATTTATCTCCATGCTTTATTCTGGTCTTCAGAATTTGTGCTAAAGCTTTTCATTATTGTGAGGTCAAGATAATGCCGTCTTTATTCCCCTTTTTTAAATGGGTATTGTGTATTTGCTGTCCTTCAATGATGTTCTTGTCCAGCCTGTTAGACTTACTAAAAGTCACCAGACTTTTGTTATGATGTACCCATTCCTTTGGAATTCTCAGGTGACAAAGTAGGGGTTTTTCCTCCATTCCCAAATTCAAATTAGAATGCATTGATATTGGCACAGATTGTGCCATTAGCCTTCATGCCAGTGTAGAGATATCTGAGAATTATTATGTTTGCCTAAGAAAATAGTTTCTGTTGTATCTGAATACATAATGTGTATTTAAGTTTAAATGCACAAATATATAAGGTGAACGTGTTAAACTGGAAGCTCACTGCTTGCTCATTTTGAGACAGAGTTTTAAAAGGGAAACCTTATTTACTAGTGGGTGTTTAAGATAAGGATTTATCTTCAGTGTATTTCTAAAAATCTGGGAGTGTTGTCTATAATGGGATATTGCTTCCAGAGCCTCTTTACTGTGATATTGCAATTAATTTGCTTTATTTACTTTCTCAGTAATTTGCCAGTAGTATCTGTAGTAGTGGATGGTTTTAGTAGTATCTGCTTCAGGATATTTTTTGCATAAATGTACAGTGATAATCAAATTTAGTTACTTATATGTGTATATATGTGTTTTGCAGAAATTTCTAAATACAGCCTGATGCATACCTTTTATTCCGCTTGCCTTTGCATTTTAGTAACCATTTAAAATAAAAATACTCTCCTTTAGGAAAACTGCAGGGGAGGTGTAAAGTAAGGAACATCTCTCAGTGCAATATTTTTAGATTTTCAAGGAATGACTGCTTGTCGTACAGCAGGTTTCAAGTGTACCTGCTGCCTGTTTCTTTTACATTTTTTACAGGTGGTAGAGTTTAAGAAATCAGATTCAGGAAGGATATTGATCTTCTCCTGGAACATTGTTCATTTAGAGATTTTGATTTATTGAAAAGTTGTGCTGCATTTTAAAAGCAGGCTACAATGGTTATGATTAAAGAACAATACTGAAAAACAATTTAAGCTATTACAGAATGTATATTTCCAGTTGAATAATACCTGTTACAGCTTTGTGCATTGGTGATGTGCAGATAGTTGTGTGGTGATGGGATTTTCAAGTTCAGAAATTAAATATTTCTGTACAAATAGGACAGATCTTTGCCACAGAATGGCCCAGATATATATTCTGCCACTATGAATTCCATTTTTCCTTTAGTGTAGGTGAATTGTTCTCTATTTCTTTTCCAAATTAAATGCGACTTCTTCAGGTACCTTATGGCAGTTCAGATGCTCAGCTTGGATGGATGCTGGATGCTTAGTACTAGCAGTTGAAAAATCAGCTAGACCTAGTATTTGATGTGCATTATTATTTTAAGCTTGAATTAGCTCTTCAAGTCATAATGGAAGAGGTGACAACTGCTTCAGTCAAGTACTTTCCATGAATTACTGAAAGAAAAGTATGTGTTTAGACACAGCCTGTATCTCCCAGACAGGAGAGGTTGAGAATATTTTCCTAGTAGCTTCTGCGAAGCTCTGCACATAAGAAATTCAGTATTTGTATCTCCAGTCTCTTAGGGCTATCTGAGCAAAGATTAGAACAGGAAACAAGGTGACAAAGCTGCGAACATTTCTGTCACGAAAGGCAATCTTTAAGTTCACAGAACTAGCTTATTGCAAGTGTCACACAGTCAGTTCTGGCTAAAGTCAGCAAAGTGTGGGTGAGCATATTTATAGTTCAGCATATGAAGGGAGATTTGCTGCCACTGCACTCAACGGAAATTTGACTGCATACGTGAGTTGTGAAGAAAAGACTGCAAGCTGTGTAGCTACCTTCCCTGTCATCAAAGCAGAACACCAGCTGAAGCCTAATGCAGTGCTTGGTTTAGAAATCAAAGCCCAAAATTTGCATTCATGTCTGAGAGTTCTTAAAAAATTCTGCTTTGTTCTGGATTGGTATCTTAGGGTGCTGGTAGGTTGGGATGCCGAGGAGGTCTTTCCCACTTATGTTCTAGATCAACAGCAATGCTATTACCGTGAATGGGGTTTTTATTAGGGTATTCTTTCACCACTGTTAGGGTGTTGGGGTTTTGGGTTTTTTTTAGAAGTTGGAGGGAGGAGGTTCCCCTCCAGCAGTTGCTACCAGATGGTGAGTGCCACTTGAAGTGCTGGGCTGCACTGACCTCGCCTCTCTTTCAAGGTGACTCTCACATTCTTAGGTTATTTGTGAGCATGGCACATTGCTGCTTTCAAACTCATCCAAAAATGAGTCAATGTCTAGAGGAAAAAGAAATACTGTTTTCAGCTTTTTATTTCTACATGGAGTATAGCTCCTACCACTTAATTAAAATTAAGGTTTTTGTCTCTGTCCTTACAACGCACTAGTTAAGCATCTTCAGGAAAGACTGGTCTATTCACTAAGCTCCTTTCTGAGTCAGGGACCTTAATGCCCTGTTTTGTGTTGTGTGAGGGCTGTCAGTGAGTCACATGTAGAACTCTTGTCAATTACAATCCAACCTTTATTTAAAGTAAATCAGTTTCTTAACTTTTTTTAACAAATAGAGCTTTGTCACTTCTGTCCCAATACAAAAAATTTCGCTGGGAATGGTACATTGCTTGTATGTGAAGACTTGGCTAAGCAGCTGAGTTGGGATTTAGAGGTTATTTGTCTTGCAACAAAGGATTTACTGGAAAAAAAGTCAAACCACCTTCTAACAGAAATATCAAAATGGATTCAGAAGCTGACTAGAAAGAGAATATGGAAGGAAATCCGAGATTAATTTAAAGCTATCAGGTGGAAGACTACAGGTATTCCTCGGATAAGGCTTTTTGTATTAAACTGTTGGATACATTGCCCATAGTAGAAATTGAACATCTTTAATTGTGCCAAGTAATCCTACATTTCTGTTACTTGCTGTGTACTTTTCATTATGACGATAACGTTGTACCCATAATTAATCAAATGAAGTGTTTCAAAGTCTTTGGGCTGAAGGAAAACAAATGTGTTCAAACAGGTTTAGAAAAGCAGGCAAGATATAATTTGTTGCTTTACCAAAATCAAACTCCAACCAATGAATTTAAAATATCATGCAAATTTTGCACAAAATTTCCCCTTAATGTTACAGGAAAAAAATTTCAAACTTAGAGATTTTCTTTTCTTTTAATTCTGTAATATCAGTAAATTCAGAGATTGCTTTTGTCATTTAATACAGAATATTGTAGTAATTTGTTATCCCTTTCTGTTTCAGATTAACTAAACTCCAGATATTGGAACTTAGAGAAAACCAGTTAAAAATATTGCCAAAGTAAGTATAGTATAGTTCTAGAAATTCCTACAGCATTTGTTTTAACATTAATCCAGTTGTACCTCTCTCCTAAAATCTAGCATTTTTCTGGTCCCTGCCTTGCAATTCTCACTTACTTCATCAAACAAGCCCATGCTGATGGTGATGCAGTTCCTGCTGTTTCTTTGAACAAGAGCAATGCTCAGAATTTTCTGACTGGGACACTGACTCCAAGCAGGTTAACAAAGATATAAGAGGTCAATGAAGAAAGAAACAGATCCCAAAGATGGGATGTGAATAGCCACCTGCAGAGTCATGAATATGTTATGGTGTACTGTAAAAGTGGTTTTTCTCTGGCAGCAGAAATTGGTAGAGTTGCTGGTTTTGGTGGATATAAGAAGTTTGGGTGAAGAAGAGGAGGCTCTAACAATTGAATATTCACTCTGTTCAACTCATGGTAGGAGGCACTTGCATGCAGTAGGCTGAAGTGCAAATTCCCAGCTCTTCAAATACAACAGCCATTTTTTTTTAGTGACTGTAGCTAATTATATGCTCAAGACATGATCAAGATTTATGTTCTATTGGGATTCCCTTTTTAAGTGCCTAGATACTGTACTGTGGAGTCTTCTGTATAAACAAGCCAAAACTCATATCTGGAATGACATGCACATTATCAGAAAGTGTGAATTTACATCTTCAAAGTGTGAAGCATTCTGTGGTATAAATATTCTCAATTTTCTTTGGCTCCCTCTGCTATCACTAGTTTTCAGCAGAAAAAAAATTAGAGGGCATGTAATTTAGAGTGGTAGCTCTCTAAATTAAGTTACTCCCAACTGAGGAACAGTAGCTATAATTAAAACTTACAGCTAATACAGATTTTGTTTATAAGATCATTCTGACCTTAATTGCCATAATTAACATTAACAGCATGAATTACATGACGTATTTTTAAAGACCTAGTTTACTCTTGTAGTGATGAGACAATAATACATGCTTTAATATGTTTAAGTCAAACATACCCTCTGTTGGAGGTGCTGGGAAACTTTTTATTGACTTCGTTGTTTTCAGAGTTCTATTCTTGATTGAAAACTGAGCAGCAACTGCCATGAAGAAGTCCTCTGTTTCACTTCCATAATAATCTACATTACATGCTGAACTTTCAGCTTTATTATTCTATTCTGGTATTCTTACAGAAGATGCTATACAGCTTGAAAAACTGTAGAAAATTCAAAGCAGTTATTTGATGTTAAAAGATGTAACAGTGGGTCCTAATATTTTTGCTGTAGAATACCATTATATTTTCTTGTTCTCCTGTGACTCTCATCTTTGTAGTATTCTTACAGTAAATTCTTTCCTGTTTGTAATAAGAAATATATTTGGATAAATTCTAAAGCATCAAACTAGCCCTCTTTCTGAGGAAAATATGCACATAATTTTCGACACTAAAATATGAACTACTTGAAAGAATGTAAATCAAAATGGGTAATCAGTGCCAACACACTGCATCAGCCTTACTTTATGCCAAACTTTTTTGCCAAAAACATAGCATTTTGTTTGGAGCTTATCCACAGCCAGATAATGGCTGCAAGTGGCAGCATTATCATGCAGAACAGCTGGATGAAACTTATTTCTACTGAAAGGAAACCAAAAACACACAGAGATTATTTTAGAGGCATTTTTCTGATAGGTAAACTGGGAAAATAGTCCAGTAAAAATATGGCACTTTTTTTTCATTTTTTAAGCTTTTTTTTTTAAGGCCTAATTGTCAATAAGAAGAGTATGCTTTTTAGAAAGAAGCAAATTATTTGAGAGTATGATAACAGTGATTCAGGGCCCAATCTTGCCTTCTCTCACCCTTGAGTTGTATGCCACTTGAAGTAAGCTGTAGTGTTAACCTTAGTGAAGCTGTCTGTACAACAGACAGAATCTGAGGCATAATTTAGGCTATCTGATCTCTTAGTATTGAGTTCAATTGATGCCAGGTTCAATAATATTAATTATGAAAGAGGCTTTCAGTTTATGGGAGGGATTGCAAGGTGCCATGTCAAAGATGAAAATAGGTGTAACTCTATGATTTAGTTAATGTTTGTTTCAACATCATTGGGCATTGAATTTTCCTGCTACCATAACATTATTGGAAGCCTCGTTTGCATTTTGTCTGAAGGTATTTCTCCATCAACAATGCAGAAAAGCAAGGAGATACTAGTCCTAGGATATCTGTGGAAACAGCAGGGAAAGAAGGGAATATTTAGGAGACCCTCATTTTGCAAACACATTTGTGTGTTTTGTAGTTGAGTGGATGTGTTTGCTAGATCAGTCATTTTGGCAGGGGAAAAAAAGGGCCCCAAATCAATAAAATTATGTTGTTATCCTGTCATTCTTACATAACATTGGCTTACATAGTGTGGTCTGTGAACTCTCCAAAGCTACAGAATGCTATGTTAGATCCTTTTAAAGGACCTCTTCAGCTTCTGAGAGACTCTTTAGGGCAAATTTGTTAGGAACGTACAGCACTGAAATTGGTACTGGCATGGTCTCACAAAGCTTTTAGAGATAAATCTTCTGCAGGATTTTAGAGGGACTCAGATAATTTTACTTAGAAATTGAAAAAGAATGTTAGCTTACTGATAATCATCCTGTTCATTAGCTTCAAGAAATGAGGGAAATGGTTTCTTAGAGTCTTCTGAAAGTAGTATATTCATGTTTTGCTGGGTTTTTTCTTTCTTTAGGACAATAGGAATGTTAGCTAGAGTCTTTCCTTCAAAGCTTGTGTATAATATTTATACAGTGCAAGAAAAATGCTTCTGCTGCTTTTGTTTTGTTCTTGCCTTTACCTACTTATGCTAAATTCCTAGTTTTTCTCCAGCTTAATTATTCCAGTGTCATGAAAATCGAATTTGTAAACAAATGTTGAGTATCCTTATTGGAAATTATTTCATTAATAATATTAATAATCACATTAAATTGCTTTCAGTAAATATGATAATTTCCAATATATTATTTTTGAAGTGTATGTTCACAGCAACTGTAAATCTTACTATGTTTGAATATAAACTGAGGCTTTGAATAGCTGCACAGAGTATCTTGTGCTCATGCAATTGTTTCTAGGAGAAACTAGTGTGATATTCTGACAATATACAAGACTCTACCTTCTAGAAACTCTTATATTTAATTTTTGCAGAATTTTATAGTGTGTACACAGTTGCAGTTTATATATGAAAGTTTCAGATACTACTAATCATTCTGTGAAAATCTATTATTAAATAAATACATGAATATGATTTCATATGAGGGATTCACAGTCTCTTAAAAATACTTTCAGGTAGAACTGCTGTTGACTGTGTGAAGCACTCATTGTGTAGACCACCATGTGCAGTGGTAGATAATCTCTATGGAGTCTCCAAAGTGAACTTTAATAGAGGAAAAAATGTTTCCAAAACACAGCTTGAAGTAATGGATTTTACTTTTGTTTCAGACATTGATTTGGTATTTGCCGTAAGTTAGGTTGAAGAGTATTGATGTGTCACAAAATCCAATTTAGTAATCTCATTTAACGTACAACTAGAGAAAAAATTAGAGTTCCAAACCACATCACATGGAAACAACTTGGCAGCCTGGAGAGGTAAAAGGTGGTGTTGGATGCTGTGATTCAATAGTGCTCTTCTCTCTTTTAACTGATCACTAGGCAGTAGTCCTCCTTTGAGAAGAAAACATGTAGTTAACCAGCCTTTGACTACTGAAGGGACATATTGTGACTGTAGGTGAAAAGCTGAACAACTCAAGAGATGTGCCCCTGCATTACTCTTTAACATGAAGATTTCTTTACTGGTCTTTAGTTTTTTGCAAGCTCCTCTTGCAACCTCAAGTGTGTTGCAGTGTACTCTTTGTGTGACACTCAGCAGTCTGCAGGATCAGTAATAATGTGCCTGGTTGACCAGTGTGTGAAAAATTTATCTTTAATTAGGTAGCATTCCAGTTACAGAATAGCATCACTACTTTATACTGATTACTAGATTTTTGTAAATCTGGAAGATTTGATGTAGCTAGTATATTCTTAGACCTAATTCTTTATTAATCCCCTTCCTGTGCAGAACCATGTCCAGACTGACTCAGTTGGAGAGACTGGACTTAGGAAGTAATGAATTCACAGAAGTGGTGAGTTTTGCCTTAGTGAAAGAGCTCTGCATCTTTTATAAATCTCCTTGATCTGTTTTTAACAAATATGAAAACACAAACATCATCTTAAGAGTTCTGCTACCAAGCATTATTTATACCTTATACTACTTTATCAAACCTGTTATAAAAATTATGTGTGTGATCTTATGAATGAGAATATGTTTTTACTCCATTTTAAAATAATACTCCATTATGTAGTGTGGTTACTCTACTGGTAAATAATTGATGGTAATATGTGTTTGAATAAACATAATGGTTTGGCTTAGAATAAATTCTAACCACTTGTTGATTATCAGGTATTGAATGTTACAGTTTTGTGCATAGCCTGTTTTTATTATTGTTCACAAACTATTTAGATCCAAGGGAAACTATATTAAATTTGAATGTTGTTCAAAGAAGTATTTACAGTTGAGGTGCTCTGGTTTTTCCTTCAGCATGCTTTGACTTGTTTCCTTTTTGTGGTCTCACAGGCAAATACGTCTTGAATTCAAAAGTTGCATAACATCTCTCTGCTTTTACTTTCCTGGGTAAAGGAACTGATCTAGAAGTATAATGAAACTTGCTGACCTGCAACACAATAGAGTCAAACCTTTGTGTGCCACTGTAGCTGAGCACTTGCTTAGTGATACGATTTTGAAAATAAGGGAGTGTATTTAAGGAATTTTTCATTATTATGATTAAACATCTAGCCCGTGACATGACTGCCATATTCTCATATGGCAGGGTAGATATTTGTGTGAGAGCCTTAAACTAATGTTTAAATTATGACTTCCTCTTGGAGAATGAGTTATTGGAAGTCAGGGCTACAACTTAAGCAGAAATCCTGTCTATTTACTGTATAACAAAACTTATTTAGCATTTATGTCAACTTGCTTGTACTTATTAAGGTGCAGTAGTACCTCTTTTGTATTTCTTTCTCAGGAGGGAAGTTTAAATAGGAAAGCATATGCAACATGGGTGTTTACTTTCCCTGATAAAAAAGACACTTTTTGCAATAAACGGTAGTGGAAACACAATCCTGCACTTCATTTTATGGATGGAGTGGTTTGCTTGTATCATGGAGATGCACCCTTTGTTGATAGAAAAATGATATTTGTTTTGATTTTCCCCCAAACCAAAAAATCACTGTGGTTTTTAAAAAATGGATCCTCTGAGCTGATGAAATTTAAGGGGTTTTAGACCTCCTCCATCAGAATTGTGCATGTAACATGCACTTAGAGTGTGTGCCTGTTGAAAAATAATATTTTTTGTAAAAGACACCAAACCAATAGAAAGCCTTTCTCTAAAGATTATTTGATGCTGTGGTCAAGTTCCTCAAAGTTTTTGTATATCTGGTATGTATTTTAATTTTAGAAGTGAATTATCTGGGTTTTCTTTGATGACCCAATGAAAAAAAGTGGGTATAACAGCTACAGTATCACATTACTAAAGTTGCACTAGACAAATCACTGGAGTTGTTTCTGCTATTCACTTTTTTTATAAGATTTTTTTTAAAAATGGCTTCCCATTACAGCCTGAAGTACTTGAACAACTGAGTGGATTAAAGGAATTTTGGATGGATGGTAATAGACTAACACTTATTCCTGGGGTAAGTTCTTTTGCTGTGTTAAACATAGAGTATTTTAAATTACATGGGTACTTATTTTGTCACTGGTCATGTACATTGAAGTTGTTTCATAATTTTAGTGTTACTTAAGGCAAAAGGTTAAATGGCACTTAAATGCTTAACTAGTTCACTTAGAAATTATCACTGATCATGAGAGCTGTGTTCACAGCTTTTTGTTTTGGGTTTTTTTTTCATTGAAAGTTATATATCTCTCATCTAAAAATTATGTTGCAATTCAGGAAAACAAGTAAAAATCTTAAATAAAATTTAGGCTTCAATGACCCTTCCAAAAAGGGATTAGTCTGTGTTAGACAGCAAGCAGGAATATACAGAATAAATACGTTGTATGGATTTTTATTGGCCACAGTTGTAAAACATGCAGTGCCAATTGCAGTGCTGTGTAAACAGGGAGCATAGCCAGTTCCTGAGAAAACAGTCTGTTGACTTTGTATGGGTTCCTGACATCTTTCAGGATTATATGTGGTCCAGACTGACCTATTATTACAGTGCTTGAGAACCTGTGCTTAAGTTGTAGCAAACTAATAAATGAGTATTTGAAATCTGGGAAGCAGCTGGCCTGTTTCCAGTTTTAAAATCACTAGCAGTTTTGTGAAATGTGGCCTTCCTGCCTGATCAGGAGTCTTTGCTACTGTTTTTCCATCAGCTAACTCTTAGAAAGTTGAGTGGTTTGATTGTAAAATACAATCAAAACTGAACTGTGTTTTGCAGTAAAATAAAACTGTATTTCTGAAAGTGAAGATTTTAATAGAGTAGTGTGCATGAATTTTAAAGCTTGTGCGTGGTTCATATGATTCATAAGCAATGGTAATATCAGCTTATATTTTGGCTTGTTTCTCTCAGTTTAGTACTATTAGGGATTCATTGTTGTTTTTAAGGATACAGTTTTACACAACAGGCAAGAATGAGCATTTAAAGTTTGCTGGAGCATAATGATGTGCTCACATTGTGTCTCTGAAGTCTGTTCTAAAGCTTCAGTTACTTGATTCACGGTAACTAATCGAACCCTTGAATGTGCAGAAGACTGACTTTAGGGACATTCAGAGCTCCTGTGGAGTGTCTGAGTGTGTGTGAAAACATCAGCTGTGCTTATCTGCACAAAATACTTCATTTGAAAGTTGTGTATTTTGCATAAAATTGTATTTCAGTACTCTATGTATTTTCCTCTGACATTACACTTGAGAGGTCAGATTTGCTGAATTTTTTTGTTTTGAACTTGCATGTTCTAGAATGCGTTCTTTTCTCTTGCTTTTAGTTCATAGGCACTTTGAAACAACTGACATACTTGGATGTTTCTAAAAACAACATTGAAGTAGTCGAAGAAGGTATTTCAGGTTGTGAAAGCCTGCAAGACCTACTGTTATCCAGTAATTCACTTCAGCAACTGCCAGAGTCTATTGGTTTGTATTTTAAGTTAATTCATATTGTTAAAAGCCTGTAGTTCAGACACAAAGCACTTGAAAATACAGAAATTACATTCTAGATGTGTTTCAGTTGAGTAGAAGTGCCAGTTCTTGATAAAGCTGTAATGCAGATAACTTACAGTTGTTTTGGAGCATTCTTTGCTTTATACAGTAGTTTGTAAATGGATGAAACTGCTGTCTCTATCAGAAAAAAAAAAAACCAATTTCTTTTTCTCCTTGCCCCCACCTGCCTACTCAAATGGTTGACACTTTGTAAACTGGCAAACAAGTTCTGTAAGCCCATCTCCTTATTTGCTTTGGAATACAGCACTATAGGCATGCCAGGGAATAGAGAAGATGTGGTTGCTTGCCCATAATGTTGGGGGTTTTTCCCCTCTTTATTTGAAGTTAAAACTCAGCTTAATGAACTCAAATGTCCATTTTGATTTACTTGTTCCTATTATTATAGGTTCTCTGAAAAAGGTGACAACACTTAAAATTGATGAAAACCAGTTAATTTATTTGCCAGACTCCATAGGAGGGTAGGTATTTCACCAAAATAAGAAGATGAATTGCCTCTCTGAACACTTTCCTGTTACAGTGACTCCTCTTTCAGAGCTTTTTGTAACTACTTGATTTAATTTGTTCTACATGTTAATGTCCTAATACAATTTAAAGCAAGTGTTTTCATATCTTAGTTGTACTTTGCAGCATGTATGTTCCTAATATTTAATACCAAAGGACATCTGTTCGTCACTTAATGCAGCCACCAATCTATAAAACAAAAATTGAGTGCGACAGAAAACAAGAGTTTTCTTATTACTTAAAGAGTCAGTTAGCTTCCTGAAACTGCTTTTTTTTTGCCAGTAACATGGCTGTGGTAGATATTGTAAATGATTGCTCCATCTCAAAAATCTTGTAAAAAATAAATATGAACATGTATTTATCTTTTTTATATATATGTATGGGGAATTTTCAGCTGTCCATCAGCAAGTTTTTTTTAATATATATTTTGGTGTTCAGCAATCTGAGTTAAAATTTGCAAATAATAGCAAAAATAACTGGCTCACAAGTAAGTCCTGTACAATGCCTTCCAATTTCTTTTCATAAATTTTAATTAACACAGGTTATCTTTTGTTGTCAGAGTTTACAAAGTACTGCTTCACTGCCAGATTCTTAGGTTCACGGTCTCTAACTCTTGAAATTCTTTGCTTGTTCAGAAACTGCACTCAGCTGTAATTTGGCAATGATCTGTCCCATTCTGAATGTTTTTAATGCCTTACACTGGCACGTTGTCATGTACTACACAAGCATTCAATGTTGCTGGCCTCACTGTTTTCATTGTGAGGACAGTGTGGAGGAGATTTTAAAAAAATAAGCAAGCTCAAAACAGAACCAAAAAACCTGCAATCAACTAACAGGAGAAAACATCCACCCTAAAATACATTTTAGGCCAGCAGTAAAGGATTCTTCTTGGATTTTAATTTCTTAAGGTTTATTTCAAACTACATTTTGGATAAATAATTAATACTAACTTCATTTAAACTGCAACTATTCAATAAATATTGGATTAATTAATCTGTATAGAGGAGTTAATTTTATTTTTTTTGCAGGTTAATATCAGTAGAAGAACTGGACTGTAGTTTCAATGAGATTGAAACATTGCCTTCATCTGTTGGGCAGCTCTCTAATATAAGAACATTTGCTGCAGATCATAACTTTTTAACTCAGCTGCCATCAGAGGTATGTATTTAATTGCAAATCTGTAAAATTATTATTTTAATGTGTTTATATGGTCTGTACAACTTGTGAATAACATGTTACTAATTTTTGAGAGGATTTTCTTTATGTGTATTTTTAAAGGGGGATGTATACAATTATAAAATCAAATTTGATTTTTTAAAGCAACAAGTAGGAATTCATTGCTGTGTATTGAAGCTAAAAGGTTTAGTATGTAAGAATAAACTTTCAAGGCAAAATAACCTCAATACTAATTGTTTTAAAACAGTTTATTTCATATTTTGTTGTGAATATTTTCATATTTATGTTGTGAAGGTGAATTAATTCTTTGGTGGTTTTTTTTTTCTTTTAGATTGGAAACTGGAAGCATGTAACAGTGTTGTTTCTGCATTCTAATAAGCTCGAATTTCTCCCTGAAGAAATGGGTGATATGCAGAAATTAAAAGTCATCAATCTGAGTGACAATAGGTTTGTGAATGCTTTTAATCAAGTAGAAGTTGTACAAAATGCAACAATAATGTAGAGGGATTGTTATGAATATATTATGGCTGTCTTTCCTTATCTCACACATAGCTCAGAAGCTGACTGAGATGTATTTAATGTATTATTGTCATATTCTGGATCTTGCAGTTCCATTATATTAAGCTATCTTTATTTTAATGACTTGGCAGATGCATTGAAGTGCAGCTTTTCTACATTTGTGATTGTATTGCATGTGTTTTTCTAGGGAATTACTTTGGTTATTTTCATGAAACTTGATTCTTACTTAAAGATTAATAGCTTCTTGAATTGCATATGGAGCACCCAGCAGTATCATAGGATAGTGTAGAAGACCTTGGTGTTTTGTGGAAGGGGGAAAAGAGTTGCGTTTTATTAGAGATGGTCATTAAAAATAGACAAAATGTTTCACTTTGGGGAATTGTTAGTTTGTATAATTGAAGTATACTGGGAGAAGTCTAGCAGAGCTCTCCCTCCTTGTCTGTCAGTCCAACTTCTCTGTACTCTATAGCTTGATTTATCCATTAATGCCAGAGCACTGATTATCCAGGATAGCTGCTTCCCCATATGTGTATTTTTGAGAAAAAAACTGATTCTCAGGTGTAGCACATTTATCCTTAATTGGAATGTATATTGACAGATAAAATTGTGAGGATTCACATTTATTGATTCATGTTAATTGTCTTTGTATTCAAGTCACCCAGTTGAGTTGAATTCAAGTTACAATGTTACTTCTTTGTTAGAAGTACTTGCCCAACTGGGCAGATACACATTTTTCTTGTTTGTTTGGGTTTTTTTTTAACTTGAATTTAAATTATATCCTGTAGCCTTTCAGCTCTCACTATTTATTAAGTTAACTTCATGGGGAAATGTCCCTTTAAAATATTTTGCAGGCTAATGCAGGATTGTTGAAAGTTTTAACAGTATGGCTAAATGTACTTACATAAATTCTTGTAATTGACAGACTGAAGAACTTACCATTTACCTTTACAAAACTGCAACAACTCACTGCTATGTGGCTATCAGACAATCAGGTAAGATTTTTTAATATTGAAAATAAATGGTTGATGACTTCATTCCTAATGGGATTGACAAGAGCGCAGCCATCTGTTAAATAAGGAGACCTAGTACTGGGTACATTAATACTTCCTTGACATTACTATGTCAATTCTCCTGAAGTAACAATACTGAGCTTACCTGTCTCTGGAGACTCATAGTTCTGGAGTTCTGTGCTGTGAGGAAATGCAATTTAACAGATGTTGGGAAGTTTTCTGTTCGTTTGCCTTTGTTTTTGTTGTGTTTTCTCTGGGTTTGGGTTTTTTAGTTGTTGGTTGGTTTTCGTTTGTGTTTTGTTTGGTTGGTTTTTTGTTTGTTAGTTTTTGCAGTTTTTTGGTTTGTTGTTGGTGGTTTTGTTTGTTCAGGCTGATCTACACAGGAGAGTTAATGCTTGGTAAGCTTGAACTGGAACGTGTAGCCTGCTTTTCCTTTCACGGCTGTACCAGTGGGGAAACTCAGCATGCCTGGTTTTGAGTTAGTTTTCTTGCCACACCTTTGAACTATATGACTGTTCAATTTTGAAGCTGTTAAGCTGTGACTCATGTGTTTGTATTTTTCTTTTTATTGAAGTCCTTGGTATTATGCTGATTTTCTGAACAGTGTTAAGGTGTACAGGGCGGTCAAAAATCCACTAGCCTCAGATGTGCACTTTTACCAAAATAGTAATTTCAAGAATCCTCTACCCTTCCCTGTAGGGGGTGGAAGGTGTTCAATCTGGTGTCAAAATGAAAGCACAGGTATACAGAATTTTTCTCTTCATAAGACTGTCTGCAGCTTTAAATAGCTGTGCATTTATGATCAGCGTGGTTTGTGATAGTAGTAAGTACCAACAAGAAACTGAGTTACTTTTTGACTATCTGCTGTTTTTTCTCAAAAAAGCTGTTGATGAATTTGTCCTCAGTCAAAAAGCCTGTCATCAGTCAAATATAGACAGGTTAATATCTTCATTTTGTGAGAATTATTCAGAGGAGAAATGATTTAATTCAAGGGAGAGTAGTCTTCAAAGTCATGGGACAAGCATGCTCTGTGATATGTAGGTCATATTTACTTTTTTCTATATATATATTCTCATAACTTAGCCTTCTTTCATTTACTTTCTAGTCTAAACCACTTATCCCTCTTCAAAAAGAAGCTGACCCTGACACACAGAAAACAGTACTTACTAATTACATGTTCCCTCAGCAACCAAGGACTGAGGAGGGTAAGGAATTTCTGAATTACCTGTCACAGTGGTCACTTTTGAAAATAATAATGAGAAGGCTTCCTGCTAATATGATTTTCACTAAATAATGCTTAATACAAGTTTGGAGTATACTTGTAAGAGATGATGAGTTGTATCTGATGAATGAGAACAGTAGCTTAATGAGATTTAGATGTTGGTAAATTCTAGATGAAACTATTTCAGTGAGTAAGGTGAGAAATGGACTGACAGGGACATGTTCTGTGGTGGTTGCCACTCCCAGAGTGACACCCTTATTCCTTCCAATAGAGCCTAATGGTTTGGGGTGAAATTCTCCTAAGCAGGTGTTAACTTCAAACTGACTCTTTTATCAAAAAGTTTCCTCCATTACCAAGTACATTTTTTTTTACATACATAGCATTCTCTAGTTTATTTTGAAATGAAAAAAAACAATCAGTCCAGGAAAAGCATATTGCACACATGTAGTTTGAATTGTTTTTATAAAAGGTTAGGCACAAAATTTTAACCTCTTACCAGAAGCTTATTTCGGCACAGTTGTGAAATAGTTAAGGAAACAAGAAACATTCCAGTAGTAAGCCTGACAGGAGTTAGGGAAGGAGAATTGAATAACTTTATTTTTCCTCTTTCTTTCCCTTGCAAGGAAGGGGAAAAAGCTTGCACTACTTCAACAGAAATGAAGGGGTGGGGACAATATATTAATGGAAATAATTGAAAACTGACAAATTCCAACATTTCTTGTTCCATGGCACAGGTGTCTAGTACACTGACAAAGAAGTAATCAAAAACATAAGCAAAAGTAGTAAATTGAGCATCACTTTTTAGTGCCTTGTAATGTATCTGCAATGCCTCTGATAGAATGTGAGAATTGGGAAATTCAGTGAAGTTCAAGACTGTTCCTGAAAGTGTTCTCTCCATTGGAACTCTGTTTTTCTCAGGTTCTGGCTTTCTGTAGACAAGGAAAGGACTGATTGTTTGGTTTAAGCTGACAGGATACCTGTCTGAGGTGGTAGTTCTAAAAGGAAGGTATAAGGGTCAATAGAGAGGGTTATTAAGTTGGCTTTTGGTCAGGAAGTCTTGGTAATAGTGATAGTGAAGTTTATTATAATATTTTCAGATGTGTTAAAATTTTAAGTTTACCCAGTAAATGCAGAGTAACAAATATTGCACTTACTGAGCCCTAAAATTAAGTATTTTTCTATGCCAGGTATAGAAGTAGTTAATATGAATAGTCTTGGTATTGCTAGTGAAGGATATACATTTTCTGGGTGGTAGTGGCAAATTTATTAGACTATTTGTCATGCTAAAAGTGGAACCTGGCTGATGTAACACCAAGATATGCTAAAATAAGAGACATCGGGTACCTACAAGATTTTTTTTAATCTCTAATGTTAAGCAAGAAATATTTTTATCTAAAGCCCCTGTCAACTGCATAAGTGCTGCAAAATCATACAGATTAATTTAACCTTCAGTTTTAGATGCTTAGATTGCTTTAGAGAACCTGTGAAAGAATGCAGGATTTTCTCACTAAATCATTCTTAGTTTTCATTTTTAAATTTTCATTAAATGAAATCAGATGAATATTCTTACCTGTGCCTAATGGTATTAATCACTGATAATAGGGTATATAAATCTATACAAGTATAATTCATGTTTATATATATATATACACACAAATACATTATTTCATATTTATATATAGAATAAAACCACTTAGCAGAGTTCTGCTGAAAATTTTCAAATGTGAATGTCAAGACCAGTGTAGATCTGAGCATATGATTTTCATTTTAAAGATAGGGATTTTTCTAACATAAAAGTACACAACCAAATTCATAAAGCAGTGGCATTGCATCTAATCTTCAATTAATGGTGCTGTTAGTCTTTTATCTTGTAGAAAGAATGAATACAAAATCACACCAGTCCCATCCAAGAGAAAGAAAAAGAGGATATTTTATTTTGCATAGTGTAGCCTATTTTTATAACAACTTCTTTGGGTTTTTTTTCCAGTTATGTTCATATCTGATAATGAAAGTTTCAATCCATCTCTGTGGGAGGAGCAGAGGAAACAGCGTGCTCAGGTGGCATTTGAGTGTGATGAAGACAAAGATGAGAGGGAGGCACCACCTCGGGTTAGTATGGAATTTATTTTTGCATACTTGGTGCTTCCCTCCCTCTTCTTACTTCCACCCTTAATCTCAGCCTTTTCCTTTCTTTGGTTATGGGTTTCACTGCTAAATAAATCAAATCAGCAGTTTAAAGTATCTGGCAGGATGAAGCACTATGGTTTGGATTTTTTTGTTGCATTTGCTTTTAGTTTGGGCATTATTTGGCCAAATCATTTTCAGCAGGGCACAAGGAAAGAATTTAAACTGATACACAGCAATGTATGACCTAACTACAATGCTACCTGACTCATGGTGCTGTGGAGAACAGGTGGGGAAACCATGATAAATCCTGATTTCGTTTTAGATGAATTACAGCTGGCTTAATTCTTGCTTGGAATCATTGGACATGTTGGGGGAAAGGGAGTGAAAGTGAATCATAATCTTGCCTGGTTGTATGAGCTTATATCTACCTCAGTGCAGGCAGACTTGAGTATCAAGGTGGAGATTCTAGAATATTCAGTGGTTTGGCCTAATTAATTATTTGTTTTAAAGCTTATGTTTTGGTTCTGATATTTAAATAAATGTAGAACCTTATTGCTTTTTGTTACACAGGAGGGCAATCTGAAGAGATACCCAACTCCATATCCTGATGAACTGAAGAATATGGTCAAAACAGTCCAGACAATTGTACACAGACTAAAGGATGAAGAATCTACTGAAGATGCTGCCAAGGAGTCAAAACGAGAAGTCCAGACAGTTTCTGTAAAAGATGTGGGGGTAAAGGTTAGAGATAGCATTATCTTCTGGTTCTGCAAGGAATTCCAAAGACTGAAGTGTCATTGATTAGTTTTAATTCTCTTCTCCTTCCTCTCTGATGATTTAGCAAGAAAAATTGTTAGATTGCAGAACCAGTTTCCCTCTTCCCCACCTAAGGAGGTCTGTAATAAACATCTGGTTTGCAATAGCAGTCTTCCTCCTTCACTAAGAACACGAAAAGTGACTTAATTCTCAGGCAAATACAAACTTGGATGTGTTAAGGAGCTGCTTTCTTTGGTTTCTGGAGGATGGTGTCTTTGTCATCCTCTGATCCTCTTTCATCTGCCAGACCTTGGGATAAAATTTGGATAATCTCTAAGGCTTTTGCTGCTCATGACTGAAGGCTTTGTGTGGTAACAAGCAATAATAGCAGCCTGGCAAAAGTGTCCTTAATCTCTAAGAGCTTGATGTAGCATGAGAGAAGATAGGACTACTTTTTGGTGCTCACATGGCATCATTGTAGGTATTGCCTGTTTGATTTCTTTCATTTGACTGGAAATATAATGGTACATATTGACACCAGTAAGGATAAGAGTCAGACTGATTGACACAGGGTAGGGACTTATTGATGGTGTTTTCTTAGCATTTTATATGGTGCATTCTATTCTTTATAATTCCAGAGCTCAGATTTTTCCATTCCATATTTTCCCAGAATATATAATGCTCACTCTGTATGTCGCTAAAAGCATTTCAGGTTGCTTTCTCTGCTAATATTCTTAATTCTGTAGACCTCAGAAATTGGCTCGATGAAGAACAAAGGCGATGAGAGAAAGCAATATTCAGCAGGAAGCAGCTCTGTGCAGAAGCCCAGTGAACCAGAAGCTGAGCACAGCACTGCAAATTCACAGATGACTGCACTTGTTAAAACCTTGCAGAACACGAAAACAATTGTCAACCATGAAGACATGCTTGAGGTATAGCATTGCAATGGGCATTACAGCAGTCAGAAATTGTGCTGGTGTTCTATTGAGTTTTTTCTTCTGGGAGATGAAAATTTCTGTTGACAGTAGAAAATTGAGGAGGAAAATTGCCCTCCATCAATGTTGTAAATTCAGATGGTTTTTAATACAGTATTTCTCGCTTCAGATTTTGTGAAGTAAAAGTTGAAACAGCTAATAAAAAGTTTATAATAAAAGATGCATGCATTTAAAGAAAAATAGTGCAAACTCAACTGAGGGTTGATATGCACTGTGAAAAGACTCACGCTTTGGTAGAATTCTCCAGTTGTTTGACTGTTGGTACTTCATTAAATCATCACTTTTAATTGTTGATGAAATGAGAAAAAAGCAGATCAGTGGTAGCAATAAAAAGTTCCTGTATCCAAGTGAGTAGACACATGCATTTCAAATGAAAAGTAGAAGGTGGGTTTAAAAATATTTATTCCTCTGTGTTTACTAGTGAGCTGTCAGGAATATTACTTGGAATATACTTACCTCTTACAGTGAAGTATTTTAAACTTATGAGCTTTGCATCTCTCTGACAAACACCGTGTTTGTCAGAAACTACTTCAGAAAGTTGGAGATTTATGACAAGTTTTGGAAGTTGTCATTCAATCAGTTCCCAGTCACGACCTGTAAAATACTTTTTTCATAATTTCACAAGTGAATTTTTTTTGTCTGTGCTGTGTAAGCTGTGGAATGTGCCTCTGTCATACAGTGAAAAGACTTGAGTGTCAGACAGTTATGGCTGTCACTGGCCACTTCCCCACTAGTGTGTTCCTACTTCTACATTCGTTTTGAAAATACTAGCATTGACATTTTTTCTTTAATTTTAAAATGTGATTTCAGAAGATTGTTATAGTTGTCAAATGATAATGACAGTAATTCTTTGTAGCTACATGACTCAGGTACAGTGAAGTCCTTGTTTCTGTGTATTTCCTTTTTTCCTGCTGGTTGCAGAATCCAGATACCTAAACTTTGCCTGTGTGTAAGCTTTTCATTTCAGCATTGATTACAGTTCTTTGTCACATCCAAGAGGAAGGGAATGTGATAGATGCAGTGAACAGGTTGGTTGTTCAGACTGTAGAGAAAAGCCGATGGTTTTTTATTTTTTATTTTTAATTAGGACTGTAGTAGCTTGCTTGCTGCGCCTCAGTCAAGTTTGTCCTTCCTGCAGACCTAAGAATTGGCCAGGTAATTGGTATTATGGGAAGGTGGTCCTCCAATAGGTTCCATGCAGTAAGTGTTCCAAAACAGTAAGAAAAAGTGAATATTGGCAGACTTATTTTGCAATTTGCAACATGGATTTTGTAGCAGGAAGCATGTTTATTAGAAAGAAATTTCCACTTTGAGGAAAGAAGTTTTGTTGGGGGTTTGTTTCTTTGAAATATTACTGAAAACAATTAGGTTTTGAAGATAAATTAATATAGGGTAGCAGTAGGATACTGAACCATTGCATGGCTGCTCTTGCAGCAGCTTTGTCTATTAATTTCTCTCATAAGTGCACTGAGTTATCTTTTGGTTCAGAACTGGGGATTACTAGCTTAAATGTATTCAGCATTGCTTTATTTCTCTGGATTGCTCTTGAAGTTAAATAACTTCTTTTCCTTTTGGAATTTACTCCTAGCAAGCCACCCTTACTCTGTTTCTGTTGGATAGGCAAGCCACGGTCCTCCAGTCTTTTCTCACAGGGTACCTCTACATTCCTAGGATTCCCTTGGTCATGGTTACTTTGTAGCTGTTCCCGTTTGAGCTGTTCCCTTCAAAACCAGTTCCCAGCTGGTCAGTCTGTGGTCTTTGCTGGTTCAGTGATCACTTTTTGGCTTGGATTCTGGATGCTCTCTCCAGTGGTGAAATGAAGGCTTCATCTGCTTGCTCCAAGTGTTTTTTTGCAGTTGAAGTTACCCAAGTGTCATCCCACAGAGTTCAGCAATGACAATACAAGTCTGCAAGTGCTACTTCGTACAGACAATTCAGTTGACTTGCTTTGTAGACCAAAGCAAAGTTGTTTGCTTTGCCTATGTTATGTGGCTCATTTATCTTTTTACCTCTGTATTTTTTAGTGGGTGATAGTTTAGATAGCATTTACTTGCCTTTCATCTGCTCTTCAAAATGGACAGCATTAAACTGCTTTTCCTTTAGCAGGAGTCAGAAGAGCTCTCCTCTGATGAAGAGATGAAAATGGCAGAAATGCGACCCCCACTGATAGAAACCTCCATAAACCAACCAAAAGTGGTAGCCCTAAGCAACAGCAAAAAAGGTAAGATACCATAAAAGGCATTTGTAGTGTTTTGTGATTTGGGTAATTTCTTGACTCAAAGTGGCTAATTTTCCAAACTATATTAAGTAAAAGAAGGCTTAATTTGTATGTTTAAAAGAAAGATTTTCCTAGTTAAGCAATGAAAGCAGGAAAAAAATGCATGTATTTGAGTGCATGCTAGAGAACCTGTGTTTATATCCTAATTTTCTTGATTCTTGTCAGTTTAAATCAGACAGGCAAAGAAGGGGTGTCTGTTTTATGGGGTTTTGAGCTTGAATACAATCTTGATGTGCTTAAGATTGCAGAAAGGGGTATTTATATTGAAAATACTCTGGAACTTCCCCTTCACCCAGATTTTGTGAATTCTTGCTGTGACAGGCAGCTGCTATAGGCAGCAGTATCACTAATTTAAATTTCCCTACAGAAGCTGTGCTCTCTTCCTGAGGTTTAAGAATAAACTTTTCTTGTGAAAACTCTTTCTCCAGAATTACTTTACTCTTTTACTTTTCTTTGCTCTTCTAGCATGGAAATTTTGAACAGTTTTTGTTGTTAAGTCAATTTTATATTCTTTGAAATATAAATTTGTTCTGGATAACCATTTCTGTAAGAGTAAGAAATAGCCTAAGATTGAGAGAAAACACGATACAGAGAGAGGGCAGCAAATAATATTTTGCTTCTTATGATATCCAAGTCCAGTACTTTCAGGACAAAAGGCTTTTCTGGACATTAGATGTATAAAGGTGAGATTTGGTGAGGAGAGCCACATGGTGGAAGCAGCAAGAGTCTGCTGAGCATCACTTACTGATGAAAAGGTGGATGTTTATCAATGCTCTCCTTGGGTTTTTATGTCTGACTAAAGTACCAGGTCAAAGCTTCTTTCTTGTCTCTGAAGACAGACATTAGTTCCACAAAATGTATGCGTTTGGCACCTGTAACTGGCCTGAAGCAAAAATTTAAATGTATTTGTTTCTACACTCATGTCAGAATCACGGCTGGCTTGAATTCCCCCAGAGAAATTATTTTTATACGGATGTAGTGTGTAAGTATGCATACATTATGCAAGAATCAATGTGCAGAGGGGTAAATTACTCTGAAAATGTTGTCCTAAGGGATCTGCAAAGCATGGGAATGCATTGAATTCAAAATCTGCAGAAGAACATTTTTCATTGCTGATTTTTTTACTTCAGTAAAAACTATACAGAGCTTATCCAGTGATCTAGATGGTTCCAGAGTACTTAATCTAGAAAATAGCTTTAATGATAGAATGTTCAAAATCAGGAATGGTGTACCCTTTCAAAATACTGCATGTGAAACAGTGTGCTTCGTTTTCTTAGAGGCAAATAGATTCACGTAACTGGCAATTCTGAAATCTGTATAGTAACAGAAGTATGATCTGATAGATATTTTAAAGAAGTATTCTGTAATACAACACTCATGTATGACAAGGAAAATGGGAATAAAGCAAGAATTTAGATTTAATTAACAGATAAGAGCTGTTGTACATTAGGCCAAGTATTTTTAAAAAATAGGAATTATTTCCCACAGTATTTTGTAAGTTTAAATGAACTTTGCAAAGGTGTTAGCTTACATTTTATTTCAGAATTACTGAAGAACAAGAGACAGTTTCTAAAAACTATACATACACATATGAAATGGCTGTTAATAAGATCTGTGTGTCTAACTAAATTGGCAAATTTTTATTTCAGATGATTCAAAAGATACTGATTCCCTATCAGATGAAGCTACCCACAATAGTAATCAAAATAACAGCAACTGTTCCTCTCCTTCTCGAATGTCAGATTCGGTTTCCTTAAATACTGACAGTAGCCACGATATTTCTCTCTGTTCTCCTGACAAAGAAACACATGCTGCTGTTTTATCCAAAATCAGGTTTGTAAGATACTGTGGACCACTAAGGAAGCACATTAGAAGAATGTTACTTAGTATTTTATATGTTGTTCCTTCCTTCAATTCGTTCATTTCTCATTCATTAAATATTTAAAATTTCAGTGTTTTATAATAAGGATAATAATGTTCTCTTAAAGTTAATAAAGTTCTTTAAAAAAATAAACTTTCATAACGTTAGTATACAATACATAATTATCATTTCTCTTAGTAATAGAGTGTAATAATTTTATCTTTGTAAGTTTTTATCCCTACAAAATACATCAGTATACCATTTTAAAATAATTTTAAAATCAGTGTGGTTTTATTTGCCTAATTTTGAAAATCAATTTGATTGCTAACATGACTATTAAAGGTTCTTAAAAACTTAAAAAGAATGGAATTACAGGTTGTTACTCTTCTAGGGGTTTTAGTTAAGAAGTGCCATTTTTCATAAAAACTGCTAATACAAACAAGAAAATTATCCAAAATGGAAATTAAAGAAAATTAATAAAAAAACCTTAAGTTATTGTCACTTCGTACTTCTTGACACCTTTGAACTGTTTTCTGAAGCCATGTAACGTAAAAGCATTGCCCAAATGAGCTCTCTAATATAACATACTCCTTCAATATAAAATAGCAAATAATAAATCTGTTTCTTTGTCCTGTTTTATATGCACAGCATGGTTGCATATTAATGGGAATTTTTTTCTAAAATTATTTTTAGAGAAATACATTCATTCTTAGGAGAATCTGTTTAAGAGCCATCTTTTTTTCTTCCAGGCAAGAAGATGAAAATTTGAATAATCTTTTGCAAAATGGAGGAGAATTGAGTATTACAGTGGAAGAAAAACTAAATGTGCAAGAGAAGGTTACAAATTTGTCTGAATATGAATTAAGCATTGAAGAAAGATTAGGCCTGATAGGAAAAGGTGTTGATCTCGGCACTCCTATGGAGGAATCTCACAAATTAGACCAAATAAACATGAATATCAATAAACTGGTTAGTGAAGAGGCAGTGCCAGTTCCTGTAGAAAAGTTAGAAACACAGAAAATGGTTTCAGTAATGGGCTTTTTGAATAACAACTCAAAAGAAGAAAGTGAGCACTTGGAAAATGGAAATAAATATCGTATAAATAAAGTAAACGGACATGCTGGGGGAACAGGACAGTCTCCCAGTAAAGACAAACTAGCAAAAAGCACTACAGTTGATGGGGATTCTGCTGAGCTGTCTGTTTCTAGAAGCACTGAAGATCTGTCCCCGCAGAGAAGTGGTCCTGTGATGAAATCGCACAGCACCACAAGTATGGACAGTGGTGGGCTGAAAATCTATGATACTGTAAATGAGAATGGATCTCAACAGCCAAACTCAGCGGTGAAATCAGGATCTGATACTGCAGATGGAAAAAACATAGTCCGAAGTAAATCTGCTACTCTTCTCTATGATCAGCCTTTACAGGTTTTTCCTGGGTCATCATCATCATCTGATTTAGTATCTTCTACAAAAACGGTGTTCAAGTTTGACTCAAATCACAATCCTGAAGGTGCTAATGTAGTGAGGGGATCAGTGTCAGGCGGTGCACAGATGCTCTGTACCCCCCAGTATAATATTCAGTACAGCAGCAGTGCAGCAGCAAAAGATGCCTTGTGGCCCCAGAAACAGAACACCCAAGTAGAACAAGGCACTTTACCTCCTTCACGTCTGCTTAGGTCTGACAGTACGGAGACTCCCAGTTACATAAAGCATTCTGGCAACATGAATTTCTCCAACCATAACAACGCCCGGGCCAGCGCTGTGTACAGCACTCACCAGCGGATGGCTGGGCGACACGCAGACCTGTGGGCAGTTCCCCCAGGTGACAGGCTGCTGCCGGGAGCCACCAGGCACACTCTCCAAAGGCAGAGCAGCGTGTCTTCCACAGCTTCCATAAACATCGGGGACAGCGGGCCTTCGAGACGAGCCCAAGTTCCTGAGGGGGACTACCTGACGTACCGAGAGCTGCACTCGCTGGGCAGGGCGGCGGCGGTGGCGGCGGGGCAGCAGAGGCCCCTCTCGGCCCGCACGTACAGCATGGACGGGCCCAGCGCGGCGCGGCCCCAGAGCGCCCGCCCGGCCGTCAGCGACATTCCCGAGCGGACCATGTCCGTCAGTGACTTCAACTACTCCCGGACTAGCCCCTCCAAGAGATCCAACCCCAGGGTCAACTCCGAGCACTCCCTGCTGGACCCTGCGGGAAAAACTAAAGTCCCTCACGACTGGAGGGAACAGGTGCTGCGACACATTGAGGCGAAAAAGTTAGAAAAGGTAAAAACAGTAATTCTGATTTTTTTTTCTACTTTCCTGTTGCCTAGATATTGAGTAAGATAAATACTCTGTTTTAAATACTATGTTTTTTAGTTACTAGTGAAAATCTGATTTTGATCCTGCTTTAAAAAGGATAAATGTGTTTGTGATGAACATCTGAGAAACACTCAGATGGTAGACTGTAAATGAACTTTTTCCCCAAAGCAAAAAAAAAAAGGCCCTGTTGTTTTTACATCATACTTGCCAGCTTAGCCAAATTACTTTTTAATATGTTAAATTATCTCATGCAGACCTGCTGGACTGCAAGGCCAGCTCTTTTAAGTTACGTAGTTTTTATTGTAGCTTTGTATTCACAGTTTAGTAAATTTACTTCCTGATCTTTCTGTTCTCCTTCTTTTTTACCCTATCTCTTCTCTTTAAGAACAAGGAAAAAGAAAATCAGTAAAATCTATTTAGAAGTATAGTCTTCAGCTTCAGTTGCTGAAGAAATCAAAAGCCATAATTATTATGTATTTGCCTTCAAGCCAGTTATCTTTTGAAGTTGGGTATCTGACAGATTGTTGAATGAATATTTATTGCTTGCTGTGAGATGAGAACACTTAAAAATCTTGTTCATTTCAGAAAAATCACAGTAGGTTTTGATATAAGTAGAGATGATGAACAGGATTCTTTATGTACTGTAAATGCCATCAAGAATTTGAGCTGATACGTAGAGCTGAACAATTGCATATCTTCAAAGAATTTGAGTAGAGCCTGGAAGAGTATAATCTGTGCTGTCCAGCTAACCCAGTTGAAAATATTACCACTAAAAATGGCTTGAATGTCATTAGCCAGATCATGTTTCTTTGGAAGGGAATTGAGTGAAGTATTCAAATGGCATTTTGATTATGCCAGCAAGAAGGATTTTGGTTTTTCATTTCTTTTCTAAGAACATAGTTTGCTTGTAATTATTATGGTAAATACTTGAATATCTGTGATGGCTAAGGCAGTTTAATTGGAGATGGTTGGAGAAATTACTTTTAACTATGATTTTTCTTCAGAAATCCCAGTATTTGGAGGGATGGGTTTTCTTTTTGTTTTTTGGGGTCGTTTTGGTTGGATTTTTTGTTTCAAGTTGCGTAAAATCTGGTAACAGAAGGGGACAGGTTTCATTTTTATAGAAACCTGCACAACAGCTGCACATATTCTTCTGATCCAGGTGATGTGCTGCAAAAGAAAGTGTCTTAGAGTAGTGCTGTGTTGTCATGTGGGGGACCCCTTGTCCCACAAGAGGGTCCCACTAAACTCACCATGTTCCAGCTCTAAAAAAACGTGCCCTCCCTCATTTTCCATTCTCCTGGATGGATATATCAAATCTTATGATAAGATTTGATCAAGTCAAAGGACAAGAGAAGCAAAAACAACAGCAATCTCTGAGTACAGAGGGACGCAGAACTTCGGTGTGCTGCTGATGCAGTTTGTCTACAGCTTGTTCCTTGGCGTGTCAGGAACAGTGTTCAGTGCAGCAGTGATACCTGTTTGGGTCTGCAGCAGTGTAGCCACCTTCACTTAAATGGCATTGACTGCCTGCCTTGATCCCCTTTATATCTGACAGTACTTTCCATTATGCTTTATATGTAAGCTTTAATTTTTCCTACTAGACTGATGAGAAATAGCTGCTATTCAGATCTATACATTTCATTTAACAGATCTTTTAAGTCTGTTTTTTATGTTTCTTTTGTTCTGGCCTTGAAGTGTTTTAAAGTAGCCTTTACTTAACAATCTGAGACTCATATATGGGTTTAAAAGTAAATATTGAATTGTCTACTTTATATTCTTTACAGTAAAACCAACTTAAAAAGAAAAATCTAAATTGTGGAAAATGTAGGTACAATCCTGTATGGCAGCTGGCAGATATGATAATGTGGAAATTCTGGGAATTAACTGAGTATTTCTTAGTTCTTTTTAAATAATGGCTGCGGTATTTCTGTTTGTAATTAAAAATTAGCTAAGTGGTGAGGGTGCTTTATCTATAAAGCAGATTTCTGAAATGTGGAATCTGAAAAAAACAATCCAGTAATTAACAGAACTCATTTAAGGAGCAAGTTCAATTACAGAGCTTGTTTAAGGAACATTTATTGGAAACTACTTTGACAAAGCTTCCATGGATTTTAAACAGCAGTTCTTTTTTTAAACATAATCTACAACACTAAAACAAACACATATACAAAATTAAGCATTGTGATGAATATTTAATACCTATTTTCTTGACCAATATAGGTTGATAGTACTATTTTTGCTGTGACTCTACTGTTACTGAATTTAATCATGTTTATAATTTCTATTCCTATAGATAGAAATGCCTATTAGGAAGGAGGGTGTAGTGAGCTTTTGAGGATTGGTTTTGCTGGTTGTTTGGTTGGTTTTTTTGTCTTTTCCTAAGCTCCTGAAAGACATGTTGATTGTGTTTTTACAACTTTAAGTAACTGAAGAGAGAGGGAGGAGTGAACCAACTTAAATTTGTCCAACAGTGTCTGCTTGTTGTACAAATTGGAGAAACTAGTTCCTTATTTATTAGCCTGTTTTACCTGATATAGGTGGGAAAAACTTTAAGGAATTTAATTTGCGTAAGGAAAGATACAGACTAGTTTTAAGTCTAGCAGAAATGATTAACAGTAGGTTCCAGCCAAATAGCCAGCATTTGTAATACCTTTAATAAGCTGTAAGGGTCCTGGTGTGGCCTATTCACTTAGGAGTTGGAATTGAGGTCCTTGTGGGTCCTTTCAAACTCAGAACATTGTGTGATTGTGAAATGTAGAGAATAACTAAAATTATCCATCTGGGTGAATGAAGGTGGAAATAGTTCATGAGACCATTTGTAAATAGAAATTTTGCATATATTAGGAGAAACAATTTGCCTACCTGATGGAAAGCATATTTTATTGGGGGATACAGGAGCTTATTTAAATGTCAAACTGCTCTCTAGTGGTTGCATACATAAGATATTGGAAAGCATGCAGTCAGTTCGGCTCCACCCCCAGCCTCATAAATGTATTGCACAGTGAGTTTTAAAAAATGTAATATTTTTCAGCATATTTTCCTTTTTGAGTGAAATACCCATTTTTCTACCTAGTATGTTACAGGAGACTCTTACAGTACTCCTGTTGGCATTTATTTAGAAATTGAAACTAAAGTACAGCCTGTCTGAAAACACTAGTGTCACACATTTTAATGTGTGGTAGAGGAATTTCTCATCCATAAATGCAGTAAAAAATATCTGCAAGTTACCTGCAAATATCTATTACCTGACCTTGCTGAGCATACAAAATTAGTTACTGACCCTGATTGTCCTTCCCTTGTGTACATATATTTTCCTTCTTTTGTTGTGGATCACGTGCGAGTTCATTAGATGTGTGTTTGCTTTCAATTCTAATTTCATCTGAAATTAAGTCCTCTGTTTTTTATGTACTTTATCTACTATTTATCTAATATGCAGAGTTTTCAGAGGAGGGATCATAGTTCCTACTTCGATTTTCTTAAAGTTGTCAGTCTACAGTGTTTTATTAAAAAAAAAAGTCTAATTGTTTCAGTACTAATACAGAATTTCAGTTTTAATCAAAGTTTGAAACTTTTTCTTCAACACATGTTTTTTTAATCCACATACTTAACCTGCAAAAATATTTTAATTGGTATGACCTCAGATTTTCTCCCTAGTTAAACTTGGTTCACTGTGTCAAGGATGGTGACTTCAGTGGCTCTGTGCATACATAAAATAAAACAAAACACTTGTGTTTGTAAGATCATAACCTGAAGAATATTTTTACATAGTTACATATCCTAATAAATTACAGGACGGTTATCTATTTAGTATTTGCTAATTTAACATTTTGATTTTAGTTATATTTATTACTTTTTTTCCTTCTTGAATGGACTTCTGAACCATCAGTGTGTTAAAATGATTTTTTGTAGAGTTCAGAAGTCAAACCACCATGCTTTAAAAGCAATAAAATTCTTGTGTATTTGGTATGTAAACAGCAAAAGTTCTCAATCTCCAAACATTTTCTTACAGTAGAATTTGAATTATGTGTAATTTTTTTTCCTTATGTAACTCCTCAATAGGAAGAGTCTGTTATGTTTATTATGTGGATAGTGAGAATGAAAACTGAACAGATTTCTAGACACTTAATATTGTCTCAAACAATGACTTAGGTCTACCTTTACCCTGCAGTTGATTTTAGGTAATGTTAAATAAATAAATCAATAAAAAAGACTAATATTTAGGCTCAGCAATTAAGTTAGCAGTAAGGCTTTTTCAAGATAAGTAGAACGTTGAGTCTTGTTCCCTGCAGATACTGAAATTATTAGTTCCTCCTCTGTGCCCAAATTTACGGGTTGTTATGACAGACTCCAACCAGTCTTAAAATTGCAATAATATTCCATATAAATTCTCCTAAATAAATTCCACTACTTATTTTCTTGCACCTAAGTAAATGCATTAAAACATTTCAATTCCCAAATCACGCCCTCTTGGAGTCTGAAATGTTTATTATTTGTAAGCTGAAAAAGGGAGAATACATTTTGGCTTTAGTAATTAAAAAAAAAAAAGTAACCCCCAGAATTATGCTACTAGCTGCCTGCAACTAAACTGATTCCATTAGAGGCTGGACTGTGATGAACACACTGATTATTACTTTGTACACAGCCATTTTTCTTGATGTATTGTAGTTCCTGATATGGACTATTGATGGCTGAGTAACTGATTTCTAGTAAAGATATATTAAATATAAAGATACTAAATTATATATATAAAATATATAGTAAAAATATACTGAAACATGACGTTTCTTAGTGTATATCATTTCAGAGTAACTGAAATAATTCTTCTCAATCCTCAGATATTTGAATTATTATTTTGCAGGCCATTATGCCTTAAGATACTGTAGGAAAACAGTTGACTAATGGAGTTGGTACTTAGAATTAACAGTTGTATTTAGTGTGAAATTTAGATCATGTATTTATTCCATATTCAATTTCTAATATTGATTTTAGAGTGAAAATTTAGAGTGAAAATCAGGGGAGTTAATGGCATCATATTCAGATTTCAGAGAGAGTGTTATCTGGTGCAACAGTCTTCAGGAATTTTTCTAGGAAATGTACAACCTTCCTCATTCTCATATTGAGAAACAAAATCAACAGGAATGCTGTTCACTCTCCAAATGCATCAGTTTCTCTCTTTCCAACTCAAAATAGGTAGAGGACAAATACTCTTTTTGTCCGCAAGAATATCTTCTTGTGTTAAACTGAAACGTTCTTACAAGACCATGTAATTTTATATATAGTATTTATTTTGTACTGTTAGTACAGCTTCTGGGTTTCTTCTGATTTAGTGTTGAAGTGCTTTGCTCATGTACAAAAGGAGAGTAACAGTGTTTGCAGTGTTCTCAACTCTTCCCTACATCAACTGCACAATCATTTCTTGTACTTTCAGAAAAGGTCTCTTACAAGAGAGAGGATTTTATAAACCCTTGAGAGTTCATACTTCTCAGATTATGTAGTCATACCTTGAAACTCACTTAATTGAAATCTCAGTTCCTGATGTACAAGTTCATACCTCTGTAAATTTTAGGAAAGTTCTCCCTTTCTGTTGCAGATCTATTAGATTTTAAATCCAAATTTGCATTGTCACGTATCCCTTTGGTCACACAGATTGTCACTATTTATTGACCATCTGTTTGTTTCTGTCTGAGAAGGAATCCAGTGGATCTAGGGGTCTTTACAGTGGGATGGTCTGCTAGAGACACTTTGAAAAGAGAACTTTTTAGTCCCACCATGCATTCCTTCTATTTCTATCTTTTTCAGTCTTTTTGCCACTTAGAGAGGATGGAGGGATGATATAGGGGCCTCTGAGAGCTTCCTATAAGGAGACTTCAGGGAGTTGCCTGTAGTGGTGGGGCAAGAAGAGTACCTGGTTAATTATAGACACTGTTCTGACAAGAGTAGTAAGAAGATGGTTTGAGGCACTAAGAAGCTAAAGAAAATTGGCTTTGGCATTTTTGCCTGGGTGTTTGGCCTGAAATTTAGAGGAGCAGTAAGCTGAGACTGAATGTCTTATGAATGTAGGTTTAAATGCTAAGAACAGTCTTCCTCTCCCAAGAAAGGGAAAACATCTGCAGACTTGTCTAGAAGTTTGAAAAATCCACTGGCTAGAGAACAGCAAAGGTGTAAAAGAGAAACATAAAGAATGCTTGCTATGTCATTGAGACAGAGGTTATCCAGGAACTTTGGCCAAGATAAAACCAGTATTGCCAGTAAATACTGTTCTTCACGGGAGTTTCCAATGACTGTGTGTCCTGGTTTAGGACAAATTAGGGGAAGGTCTCCAGAAGGAGCCCCCCAGAAAACCAACCTCCACCACTCCTTCCCCCCCAGCTCTGGGTTTGGGAAGGAATTCCTTGGAGGAGAAGTGGAAAAAACCTATTTATTGACAAATAAACGAAAGCACTCCCCAACACAAGGGAAAAGAACAATAGCCCCAGATGATACTCAGGCAGTTGCTGTGAAGGGAGGGCGCAGAGCTTCTCTCGCGGGCCCCGGAGATCCCAGACATTCCCAGGTCAGGTCAGGAGCCGGTCCAATGATCTTTGGGGGGGGCGGGAAGAGAGAAAAGGGAGAGGGAAAAAGAAAAGAAAAAGAAAAAAAAACGGAAGCAGCGAAAGCTATCAAAAGCAGAGCCAGCAACAAAAGCAAAGAAAAAAACAAGAGCCCAAAGAACAAGTAGCCCCGCCGCGGCAAAACAGCCCGCCGAAGGCGGGGGCAGCTGTTAGACATAACAATACAGCACACAGGGACAAAGCTGCACGATTGGGATAGGAGGCACTGTCAACCTAGGACACTGTGCCACCAGAGCGTCGGGGGAATACGAGTATGCAGAGGCATATGGCTTTGATTATTGAACTAGTTTTAGTTTCACAAGATGAAGCTAGGATGAAAGACCAGATGTTTGCCTAAGGACTAGTGACTTATTTTCAGAATCAGATTAGTATACATAGTTAACAGGCAACTGCCAAAATGTATTTATTCATGTAAGAATAGTTACAGTATCATAGTCAAATTATACCTGTTTTGAACATTCTATTCTTTAACTCGTTAAAATTAAAAGCTTTACAGAAAACAACTTTAAATTTGCTGGGTTTTGATGCTTTATGGTGTATCTTTTTCCTACAAGGTAGCTTTGTTTTATTTATCAGGTGGCCCGTGAAAGATTTTCTCTTGCTTCCTTTGTGGTGTCCTTTTACTTTGTTTTGTTCTTAAAGCTACAAAAGACCATGGTGGCAAGATGGTAATGTCTCTTGCTTTCATTTTACTGTCCTTGCCAATACGGCAGGGGTCAGGTTTGCAAGATAATGAAGCTCAAACCCAAACCACTGTCACATCTGTCCTTGAGGTCACATTACGTGTTTGATTGCACAGGGATAGTCTCAGTTTTGTTCAAGTCTCTTCCTTTAAATGCAGCTTGTTCACATTCTTGAGTGAAGTATTCGTGGAATGCACTGTGGATATTATCAGTGGGGTTATAGCAAGAATAATCAGTCAGTCAGATCTCTGTGTAAATTTTTGTTTGTACTGTACTAGTAGTGGGGTGGGGGAATGAGGCAAAATAGTAAGGGGTAATCAGATAGATTTCCTCAGGTGTTTTACTTGACTACCTCTTCTGCTTCTCTTCCTATAACATATTTGATATGTTGCAAACATAATGAAAACCTGAAAATTTTGATAAGCACCTTTGTTGTTTTTTCAGACACTTGAATATTTCAATTACTTTATTTACATGTAATTCTGCATGTGAACTGCTGATCGCATGCTGATTTACAGTAAATAAAGGTAAATAGGGTCACTGAGTTGTGTTTATACATCACAGTGGTACTGTTCTTGCATGGTTTTTATCTTGCATGACAATGGAATACGTTTGTATTACATGTATAACATGTCCTGTGGTTTATGCATGCTGCACTAATCTCTGTGTTAAATCTGTCCCCTCTTTATTCAGAGCATGCTGTCTCGGTCCTTTAATTCCAATTATGCTGCAGTTAGCAGCTTTCACTATGGCAGCTCTAGGGATCTGCATGGCAGCCAGGGTAGTGTGGCCTTGAGTGTTGCAGACGGAAGAGGTTCTGGTGTGCACGTGGCTCGAGTGAGTACCTACAGGAGGCTATTGCCATATATAGAGGGGGAAAGAATAAACTCTAAGGGGGGTCCTTAAATTGATAGAGTTATCCTTTTACATATGCTTTAATAAAAAGAATATAATTTATATGCTGAAATATTTTTTAGGTATTAAATATTTTGCCTTCATATGCTGTAAACTTATTGCAGGGCTTTTCAGTGGTGAAGTTCTCTAACTGGCCTTGTAGATATGTAAAACCGTCTGGTTTCATTGTACCTTTGTGATCAAAACATTACCATTCTGAATTTAACCTAGGCTGATACAGTTTGAACAAAATCTTACTATTCTTCTTCCTCCCCCAAAAGAAATTCTGATGATATAAACTGTACTGTAAGATACTGTAGGCATTCCAGCAAATTCATAGTCAGAAAATATGTGGAAATGAGTTTTTAAATGAGCACCCTGAGTGATATTATGGCATCCATAGTGTCCTGGTTTAGGGCAAATTTGGGAGGAAATCTCTGAATGGGGTTCCTCTGAAAAGCAAACCCAAACGGCCCCTCCCCCCAGCAGGTCCGGGGAAAGAACTCCCTCAAAGAAGAGTGGAAAAAACCCTATTTATTTAACAAACAAAATGCCCACAAGCATAAAGAATGAATAATAATAATAATAATAACAATAAACAATAAAACCTCTCGCTGCTCTGGAGAGAGATGGCAAAACTGAGAGTCCGTGCCAGGAGTCTGTTTATCCGTCCCTTCAGTGCTGGAAGATGCCGAGCCCCGGCCCGGTGGGCCACGGGTGCAAGATCCCGGTGCTCCTCTGGGTTTTTCAGTCCAGAGCAGATTTAAACAGTCCCAAAGAGAAAAAAAAATAAAGAAACAAAAAACAGTCCAGGAAAGCTTCTTTGCCTCAGCTAGCTAGACTAACAAAGGGAAAAAAAACTCTCTCTGGCGGCCCTCTGTGCATCCAACGAAGGAAAAAAAAAACACACAGTGCCAAGGACGAGAGCAGATTCAGAGGAGTGAGTTTGTTTCTCAAAACAAACTGCGCGCTTCTTCTTTCCCTGCTCACTCTCAGAACCAGTCTTAAAGGTACAGAACACAGAACAGACGATTTGGGGATACAGGCATCATAGTCACCCTAGGACACATAGTGAGCAGGATAAAGTCAACAGAAGACTTCCTTGAATCCTTGAATGGTTAACCCCTAGGATTTGTTAATTAATTTACTACTGATAAAAGACACCTCAATAGTTGCAAGATTTGTAAATGTCCATCAATATTATATGGGTTTATGGTGTCTTGGTTAGTGAGATTTTCTGCATAAATAACGTCCTAGTTAATTTAAAAAAGATAAAGAATGATAAAGCCCTTAAAATGTTTTATCATGAGCTTGTTTTGAAAATTTTTTAGTTTTACTTATATGAAGACAATTGTCTTTACTGCCTTGTTCTGTTTAAAGCATCCCCAGGCTTCTGCTCCAGTAGACCAATGCCAGGATGAAGTATTCATTTCGGGACAGCAGAATTATTCATCTGCCACGCTCAGTCTCAAAGATGTTCCTCCAGACAGCCTCAAAAAAACAGCTGTGCAGGTAATTATCTGCATGACAACATGGATAGGACATTATTTGCTATTATTCATACAGCTGTATTTTTTATTAGCAGTAGAAACTTATGTTGGGATAGAGTTGGAACTATGGCTTCTTTAAAATGTAATACACAGGCTTCAAAGCTGGCATAAATGAAACAGCATCCTCTTTTTGGAAGACAAAACAGTTGACTGTATGATAGTCAAGATAGTTCTTGTTTTTGTTCAGTAGGTGCTTTGAAAGAATAAATTTGCAGCCAAACAAGTACTTGCAAGTGAAAATTGGAACATGGCAGATGATTTCAGAAAAGTAATATGATGCTGATTAAACCTTTTAAAGAACAAACTTAAAATCTGTTGTGATGAAATCATGATCATAAACCAGAATTAGTAGGAGACATTCTGTATTCATCTCTAAGCACCATCTCTGGAGGCGAGTCCTACTACCATGAAACAAAATGGATTCTTGTAAATTATTATGACACAAAAGTTGATTTTATTCTTACACCTTCAGTAATTTTAGTTGCAGTTCTACAGACCATGGGTATTGGGAACTTGTGTAACTGTGGATACATTTTACCTGTGTAGACTCTACCTCTGGCAACAAAGCTTTCCTGTCAAATTTCAAGTTTTCAGAAAAGGCAATGGAAAATTGTGTAATTTACATACATATGATCTGTAAATAATCTGAAAATGTATTATATATACACATAATCATTTCTCTGAATCAATCTGACATAAATTCAACAGAGCAGATTCTGATATGTGTCCATTCACGTAGTATGATTACAGGTTAAAATTTTCACACTTCAGTTACTTGTAATACTGAGAGAGTATTTTGATATCCTTGTATCCCGTAACTAATGTGATAATGATGTTAGGCCAATCTGAAACTGAAGTGTATACCATTTTTGGAATTGTACAGATGAATCTAGTGACTAGTTAGGGTGAATAAGACCATGAGATATATTGGCAAGGGGGTAAAAAGGCTGCCCATCTCATCACACTTTCACTAAGGAAACTTTGCCACCTCCAGCATCATTCCCGGTGACATGGTTGCAATGCACTGTTTGTCTTGACAGTTGTGTACCTCACTGCTGCTTGTCTTCTTTATACCTATCAATCAATCACATATGCCTTAACAAAAGAGTAACATTTGCTGGAAATAGTACAGTTTTGATACTAAAGTCTTGAGCTTGGATGTGAACTTGCTCAGGGAATTTTCTTGTGGTCACCATAAGATGCTTGGGGAGCATGTAGTCTGCCAGCTGGGGGTGGGAGGGATTTTTTTTTTGTGTGATCTGTTGGAAATTGCTACAAAATCTCTAAATTTTTTGCAAGAAAACCACAGACTATAATGGTGTGAATCAAGTCAGTACCATCAGTTGCACTGCTACAAAATAATATTTGGGAAAACTCAATGAAAAAACAAGTGCTAAAAGCAAAGGCTGTATAATTTGTGCTGATAAATTCGCACTCAAACTAGGGTGGGGTTTTTTTTAATTGTTCAGTAGGTCAGAGGTGATAAACTATAAACAAAATGGATATAATTGTATATGATCCAGAAGAGTACTTTCAGTAATGTTGCTGAAAATTAAAAGCAGTCACATATGAGAAGTATTGAATTAATAAAACAAGAATTGAGGATTGCTGCTTATAAAATGTATGACCCTGAGTACTGATGTTTTTTTCAGATGCCTTTAACAAATGGACAAATGTGCCAGCCTCAGAGACTTCCAGCAAACTACAGCCAAGTCCATCATGTCCCTCCTCAATCATCAGTTGCAAGACATCCATCTAGAGAGCAATTAATTGATTATCTGATGTTGAAAGTTGCCCACCAACCTCCCTATACCCAGTCCCAGTGCTCTCCCAGACAAAGCCACGAGTTGGCAAAGCAAGAGGTAAGAATAAAATCTGACAGGTATGACATCTCTCAGTCAGAGACAATAAATTGCTACATTGTTTTCATTTATTATCATTTCTCCAGAGATGGTGACAGAAACAATATAGGGATTTATCTCCAGCAAAAGATGTTATCTCAGAGCAATTCTACACCTCAAATCACACATTCCTTCCAGTTTTGAGAGAAATGTGGTATAATTTTAACTGAATGCACCAGAAACTTTAACTTGCATCTTTTTACTGAGCTAAAAATAATTTCTCAACTATATTTATTTATTTATTTATTTATCTATCTATCTATTTATTTACTTAGACTTCATTATTTAGGTAGTAACTAAACAAAATGCAGAGTCACAGTACAACTTAGAGTGCTTTGCTTCTGGAATGGTCAAAAAACCTGCAAGTGCAGAAATGTGTATCCGTAAGCAAAAATCCGTAAAAATGTTTGATCAATCTGATGCATGCCTGATCATTATCAGTTTTATTTAAGATAGACAGATGTATATACAAGAAGTTCTTATAACATTTAATCACTCATTGATGAATTGAGCTTTTTGAGAAAATCCTGGTAACTATATTTTCACTCTGTGCTAGAATGAGAATGTCCACTTACTGTGTAAAATGAGGTTTTTATTCAACTCTTCTAGCAAGAGAAAGAGGACAGAGTCTTGGCTATGTAGAACTTGCAGTGAAAGTAGGAATGAGGCTTGATTTTCAAAATTTATCTAGAGGTAGCAAAGATATAGGAGGAACAGATTATTTCACATCAGCGTGTATATTTGCTGGGGGCTTTAAAGTAACCTACATAATATCAAAATATCTCTGAGTTTAAGCCCATGTGATTTATGATTATAATAATAGTGGTATTGGAGTAAAACTTAGGTACAATGATACATGATGTTTTTGTATTGCAATCTTGTTCTGCATTAATGTTATGAAATATAATACTCTCTTGACCTGCTTTTAAAATTTTTTCTTTCATTTTAATGCTTTTATTCACCTGAATTCCTTAGTAGTAGTTTCATTACAGTAGCTTTGAATGTGTATTTTCAGCCAGTTCATCTAACTTTGGTTGTAATTACTTAGATTCGAGTGAGAGTTGATAAGGATCCAGAACTTGGATTTAGTATATCAGGAGGAGTTGGAGGTAGAGGAAATCCATTCAGACCAGAAGATGATGTAAGTATTCCTTACTAATGCTTCTTGAAAGCCTTATGATCTATAATGTTTCTCATGTTCAGCAATGGGAGAAAAGAAAATCTATATATATTTCCCAAACCACTACACTCCAGAACTGGAAGGGACAGAATTGGACAAACGATGTGGAAAATCAAGGTTGTAGATGGTCACAGTGGTTGGATGACAGTATAGATGGTTATTCCAGATGAGATGTTTTTGCACAGTTCTAGTTATCAGTCAGCAGATTTGAGATAGTGAACTGTGGAGTATAGAATTAGGAATCCTCTTATCAAAGTGACAGTGATTTAGCCTACAGCTCTATTTCTAGTGGTTGATAATTCATCTTGACATATACATCTGCCAAATTAAACCAAGGTGGATCACAATTTGCCCCTCAGTAATGCTTTAAAGATAATTCTGAATTTTTAACATCAGAAAAGGAAGGCAGTCTCAAAAGCCAATAATGTATAGAATAGTATTGCATTCCCTTCTACTTAGGATGGAAAATTGAAAAAAATATTTTGAATTACATCTGTTTGATTCTATGCTGTTATTCATAAATAAGTTGTCAAAAATATTTCCACCTCTTTTTTTCAAGGGCATATTTGTAACCAGAGTGCAGCCAGACGGACCAGCATCTAAGCTGTTACAGCCAGGGGATAAAATAATTCAGGTATTGTAATGACTTAATTAACTAGCCTGTGTACTATACCACTTTGTTTTCAGTTTTCACCTAAGAGCAGAATGTTTAATTTTTAGATAGATTACTTATCTTTTCTTGATTTATTCTTATATTCTGGGATGAAGTTTATTATTTTCTGCCACCTAACATGCCAGTAAGTGACTTAGACTGAAGCACAGTGGATCATTTTTTCAAATTTGGAACATTTTTCACCTCTAAAGACACAAAAAAGGCAACAAAAGATGTCATTTGAGATGGAACATGATAATTTCATTAGGCTGTACTGTCATTCAGTTACTGCGTTTGTGGTCATTCACATGCAGTGTTGTGAACAATGTGTTGTCTGAGCAGCAGCAGCTGCCCCTGACAGCGGCTCCCCACAGCTGCCCTCTCCTGTTACATCCCTGTCCCTGCTGCAGCTCCTGGCAGCCCTTGCTGCCTCTCCCCACCAGGCCAGCCAGGCAGGAGCACTGGCCAGGGCTGCCCCTTTGCTGGCTGGTGTCTGCCTGCTCACAGCGTGCACCTCCTGGCTGCCCATCTGCTGCTGGCCAGCCAAGTCAGGCCTTCCAGGACTGGACTTCTGGACTGCAAGCTGTGTTGTTCCTTTCTCTAGGAAGTCTGTACCTATCAGACCTTTTCGGTGTCAGATTTGTTTGAAGTTGTCTAATGAGCTCATGAGCTGTTGGAGGAGGGATCAGGAAATGAACAGTATGTTCATAGTGCCTTACTTTCTTAACCAAAACAGGCTAGCAGGACATTTGAACATTGTTCTAGCTTAAATTGCAGAGCTTATTAAAAATAATTATGCACCACGTCATGAAAATATTGATGGAGTTGACTCTGCTGCTCTTTCAGTTTTCTAAAAACAGAACAAACAAAAAGCCCAAAACCAAAATCCCCCACCCCCGCTAGTATTTTGATTAAACCACAACATCCTGTGTACTGTAGTCTAAAAAAAGGCCAAATTAAAAACTCAGCCTAATTCTTTGAATGAAAGATAAAGCCAAAAGGCACACAAGAAAACTGAACTAAGTTGTTCCAACTAAAAGATGGCTTGTTCTTGAGCATGATAATAATCTGTGCTTCTTCCTCTTCACTGGGGTGAGGTCCTCGTTCTGTTACTGATACAGGTATGGTGGTGACCCAAGGTTACCAACACATACAGAAACAGGAAGCATGTTAAACCTTTGAAAAAACTGTTAGCACATTTGTTATGTATTAAAGTGGAACATACCTGAAAGGTAACTTCTGTTTTAATCGTTCATTCCTGTCTTTATAAATGCCATGCCAGACAAATCAAATTCCTTAAGGAAGTTCTTTTTTTATGTTGGGACTGCTTGGATTTTGCTTATTGTTTAATAAGGAATTCAATTTGGAAAAAAGCTCAAGGACAAGTTGCATTTCCATGCTTAGACAATCAGAAGCCACTTTATTTCTCATAAAAAAGAGTATTTTTTAATGTAACTGCACATTCTTTTTAGCTGTGATAATCCCAGTGATGATGTAATGACAGTCCCACTCTGTCATGTTGCCACTCAGACTTCTGTGGATTTTTTTAATGAATATCATCTCTTCTAAAATTTCTTTGCTATGCTTGATTTGCTGTAAAACATTCAACAGGCATGCATATTATAATGCATGTCTACTACATACGTCTAATAAAAATATTCTGCATGACTAGTGACTAGATAATTGAAAGTTAGACTTAAGACTAGGCTACGACAATTCTGTACAAATTATGATTTGAAAGGGTCATTGCCACTTTTGCTCTCTGAACAGTCTACATAAATCTTTCTCTGCAACTCTAGAAAGATTTGAAAACCGCTGGTTTTCTAACCAAGGACTCAGCTGGTAACAACAGGGAGTGTTCAGTGATGAGAAAAGAACTAACTTTCAAAACATCACAGCTAAGCCATAGAGCACATCCAGTTCTCTGTCACTGCATAAATAGCTCAGGGAAAAAGGTGGGATGCACAGCTGGAAGCTGTAACAGTTTAAATGGACAAATTTCTCCTGCAATGTTTTGCTGACCAGGTTGAGCATGATCTGGCACCAGTACACTCTGAGAAGTTGAGCCATGGCCATGTTTTCCCTGTCTTTTGTAGACCACTTGGGCCTGTCTGTGTTTGCCAGGACAAACCCGTCTAAGAATAACAATATTGTTTAGAGTCACACACAAATACAAGCTGGGGAGTATCTCAGAGTCTAACACAAAAGAAAATGGCTCCTAGTGCCATTAATGTTTTTGTCAGAAGACTCAATAGTTTTAATTTATCACAGATGCCATTTCTAATATTCTGATACTTAAAGTAGGATATGTCATTTGTAGTACATGTGGGGTTTTTTGGTGTGTCTGTATTATGGCTGATGAATTTGATGTTAGACATCATAGCTTTAAGTTCAGTTTTCTTTTGAATGTTTGCAATATTCTTCCAAGGCTGATATATTAGTTTAGTTTTTTGTAGCATGCAGGTACAAATTCAAGTAATCTGCAGTGTTTTATTCTCCACATATATATAGAAACCTTAAGACTTAAATAAACTTACATGAAATAATGAACCATCTTTTACTTACGTGGAAAAAAATACTGTCATTTTCAATTTTAAATATTCCTTTTTAGGCTAATGGATACAGCTTCATCAATATTGATCATGGACAGGCAGTATCGTTGCTAAAGACTTTTCAGAATGCAGTGGAACTCATCATTGTGCGAGAAGTTTCTTCATAAGTACCTTGGATTGTGGGGATAAACCAACAGAATTCATTGAAGGACTATGGGGAAACTGAATATTTTGCATATTTTTATACATTAAAAGAACTCAAAAAGAATTATGATCAAAATTTGTACAGGAAATACTGAACTTGTGGTTAAAGGGGGAAAAACCACTGTAGAGAACATACAGGAGATAATTTTGGAAATGCGTATGGTGAATAAACTTGTTTTTAAGCATTATAGCAATCTAAGGATCACTCCTCCAAGAACAAACCTGTGTTGTTTTTTTGTACAGATGGTAGGTTTATTTTTGGATAATTCATACACATTACTAACTTTGTGCAAGGCTTTGCGAAGCCTCAGTTGTAGCCAATGGACAGATGGCAGGGCTGTCTGTCCTGTAGCTGTTTATTGCCTTTATTTTTATTCACCAGATATTAATGTGTTACGCTGAACCACTTCTGTAGATACGAACGGGGATATGAAGTGTTGGCTTTGCTATGTGCACATTGTATAGATGAATGGGTAGATGGAAGGTGGTGCTGGTTGGACAGAATAAAGGTCAGGTGAAACAATTATCTGCTATCTAAATCTGGAATCAGGAGAGAGGAAAAAAGTGTTTAGTTCTGGAGTGTACGTCTACCAATAGAAAATGCAATAAAAGCTTACGGTGTTTTTTTTAGGAAGACTGTAACTATCAAATTTGTGATATTATACAGGATTTGTTCTTAATGTAGTCATTGAATATTCATTTGCCACATGTGATTCATGTTTAGTTCTTTTCTTGAGTACATAATTTTTTTCAACTGTACTGTGGAATTGTGCCCAGAGATTTTTCTCTGCTATGGAAATCCCCAATTTTGTGGAAATGGTGATAATTTTATCTTTATTAAAAAAATACTCCATTTTAAGCTGACAGATTTTAAAAATGAAACTGAAATGGCCAGTTTTTAAGATTGTTGCCTGTAATATATATTTAAACATACACAAACGATGCAGAAAAGGTTATGAAAGACATCTTGATTTTGTTTGGCCTTTGTATTGCCTTGTTAATCAAAAAGGAAACCATACGCATGGAGCTAGGTAACCAAAGCAAGTTTGTGAAACTTTGAGCAGTGATGGAGAACTGCTGTGGTGAGATGGAGAGCAAAGGGAGGGGGTACTTAACCCCCCAGTTCGTAATGAGGTTTCTTAAAGGGCTGTTCCTACAGGTAACATTAAATGTGAACTAGACACTTCAGAGTCATTAAAGGGTTTCTAATTACATTAATGTAATAGTGATTTACCACAGGCTGCCTTTGTTCCTTATTACTGTAAAAACGGTTCAATTATGCTTCTATTAATTTTGTTTACCAGAAACATTATCTCTCTCCTTTGTAATTGAATAGAGGCTGCATAGTCTGCAGTGATAATTCATACACGGTTGTTATGGACCAGGGAAAAGTGCCATAGAAGACCGATAACTGTTTTTAATCAGGGCTAATAATTAGCCTATCATTGGAGCAATATTCAATTATTGCAGTTCATTTTTAATTACGTACAAGTTGGTAGCTTGAGACAGGTATAAGCGCTTTTTTCAACCCAAAAAGTAAATGCTTTTAATACAAAGCTAGCAAAAAACACCAGCTTCCTTTAGTTTTGGAACAATGAGCTGGAAGAGAAAGGAATTATACATAGCTAGCAGTAATAAACAGGCAGTACTTTTTTAATAAGTGAACTCCAATATTATTGCACTTCTTTCAAAGATGTTAACTATTGCTTATTGTACTGTGTATAGTTCTAATAATTTTAATTGAAACCCTTTAACAACTCTTTGTATATTTTAATTCTTTTTAGTTGATTTTCAGTAATATTTACATAGGAAATGATTTTTTGGATATATTAGCAGAAATGTGCTGTATTTTGATAAAATTCACTTATTTTCTGTGTGCTGTTAATCTTAAAGAATGAGAAACATAGCTATATAATGGCAGGCTTCAGTGTTTAGTTGTTATTTAGTTTCTATTTTTTTATTGAAAATGCAAAATGTTCACATCACATGTTCATTACTTTTAATCATGTTATTTTTATCACACACTGCCTTTTAATGGGGATACATACAGACAAGTCCTAAATGACCTTGGTCTTCTATAAAACCTGTATCTTTGAGAAGGGAAAAGTCCAAAAAGCAGAACTGATTCTTTACTGATCTTGGACTGACTTTGTATACATTTTGCAGTACATTTAAATATATCACTGAGAAATTATACTGTATTGTATTTTGCTTTAATGGTAACAGAAGTTTTAAATGTTGTTGTGTCACTTAATTTTCAGATTTATGTATCACAGAAAAATTCTACCAAAAACTGTTTGGCTGGTAGAACTATATAAGTAGAGATTTATAGCAAGAAGTTTAGTACTTCTTGTGGAAATACTTGGCCAAAGCTTGTCTTCCGTCAGTTAGCAAATTAATTGTCTAATAAAACATGGATTATGCTGATTTTACTCACTAAATGTTTGAGTTTTCAGTGAATTGAAATGTGTTTGTTTTGTCAGTGTCAGTGTGTGAAGGTAAACATGTCAGACTAAATGATTTTGTGGGGAGTGGGAGAAAGAGGTCTCCTGAACTAGTCCAGCCAGGATTCAACAGGAGGAGAGACAATATCAGCACTTTTCATTTTGAATGCATTGTAAACTACATTTTGAATAGAATAAAATCCATCAGCAGCCTGAGTTACTCAGCATGGCAGTGAATTGATACAAACTGTGTTAATTCTTTCTATTCTTAATAGTTCATTAAAGAATCAGTTCAACTGATGTAATGAAAAGATGAAGTCTCCCACGTATTTATTATGTAAATATTTTTTTAGTTTCTTTTTTGGATGAGTTTAAGAAAAAGTGTATATACTTGAAAGCATTCTATGAACACAGACATAGCAATAAGCAACACACAGAATCAAACATTCATCATTCTCATTTTGGTTTTGTTTAGAAATATTCCCTTGTCAACAGCTATGTAATGTTTCTATTGATCAGCATTTATTCAACATTCCAAATTTTTGTACATAATAAGACTGTTTCTGAGGTAACACATGGAGAATAGATAATAAAGTAATGCTCTTTAAAGTTGTGTGAAATTGACTTATTTAAGTTTTAGGAAGTTCTCCATAACACTGTTTTATTCATCTACAGTTTCTGTAGACCTCAGTAGTCAATCAGTATACATTAGTAAAGCCTTATTTGTGTTCCTGCCTCTGTGCATCTCAGTGCCCACTGGTCTGATTTCATTGCAAGTCTGGGTTCTTCACAACAAAGAAATGTTTTTGTGAGTAACCCCATGTGGTGATTGACCTTGCCTTGATGCCAGGTGCTCACCAAGCTGCTCTATCACTCCCCCTTCCCCAGCTGCACAGGAGATAAAATAAGATGAAAAACAACTTGCAGGTTTAAATAAAGCAGTTTACTAAAGCAAAACAGAAAGGTTACACATAAAAGCAAAGAGAAAACAAACAATTTTATTTTCTACTTCTTATCAGCAAGTGATGTCCAGCCACTTCCAGGAAGCAGGGCATGAGCACAGGTAGCAGTTGCACCAGAAGGCAACGCTAAAAAACAAATGCCCACCTTCATCTTCCTCTTCTTAGCTTTTCTACCTGAGCTGACATCATATGGTAGGAAAGAGGCCATCCTTTGGTCTGCTTGGGTCAGCTGGCCTGTTTGTGTCCCCTTCCACGGCCTTGCTCACCCCCAGCCTATTGATGAGGGGGCAGAATGTTGGGAGGACAGTGCTGGTGCTGTGCCAGTGCAGTACAGCAGAAGCCAAACACTGCTGTGTCACCAAAACCTCTGTAGCTACCAGTGCAAAGCACAGCTCTGTGAGGGCTGCTGTAAGGAAAACTAACTTCATATCAGCCAGACCCAATGCATCCCAGCCTTGCAATGAAATCAGATAGGGCAGTGAGTGGCTTCTGTCACAAAAAGGACTTTAGTTGCAAGTTCAGTAGTTTTGATAGGCAGAGAGAGATGCCTAGGTCAGTGAGTAGGGTTAAAATTAAAGAGTATGCTGAAAGCACTGTGAAGAGGTGTGCAAGGGTCATGTGCTAAAGAAATTAAACAGCTAGGCACAGAACTTCACAGGAGAGCTAAATTTGGCTTTACATCCAGTTTTCTTGGAATTCACAAAACAATGTAGTAACACAAAATGTTTAGCTTTTTTTCCTTGTGTACGTGGGTCTGATGCACCATTATCACCACTATGTTCTACTTCTTCTATACAGAAAACTGATTCTCACTATTAATAGGTTATGGCCCTAATGACCCTGGAGTATTGGGCCCCTTGTTTAGGTTTTCTCTATCTGCTTCCTACTTGAACATTATTTCACAACACTTTACATTTTCATCAAGCATCTGAGAATACTGTGTCTAACTTCTGTTTTTCTGCCTGAAGGCACTTTTTCATATAGAAAGTATATTTTTCGGTATGGTATCCCTGCTGCCATGGATTATATTCAATTTTGGAATGTGTACAGAAAATTCTATTGCAGTTATCAGTAAGAATTCCTTGAAACTGGAGTTCTGCTACACCATTAAAACTGCAAGTAGGAGCCATACATGCAGTGCTGGAAGCCACCACCAGTTCCACTGGTATTCCACCTGTGGTTCTGCCCAGGAGGGGAGTCTGCATTGTGGGGCCCAGGGCTCTTGAAGCTGTAGAGTCTGAGGAGGTCCTGTCTCTCCCCAAGCTACACAGGTTGCTGACTTCCAAAATTCCTCTGCTTAGCAGCACAGCTCTCCATCAGCAGCACAGGTCTTGCACAAAAGGTCCGGGGGGGCCCTGGGTACTCCCTCTGATCCATCAAGCCTCCTCCTGGCGCCAGCTGAAGTGTGGGAGGATCACCCTCTCCAAGCAGGGCCAGCTGCAACAAAGGCTCCAGGCACTCTGCATCAAGGGCTGCTGACCACGCTTGCTACAAGCTGCCAGATCCTCCCCAGCCCCACAGTGGCCCCTTGCCTTGTACCTGGCAGCAGAAGGTCCCCCAAGTTTCTTGGAGGGTTCCAGTCTCCAGGGAGCATCCAGTCTCTTCTAGTCTCTGAAAGAAAGCCTCAAGCACAGACAGCATCACCCTTCATTGCAGTTCAGACCCTCCTCTCTGTGGCACTCCCTGATTTTGGCTCTTTGCTCCCTTGTGTTTGCTTTTCCTGAATACTGCCCATGAGAATGTGACTTGTATTTCGGTACTGCAATTTCAACTATTTGAACTATTGCTTTATATTAAGGATAAGCATTAAGTATGGAAAAAGTAGCAGCTGTTTGGCTTAAAGGAAGAGAAAACATGAAATGAGCACTAAATCCAGTGTTTTAAACTACATCAGAAATACTGTGCACAGGATGTTGTGCCTATCAAAGGTAATTTGTAAGTGTGGATAAACATTACTGAGCTGTGAAAGATTCAATTAACATATAGCTTGTAATTCTTGAGTCAGGACACTTTCAGCCCCTCATATTTTGATCAATACCTGATGAAAATCTTTAGAGGTGCACTTAGAATGTGCAGGAAAACGTATGACTAGGCTGGCAAGGTTCCTGAGATGGCCAAGAAGAGTTCCTCATGAAAAGTCATATTGCTGAAGTAAAAAAGCTTTTCTGCATGGCCCGAACATCAGAGCCCCAGGAATTAAATTTCTTATCACAGTAGTCTGCAACATCTATTTTTGCAGCTGCAAAACACAAGGGGGAGTGTGGCTCTGTGCTGCATCCATTGCATGAGGCATGGCTGGATGCTGCAAATGGCTGAAATGTTTATGCTTCAGTATTGTTCAAAGGAATAAAAAAACTGTGGCAAATATTCCCTCTTGTTTGCCAGATGTGGAAATACTGACTGGGACAAACCTTTCATGGACTGTCTTTTAATAGGCAAAGTGGTAGCAGATGAACCAGATGCTCTACAGAGAAATTCTCATTCAACTGCCAATGTTGGTAATTTACAAAAGAAACTTCCGAGAGAAAACCAACAACAAAAACCCCCCAAAAAATGGGTACAAGCTTTCTACTGAATTACAAGTATGCACTGGCAAAATACAGAACTTGTATGTATTGTGCCAGGGCTGTTAGTATCAACATTTCAGCATATTTTATTTATTTTCATCTGTAAGAACTTCCACTTACAATAGAATAATCAACAACTGGCTTTGAATATGGAGGAGGTATTTTTGCTGAGAATGTTTCTGCCAAAAAAACTCACTTCAGCTGAAAGCTGTGGCTTCACTACAGAGAAACTGAGGTTTACTAATAAATATTGAAATAGATAGCTGGTTAGCTGACATAATACTAAGTCCTGGAAAAATGAAATAATCATGTAAAATTGCCTCATTTGCTAACTGACATGAGCAATTACTGATGAGGTTGGTGTTGATGCATGCAGGGGTTGGAAAAACATGCTTAAAACCTCCAAACAGATAAAACATCTGAATATTTTTTTTTTCCTGATGCACTTTAATTTTATATAAAATACACTGGGTGATTTCCTGACCCTGCAGTGAACAATATAAAATACACTGGGTGATTTCCTGACCCTGCAATGAACAATGTATGGTGTTACTTAATTGCAAATATAGTTAATCTATTATAGATTGAATCATTATGTGCTTATATTTTAAGACATTTGAAGACACCAAGAATTTTTTTAGTGCTTCTACTTACCCAAATCTCTTTGTTTTGTAATACCACCTACTTTGTGCCACTTTCAAAAAAAAGTTCGAAGTAAAACATAATGTCTATCTGCACCAAGTTATATTGCAGTTTTCAAACTTCACAATTATAAAGATTTTATTATATTCTTATGCCTTGAAGAAAACTCCTTGCCCTGCCCCTACAAAATGTGACTGGAAGGGAGAAGAAATTCATCCAAGTGAATTCCAGAATTTTCTATCCAACACCTTTGAATTACCTTGTTCAGACAGGGTTGAGGTTTAAAAACATCTTCCCCTTATGTAGAATTACATGCTGTGATTCCCAGCAGGATAACCTCCCAGCAAAGAAGAAAGATGGGGTTTTTTGCTCCAGTGGGCACCTACCCAAACAGTTCCAATTGCATGCCCTGCCAGAAAAACAGCAAGTAGCAGATCTCCTAGCAGACACTCAATTTAATTTAAAAAAGAGCTGATTTTTTGCATCTTCCCTTCATTTCTTTATACATTCATAATTAGACATGACTGACTATATGGGGTATGGGTATTAAAAGTATATCATAAAACTATTAGGTTATCTACTGACACATAGACTTTTATATAGCTTTAAAAAGGGGTTTTCTAAATCCCCTTTTGAAGAAAAAATGCTTCTGTAGTCCAAAAAGTGTTGTCTTAGAACAGATACTAGATTTCATAAGTGACAGTAGAAATGCTGCTCTGAAAGGTAATTGGATGAAGATGAAGAATCTGTTTTCAGATTAAGATTCTTAAATCTTTTTTAGGATTTTTTAAGATTCTCAAATCAATGCTTTTGTTCATTTTCCCAGTCTCTCAGTGGCAGAGATACTCCTCCTTTGTTATTATGTGCTTGGAAATTCAAAGTTAGCAACACTATCTCAGGTTGTCAGCTAACCCCCTCATCTTATTTTGAAGTAAGTTTAAAAATAATTCTAAGTCAAGAAAAGCTACTCCATCTTTGGTACAAGCAATTTTATGGGGAGAAGAATGTCATTGTAAGACACACTCCCAGAGCTGCTAACGTGACTCTTCCAATCAATACTGCTATACTTAATATGACCATCCTAAATTTTTTCATGTGTTTGCTGTAAAACAGATAGAAAGCAGATGCAGAAATCTCACAGCTGTTTCAGTTTACCAAGGCTAACTTACCAAGGCTAAGCTGACTGCCATCCAGAGGCAGCAGGTTTAAACTGGTTTCAGCTGCTTACACTGACCATGTAGCATTCATCTGTTAATCTCATCATAGGCAGGATTTTAAGATTTCTAGATAAACTTGAATCTGGGGGAAACAATTTATACTCTAGAAATTTTATCTGGGAAAAATATTTTCATAGTTCTTCTGGGTAGGTATATAAATTGGTTTTATTAAATAATTTTATAGAATTTTTGGGATTACAGATGTGGTGGAGTGGGGATTACTACACAAAATTAAGAGTTTGTTTTCCGTAAAGTGTTTTTCTGTTTTATATCAGTCTTCTTTAAAAACTCCATAAATTATGTTAAGGCATACATAAAAATGAGAGCAGTTACCTGATAAACCTGAAAGGTTTAACAGTGGAAAGGAGATGAAAGCCACTTCCTGTAGTTGAGAAGCACTGTGGATCTGCTGGAGTTCAGAATAAAGTCTGTTGTCTTTGAAATGTTATAAAGTTAGCATTTTCTGATTTGTCTGTATTTGAAAATAGTTCAAGTTAATCTGATGTGCGAACATGTGTCTGTGAAACTGGAACACGTGTCTGAGCACAAACAGAAAATAGGAGTATTATCAGCAGTAGTTTGTACTGGCAGTCTACTGTGAGTTGTAGGAGATTGGCACTTGAAGATTATGCCTCTTGATTAATTCACAAGAGTAGAAACATTCATATTGTAGAAGAGAAATTGGTTTCCTCGTTCTGCATCACTAATCTACAGAAAACATTGACATCTTGGTTATACAACAAGGAAAGGGGTGTAAAGTTACTCTGTATGAAAGCAAAGTTAGGCAGCACAGGCTATACAGATATATTGGCTTTCAGTGGCATTCTAGTACTGCTTTCAAAAGAGCAGTCAAAGAAAAATAGGACAAAGTTAGACAAGCCTTGAGAAAGTCAAGATAAACAGTATTTGATGCTCTCCCCTCATTCATGAGCCAGTCATTTCATGGCAGCAGAAGGCTACCAGGTGGTCAGGCAGTTTTCTCTTTATTAATCCATACAACTCCCAGTCTACTTCTTGTCCTTAGCATGTTTAACAGTGGCTGTCAGGGGAATTTGCCCATCACTCTCCCGGGGACCGAGGTGGGGCTGATTGCCCTCTCATTTTACCAACACTCCTTCCTGCCCATCTGGAATCTAGGGGTGACATTCAAACACTATAGCTTTGAAAGATAATTAGAGGATAATCACACAGTACACTGGCTAGATTCCTCAACAATCACAGAAACATCCCATCATGTCCTGTGACCTTGGTGTGAACAATTCCTTTAACCTGGTTCTCTTCAGCCACAGGAAGATCTTCTTTGGTCAAGCCTTCTCCTTAGTCCCAAGGGCTTTAGATTTCCAGAAGCAAGTTTCACCAGTGCTACAGGAGTGGCTGAATCTGAAGTTAAATTTCACTTCTTACAAATTGCTTAAAACTTACAGCTATTTTATTTTTATCAAATAATTGGTCGCTCTGTGGCTAACATTCTTTTTGAACTCTTTAAGGTTACATTTAAAGAAAACTGCTGAAAGCTTTCTAATGCTTCTTTCTTTTACCTCATGTGATTTCAATACCCTCCCCCTGCAAGTGCAGCAAGTACCACAGAGATGTCCACATCCATCAGACCACCTACTGTCTGCCTAAAAAGTGACTTCATATAATGAAAAGACTTTTCTCCTGATCCTCCAGAGCAGCTTTTACTGTAATTTCCTTCTGAATTGCCAGTGTTTTTCTACAGGTATTTGCAATTAACATTACCCAGTAAAAGCCTTCTAATCCTCATGAGAAGATAGATCACAAAATACAGTCTTAGACAAAATGTTAATAGTCACTCTTATTTAACAGTTTTAATTTAGGTAACTTAGAATTTAAGTTTACCTCCCAAAACCCTACAGAATGCCATGTGTTTTGCTAGTTAATCTGACAAGGTGCAAGTGAAAGAATTTATTTACTGAAGCCTTATTTACATGCACAAATACAGTTAATAACAAGTAAAAACTGGTGAGCAAAATTTAAAAGTAACTTGTACACATATTAATTCACTTTGAACACAGCTAAAGTTTTCTCTAGACCTACAGCAATTTGTAAGAGGCAAGTCTGTTAGCTATTGATTAGAGAGATGATGGTTGGGCACTACTTGTACAGCAATTACTTTTCTGCATGTCTACTCTTTTTATTTGACCTTTTCTTTCTCAATAGCTCTGAGAGCTAAAACTAATAAAATAGTTTTATTATAGGAGAGGGAGTGACTCCTTAACACCTTTAAATTTGGAACAGTTTGACTAAAATAGTCAGTTTGCTTCCAGCCTTTTAGTGGCAGCATGAGTGACCCAAAGTTTTCAGCATTAGATTTTTGGGGGTCTGGGATTGGTGTAAAATTTTTGCCTATTCTTCTTGAAATACAAATTAATTTGTTTTCCAGGCTAATTTTGTATGGTGCCAGGGACTGATAATTACAAAAACTAAACTCTCTTTGCTTTGTTTTCAGAGAGCAGACCAGTAGCTCAGAATTTTTTATGCACTGTTACAGACTTTATCTGAAGTGGGGTATCCCAGTCAGTTCTGACATCACAAGGCTTTTCTTTGTGAATTTCAGAGTTCATTTTTATTTTGGACCCATCCTTGAGAGATGCAAGGAAAAAGGACAAGAATATCCACAGCAGAAATAGAAATAGCTTCTACATCTCTGCTCATCATCTTTGGATAAGATGTACTAGTGAAAATGTAACAAAACTTTATGTAAGGTTCCTATATATAGAATATATATAGGATCCTATATATAGAATAATAGTATCGGTTTCATTTTCCACAATATATAACAAAATATCTGGAAGTTCCAGTTAAACTTCTCCCAACTCAAGATAACTAGAAACTACCAGAATGGCTGAAAAAAAGGATTTAAGTCTCGTACATTTGGAATATGAATTTTGTTTAGAAAGAGAATATGAATGCACTAATAATAATTTTGAAATAAGTCTTATCTGAGATGTATTTAAATAAAATGTATCTCTGACAATTGCTTGGAATTACATTTCTGTAATATATTGTGCATCAATAAAGGAAGCACTACCCTGACTGATCTATGGCTTTTCTGTAACAACTGACCTACTTGCTCAGGGAATTGTCACAAATTTGCAGTATTTTTCAGCCCAGACAGCTTAAAAAATACTTCAATCTCGTCTCAGTTCATGCTTGGGAAATGGAAAGTCTTACAAACTGCCTGAAACCTTAAACCTTTCAGTGCCAAGTTGCTCAGCTCCATACCACTAGGAAAGACTGCAGTTGATCCTTAATACTGATAGCCCACACACGAAGTGTGTGGCCTCATTTTCTCCAGACAATGTAGTTTTTAAGGCGAACTTGAACTACGACTGCAGGCAAGATCAATTTCATTGGGGTAGAGTCGCAGTCAGTCTATAACAGAACCATTTACAACCCGTTCTATTAAAAGCCCTTCCTGTTCAGACATAGGGCGTGTTCAGAGGTTTATTCCCTAGGGTGATCACACTGTCTCACACTGAACGCGGCCACCAAAGCCGCCATTAAAAGGGACGGCTGGTTTTGCTCCGGGCTCTCACCCCTCACGGGCCCGAGCCGCCCACGGGGTCGCCAGGGCAGCCCCTGGCCCGGCGCGCGCGAGCAGCGGGCGCCGTGC